>JAHRHZ010000012.1:70893243-70945916 GCA_024137785.1 Ginglymostoma cirratum | reverse complement strand
AAACTGCACACAATACTCCAGGTGCGGTCTCACCAGGGCCCTGTACAACTGCAGAAGGACCTCTTTGCTCCTGTACTCAATTCCTCTTGTTATGAAGGCCAGCATGCCATTAGCTTTCTTCACTGCCTGCTGTACCTGCATGCTTGCTTTCATTGACTGATGTACAAGAACACCTAGATCTCGTTGTACTTCCCCTTTACCTAACTTGACTCCATTTAGATAGTAATCTGCCTTCCTGTTCTTGCCACCAAAGTGGATAACCTCACATTTGCCCACATTAAACTGCATCTGCCATGCATCCGTCCACTCACCTAGGCTGTCCAAGTCACCCTGTATTCTCATAACATCATCCTCACATTTCACACTGCCACCCAGCTTTGTGTCATCAGCAAATTTTCTAATATTACTTTTAATGCCTTCATCTATATCATTAATGTATATTGTAAACAGCTGCGGTCCCAGCACCGAACCTTGCGGTACCCCACTGGTCACCGCCTGCCATTCCGAAAGGGACCCGTTTATCACTACTCTTTGCTTCCTGTCAGCCAGCCAATTTTCAATCCAAGTCAGTATTTTGCCCCCAACACCATGTGCCCCCATCACCTTCTCGATCTGTCGCACTCTCACTTCCCCCACTCCCACCTTGTTTTTGGTCTGTGATTACAAATACTGGCCTTTCTTTTGATCAAAATACATACTTGAAGGGTTCCTGTTTTGAATGGGCTTTCATGTATAGCTGTTTTTAAACTATGAAAAAGGCTGAAATAAATATTTAGACTTTTAATTAATATTAACTCACTATGGCTCCATGGTTCGCAATGGATACTGAATGAGTTTGCATGGAAGTTGTGAGGACCATAAGTGGTGGGTGGGGAACCTGGTTTGGCATGAGTTTTCATTAAATTAGCTTGGGGGCTGTAGGGAACATTGGGGTGGCCTTTGGCATGTGTTAGCATTGAGTGATTAGAAAGTGATTGGCAGAGGTGATGGAAGTGACAGCTAGAAGTCTTTAACTTTAATAAAGCAATTAGGACAAAATCCCAGAGAACTGAGGTGACAGCCCAACTTGTCACTTGGTTATTTGCATCCTGCACCCCCCCACCCAACATTTCTTCCCATCACCACCTCCCCAGACTGAAGTTCATGACATTTTGAGTTTTATTTCTCTGAGGCAAGTGGGCTGAAAAATTCAAGAGGACTGCAGACAGAGCCAAATCAGTGGCACCAGAGATGGTTTAGTTACACAGATTGGGAGGAAGAAGAGTGGAAGAGTAGTGTTGATATGGTATTCTTTAGTCAGGAGAACACAGGCATTTCTGTATCCGTAATTTCTCTCTTTTTCTAATTTCTTTCTTTTATATTATACTGTCGTGGAAAGACTGTTATTCTGAACATTTTATTTCTTTATTTTTCTACTTTTTCCCCAGGAATTTGTACTCCAGAATCTGTACCTAGGTACCTTTGTACCTAAAATAGCACCAAAAGTGGTGACTTGTAAACTTTACACATACTCATGTGAGTATGTGTGACAATAAAGCTAATTCAATTCAAATTATCACTCCAGAATATATGTATCTCCCTGGTATCAGGGTATAAGATGTCAGAAAATAACTGCAGCACATTTTTCGGAAGAGGGTGAACAATGAGAAATTATGGTCCATGCCAGTGCCAGTGACTTGGGTAAGAGGGATGAAGTCCTGAAAACTAACTTCAGAGAGTTAGGAATGAGATTGAAAAGCAGTACCTCCTAACTTGAAATCGTAAGATTATTTCCAGTCTCACATGTTTGTGAGCATTGAACAACTGAACACATGACTGATAAACTGGTGAGGAGGAGGGCGTCAGATTTCTAAGGCACTGGGGGAGCTTCTGGGGAAGGTTGGGTTGGATCTCTGCAGCAGCAGGAATAAGTTCCTCATGGGGAGCTTAGCTGGTACTGAGGATTTTAACTTAGATTGGTAGGGGAAGGGAACTTAAGAGGGAGCTCAGAATCAAAAGAAGCGAAATTAGGAAAAAGAAATAGAAAAATAATAAGCAAAAACAAAAGGAAAATGAAGCAATGGCAGACATCAAATAGGACTGTAATGGAGAAAATGTTAAAACACCTGAATTCAAGGTACTCTCTTTGTTCATAGCATTCACAAAAAAGGATTTATATTTTGAATGCACATGTTGTATCTGATTTAATTGCCATTACGGAGATATGTCTAAAGGGTGACCAAGGTTGAAAACTGAACATTCAAGGATGTTCTACATTTAGGAGGAATAGATGAAAAGGAGGTATGTCATCATACCTAATTATGGATGACATGGCTAAGAAAGGATCCTTGACTGAAATATCACAGTATAGAATCAGTTTAGGAGGAATTAAGAAATTCAATGGAGAAACAGATGTTGTTTATAGAATACCAAACTGTGGTATTAATGTTGGGCATGTTTTGAATCAGTAAGTTAGAGGTGCAGTGTAATACAGTATAGAATACAGAATAGTACAGTAATAATAATCTTCGGTTTGCATATAGACTAATCAACGCTAATAATGTGGAGGATGAATTCCTGGGGTATGTACAAGATGGTTTCTGGGACAGTATGTTGATGAGCCAACCAAGGATCAGGCTGTTCTGTTCTTCGGTGTTGTGTAATGAGAAAAGGCTAATTAATAACCCTGCTGTAAAGCAACCTTTAGGAAACAGTGAAGTATGAATATTACGTTGTCCATTCTGAAACTGGGATCTTGAATCTGAGCAAAGAAAACTGAGGGTATAGATGGCAAGTTGGCTAGGTTGGATTGGGAAAAGATTTAATTGTAGACAGGCAATAGCTAGTATTTAAGAAATATTATAAGGTCTACAATTACTATACATTCCTCTAAGGTACAAATGCCAAAATAGCAGGCTGATTAGCCATGGTTAGCGCAAGAAGTCAAAAAATTCACCAAATCCATGGAAGTGACCTATAAGAATGTGAGAAATAGTGGTATGCTTGGTAATTGAGAGCAATTTATGGCTCAGCAAAGGAAGGCAAGAAACTGATAAAGTCAGGCATAAAGAATATGAATTTAAGCTAGTGAGGAAAATAAAAATAAACTGTAAAAAACATCCATTGATGTGAAAAGAAAAAGATTAGCAGTGATAAATGAGGGCCATTGCAGATGGCGAGAGGAGGATACGTGGTGGAGAATAGGGAAATGGCAGAAAAACCAGACAGTTCATGGAATCCCTACAGTGTGGAGCAGGCCATTCGGCCCATCAAGTTCACACCAACCCTCCAAGGAGCATCCTCCCAGATCCACCCCTTACATCATCTCTATATTTTACCACCTTAGAGACTATGGGCAATTTGGCATAGCCAATCCACCTAACCTGCATATCTTTAGACTGTGGGAGGAAACCGGAGCACCCGGAGAAAATCCACGCAAACCAGGGGAAACTTCACATAGACAGTCACCCAAGGCTGGAATCAAACGCGGGTCCCTGGGGCAGCAGTGCTAACCACCGAGCCACCGTGCTGCCCAGTGCCTTTGTGTCTGTGGAGAAAATCTCCCAGAAAGATGTGAAACTGATGAGCTAAAAGTTAATCTTGGTAAAATGGTAGTACTTGGAAAATTAGCTGGATTGCGGGTAGATAAATCCGCTACATCAGGTAAGTTTATCACAGAGTGTTAAAGAAAGTAATGGTGGAGATAGTGGACATGATGTGGAGATGCTGTTGTTGGGCTGGGGTGGACAAAGTCAGAAGTCACACAACACTAGGTTATAGTCCAACTGGTTTATTTGAAATAACGCAAGCTTTTAGAGCGCAGCCCCTTCGTCAGGTGAAATGAGTGCACACAGACCCAGAGTTTATAGGCAGAGAGATCAGAAGATCATACAACTGGTGTGAGTGGAGTGTCAGATGATAAGCCTCTGCAGGTGACCAGGACTGTTAGACGGTGAGTAAAGTGTCAACAGCTGAATAACCAGCGAAAGCATGACCTGTAATCCGATTAAGTGCAGCAGAGAGATAATTACAAAAAATTAAAAATAAGGTGGTGTTTGCCGAATTCAAAACTGTACAAACCAGTTATGGTAGAGAGATCATAACAATTTTTCAGGGTGATGCTGTCAAAATAGGACGGTAAGGAAGATTTTACAGAAACAGAACAGTGTGGGGTGGGGTCACCTGTAGTGTGACATGAACCCAAGATCATGGTTGAGGCCATCGTTATGGGTACTGAACTTGGCTATCGGTCTCTGCTAGGCGATTCTGCATTGTTGTGTATCTCAAAGTCTGCCTTGGAGGATGCCTACCTGAAGATTGGAGGCTAAATGCCCTTGAGCTGAAGTGTTCACTGCCTGGCAGAGAATATTCTTACCTAGCAATTGTTCTCCATTGTTGTAGTGTCAGCATGGTTTCATCAATATCCCATGCCTTGGGGCATCCTTGCCTGCAGCGTATGAGATAGACAACATTGGCCAAGTCACGCAAGTATCTGCTGTGTACATGGTGGGTGGTGTTCTCACATGTGATGGTAGTATCCATGTCGATGATCTGACATGTCGTGCAGAGGCTGCCATGGTAGGGTTGTGTGGTGTTGTAGTCGATGTTGTCCTGAAGGCTGGGTAGTTTTCTGCGAACAATGGTCTGTTTAAAGCTAGGCAGTTGTTTGAACCCAAGAAATGGAGGCATAGGGATGATCTTGGCAAATTGCTCATCATCATCGATGACATGTTGGAGCCTGCAAAGAGCATAGTGTAGCTTTTCTGCTCCGGGGAAGTACTGGACGACCAAGGGTACTCTATCGGTAATATTCTGTGTCTATCTTCTGAGGAGGTTGTTGCGGTTTTTCACTGTGGCACATTGGAACTGGTGATCGATGAGCGGAGCATCATATCCAGCTCTTATGAGGGCATCCTTCAAACTTTCAGGTGTCTGTGGCATCCCTCCTCATTTGAGCAGATCCTGTGTATGCCCAGGGGTTGTCCGTGAGGTGTTGGTTTTTTAAATATGTTAAGGGTGGAAGCTTAGAGAAATGCTAGATAATGGATACATTGGTGGTTATCTTCTGTCATTCTCTAAATGCTAGAACAGTTCTTACTGACTGGAAGGTAGCAAATGTAACCCCACTATTGAAAAAGGGAGAAAGAGAGTAAGTGGAGAACTGTAGACCTGTTAGTTTGATGTCTGTAATAGGATAAACATTAGAATTTAGAAAAAAAATGTAGAAGTAGGCACAATTGACACAGATTTATGAAATTGAGTTTGACAAACGGTTTGAGTTGTTTTTGAAGATGTCATTTATAGCTTAGATAAAGGAGAACCAGCGGATTTGGTGTATTTAAATTTTCGGAAGGGTTTTGATAAGGTCCCATGTAGGAGGTTAATGATTTAATTTGGAACGCATGAAATTAGTTGGGAGGGTGTAATGGAGATATTAGTATTGAGAATTGGTTAATAGACTGAAGGTGGAGTAGGAATAGATGGCTCATCCTCAGGACGACCAGCTGTCACTAACAGATACAGAAATGGGAAATGCTAGGTCCATAACTTTTCACATCTATATAAGTGGGGATTAATTGAAATATTTCCAAATTAGATTATGACACTAAAGTGGGTAGAAATGTAGGTTGTGAGGAAGATTCAAGGAGGCTTCGAGAGGGCTTGAATAGGCTTGGCCGTGGCAGTTGGAGTATAATTTATATAAATGTGGAATTATTCATTTTGGTGGGAAAAAACAGAAATGCAGAGCATTTCTTAAATGGAGAGAGTTTGGAAGCTGTGGGTGTCCAAAGGGATCTGGTGTCTTTGTGCACGAGTCATTTAAAGCTGGCATGGTACAAGCAATCAAGAAGACAAATGGTACGCTGTCATTCCTATCAAGGCAGTTTGAATACAAAAGTAATGGTGTCTTGCTGCAATTATATGGAGCCTTGGTGAGACTGCACCTGGAATATTGTGTACAGTTGGGAAGGAAGTACCTGCCTTAGAAGGAGTGCAATGGAGCTTCATCAGATTAACTCCTAGGCTGGCAGGATTGTTTTATGAAGAGACATTAAAGAAACTAAGCCTGTATTCTCTAGAATTTTGATGAATGGGAGGTGATTTCATTGAAACTTACAAAGTTCTTACATTGGCAGAAAATGTTTGCATACAGATAGGATATTTCCCCTTGCTAGTGACTCTAGAATGAAGGTTTATAATCTCAGGCCAGTGGGCAAGCCATTTAAGATCGAGAAGAGGAGAAATTTGATCACTCAGAGGCTCCTGCTTGTATAAACACTGAAAGAACTGCGGATGCTGTAAATCAGGAGCAAAAACAGAAGATGCTGGAAAAGCTCAGCAGGTCTGGCAGCATCTGTGAAGAAAAATCAGTGTTAACATTATGGGTTCGGTGACCCTTCAATGATAGAATCCCTACAGTGTGGAAACAGGCCTTTCGGTCCAACAAGTCCGCACTGACCCTCGGAGCATCCCACCCAGATCCATCCCACCATAACCCACCTAATTTCCACATCCCTGAATACTATAGGCAATTTAGCATGGCCAGTCCACCTAGCCTGCACATTTTTGGGCTGTGGGAGGAAACCAGAGCATCCAGAGAAAACCCACGCAGACATGGAGAGAATGTGCAAACTCCACACAGATAGTTGCCTGAGGCTGGAATTGAACCCAGGTCCCTGGCATGTGAGGCAGCTGTGCTAATCACTGAGCCACCATGCTGTTCAAGGGTGAGCTTTTCCAGCAACTTCTGTTTTTGCTCCTGTTCTTATGGTCCTTTTGAGGGAAAATCTACCCACTTATCTGACGTGCATTAACAGCCATTCTTTTGGTGCAAGTTGCTCCCTAAAGCATCCAATGCAGAAAACCAAGTGGGATTTAACTCAGCGTAGGGAAGTAAATCTGTGCCCCATGATGCTGGAGATGCCAGAAATGTCCCTTATGGGCAGGAGCAGACAGCATCAGGATTTAAACTGCAAGATATGTTTCATGAAACATTTGTGACATTTCTGAGGTATTACTTAACTTTTATATGATCTATATAGTTTATTAAAATTTTATTAAAGATATTATTTAAACATAATTTTTTTATTTCTTTAAAATATTTTACAACATTGCTATATAAAAGGTGGGGTGTGAGTCTTGGGGAATTGGGTTAGCATGGTTAATCCAAGGTCAACACTGGGGAATACTATATAAAAGAGAATGCAGGAGCAAAAAGAAAACTGCTAGTGGGAATGTGCCATGTGGATTTCAACCCTTGACCTTGGTTGAGGTTCAAAGCTCCAATTCTAGGGGGTGGCCCAGTCCTGTGACCATTCAGTCTCTACTCTCTGCAGATTCTTTAGGGGGAAGGTATGCCAATATCAGGGAAATGGGTAACAGCAGGATGAGGTGGGGAACAGTCTTGCTGCTCTTGGTCTAACACCAACACTTCAGGGGATATTTCCTTTACTCCCCTCTCTGTCCTCATCTTCCTTGAGCTGCCAAATTTTCTGATGGCTGTGAAATTCAACAGCTTATAAAAGAGAGTGTAAAATTGAATATTTTTAAAACTTCCAACGGACAATTCCTCTGCTACCCACCACACTTGTATGCAATTTTCCCTGGTTGTAAAGGAAATAGTTACTTAGAAATGTCAGATGATTTAAAACCTTGTCTAATGCCTGGGTAACAGCACGACTGACTCCCTGCCTTATGCCCAAATTGCATGGCGACAGTCCACCCTTCCAACTATCCTCTGACAATCCAACTGTCCCTCCCGACCAAAACCAGATCCCTGACCCAACCTGACTATCTGCTCCATCCACCTAACTACACTGACCCCTCTGATTATCCAATTAATTATCCCCTACCTGCCCACGCCACAGGCCTATCTATTCACTCACACAGTCTCGTTCATTAGCACATTGAAAAGCTTTTGGAGCCTTTAAGTAGTTACCCAAATACACATCTACGTTCTACTCACAAAAAAGACCCTGAGCTACCCATTGCCTGCCACTTCAACGCACCACCTGCTCTCTGGCTTGCTACAGTCTTCCAGCCAAGCTCAACACAAGCTGGAGGAACAACACCTCATTTTCCGCTCGGGGACCCTGCAGCCCTCCGGACTCAATATTGAGTTCAATAATTTTAGGGCCTAAACTCTCCCATGTCCCAGCCCCCCACCCCACACACCAGGCTTTGTTACCACATAGCCTGCCATTACACACCCTCTGTTGTTAGTCACTAACAGTCCGCATTAACAACTATTCACCCTCTCAGCCTGATCTTTAGCAACTCCTTTGCCTGTCCAACTGTCTCTCTCTCTCTTTGGGCTCTATCCTATCATTTACTCCCTACCCCACCCACCTCCCTATTTTCTGCATATAAACTGACGTTTTCCCAGCTACCATCAGTTCTGAGGAAGGGTCACTGGACCCGAAATGTTAACTCTGTTTTCTCCTTCACAGATGCTGCCAGACCTGCTGAGCTTTTGCAGCAACTTTGTTTTTGTTCCTGATTTACAGCATCCACAGTTCTTTTGGTTTTTACCCAAATACAGTAGCTGATATTATAGAAAGCGGGCATGTGATTCACACTGATCCTCTTTGCAGACCTCTCTGTAGACTCCTACGTTGACAGATTCCTTCTGTATCCTGCATTGAATATTTACCGTTTTTAAACATAACTAGGAAAGTACTTAAGGCTGGATTTTCTGAGGAGTGACAATCGCTCACAGAATGCACTCTGTGCCTTCTTTGTTATGAAATGAATGAGCTCCACATTTCTGACTGGAGATTCTGATCAGGGCTGTTTCAGAAATATGGGGCCACACATCCATTCTGAGAGGTACCCCATACAGTAGCACAGTCCGTGGAAGGTAAACTACTCAATTTTTCACAACAATGTTACTATATTCTGTAATCTGAAGGCTTAGTATTATAGATGACAACTGTTATAACCTTAACGTTTCAGGTCTGGTGACCCTTCCTCAGAACCTTCTGAGGATGGGTCACTGGACCCGAAACGTTAACTCTGTTTTCTCCTTCACAGATGCTGCCAGACCTGCTAAGCTTTTCCAGCAACTTTGTATTTGCTCCTGATTTACAGCATCCGCAGTTATTTTGGTTTTTATTTTTTATAGCCTGTTGTGAAGGATAAACTTGTAAGTTAAGCGTGAGGTTCGGGTGTTATTAGGGTAAGATGCCAAGTGGCAGGGAGGTGAAGTGCTATCTCAGTAGGGTTAGGATTCCAGGTAAGTATGCTATCCGTGCTTTGGACACCTTGACTGGTTGGTGGACAAAGAGACAGAATTCAGTTTGGGGTTCAACTCTGTTTTATTGACAAAATATTCCTTATTAAAACACCATGTGAGCATTTCCCAAATTCCCACAATATTTACTCTCTATCTAGCTCTATCCAACTGACAAAGGTTAGTACCCACAATGACCCACGTGTTTGAGCTGCACCATTGGAATCTCCTTCCTCTCTGATGTAGGGCTGGCTGTGTCCATGAAGGTGGGTCTCACAGGTCAGGGCAGATCTTCTCCTGGATTGCAACATATTCTTCTGCCATAAGTCTTGCTGTGAATCCTCCTTCTTGAGTCTTTGCTGATTCTTCACTGAAGGGGTGGTGTCCATGTGTGTGCTTATCCCCACTTCACCACAGAACTTCCAGAATGTTATGTGGCTTTTGGCCAATGGGGTTGTGAGCTGGATTTGAATCATCCTGTGGGTGAAAACAACACCCTTTACTGCTGCCATGCCAGGATGGTTTAAAAGTACATAAACTCAGGTAGTCAGGGTGACACTTCTTCGATACATTGCCCTTTGGATGGTTATAACCAGCTTCCCTCCAAACCTTTGTGATTTCTTTGAACTTGGTTTCCACTGTTCTTTGCAGCCAATAGCTGCTGGCTGCTGTTTAATTGAGAGACAGAAAGGACTGCAGATGCTGGAAGCTAGAATTTGGCCAATTTTCTATCAAGCCTGATTTCTCTGCCTGTGGGTCAATATAGAATGTCCAGGTTTGGGCTCGTAGTTGTGTGACCACAGTAGGATGCCAAGTGGGTGCAGGGTGTAGAGGAAAAGCATGGCGGGTAGATAGGGTGCTGTGCATAGGGGGTAAGATGCCAGGACATAATGTGGCCACTCCAGATAAATGGAGTGTTTAACGCATGTTGCGGTGATGATGATGGGAGATTTTGGGTCTATTGGTAGAGGGGAATTGGGATGGGGAAAGGTATTGCTAGGTTCCAGGGTGGGGGCTGGGTGAGGTGGAGAGCTGCAGAAAATGGAATGTGGCAGCTAGGTATAGATACTGGTGCTGGGTCTGGTGGCAGGAAGGTGCGTGGCCTCTGGGAGGAGAGGGTGTATAGGATCCTCAGGTTTGAAACAAGTTTGTCAGGTCAGGGTCCAAAGGGTATGAAGTGTTTGGGGGAAGTTGTAGTTGAGGGTGTATGAAGTAATTTGGAGACCTGTTGAATAGGTGCTCTGGAGTTAGTCTAGTTATTTAATAATCTAACTTTTCCTGAGTTACAATTTATTTAACTTGAGCAGAACCCTCTGAATTTTCCAATTCAAAAAGGTATTTTCAGAGTGTCCAAGTGCAGGGGAATTGCGCAGTGGAATCTTCAATTTCCCAGGCAATTCCCTCGGAGTGTACTGCAATGGGGATTCTGCAGGGTACAAATGCATAATTCTCATCTACACTGCAGAAATGGTTATCTGGCCATTGGAACATCAAAACCATAATTTTCTGATGCCGCTAGGGAGTTTTGATTTATTTTATTTTATTTTCAATACAACATCTATTTATACCTCAGTAGAGATTTTACAAATTTTGTTCCAGTTTTATTTTGTGGAGCAATACATTCCTGCCTCAGTATCATGGATTGGTACTCAAATTTAAAATTGTTATCTAGAACTCATAATGAAAAATAGAGTAGAAGATTCACTGGTTTCCAAAAATAATATGACATACATTATGCAGGCATGCAGATTTTCCACACCAAAGCTCCAATATTTGTCTCTCTGAAAACTCTCATTTGAGTATTTTGAAGAATAAAGGTATTATTTTACTTTTGTAGGTCAACAAATATGAATCGACCACGATCAGCTGATGACTGTCAGAAATTCAGAAAGGAAACACCCCTGCACAATGGCTCTTCAGCTGGTATGAGCTCACAATTCCAATGCTAATTCCAACTCCTCGTTGCTGCACCAATATTTTCAGAGCTTCCCATGGGAGGCGCAGGGCAAGTCAAGTGCTTTTTTGCATAATGGGAGAGAATTCCTGGGGCTCAGGTTTAATTTTCTGTGATTGTGCCCAAAGGAGTACTGTTTCCAGTTGTGTGTTCAAAAGGTGGTGGGAACTTTATTCTTGGAAATTATGGTATATTAGAGATATTCAGACAGTCAGTTATCATTATGGAAGTGGTTGAAATGCATGTGGCCTCCTTTTTCTTCAGAATCTATTGTGATTTTAGATCTTGAACCAGAAGCTCAGAAGCCATGAATGGGTTAATCCCACAAATAGCTATAATTGAACACCGTAGTTGCACTTCCTTTCCACCCCCAAGTTTTGGCACAGTGGGTAGTCCAATGTTTGATAAGCAGCTGGACTGTTTTAATGAACAATACTAATATCAGGCTTAGTTTGTTTGTTTCCCACACACACGTTATGCAGGAAAATTGTTGTTATTATCATTTGAAGTGCTTTTTTTGTGTATGAGCATTCAGAACAGGTTAACACACACTAAAGAAAGAGGAACTGTTACAGTAAGGTGAAAATGTTGGAAGTTCCTTGAGAAAATTAATGTAAATGGCATTAACTTTCAACCAGTGTAGCTGCTCTGTGCCTACTGAAAATAGCAGCAATTTGTGGAAGTTCTAGACTGAACTATTCAAAAAATATTTGAGCATTGTGAGATGTTTATAAGCACAGGAAGAATCTATGAAAAGCCATTCAATAATTTCTTATGTTGTCCATTTCAGTACTGGAATGATATCTGCCTCAATCTTGTTAAGACTTACATAAATTTTCAATTGGAAAGCGTGTAGACATTTAACCTCTCAGTTGTTACATTCTTCTATTTGATGTGAATGTATGAATCGTACAGCAGAATTGCTGAAACAAAATGTGTTCTTTATTTGAAGCTAAGAGAATATATATATTTGTAACTTTTCTCATTTTATGGAGTTATAAGCATTATGTCAAAAGCACTAAGGATAAACTATAAAATGTAGGAGCAGAAGTAGGCCATTCAGCCCATTCCACCCTTCATGGCTGATCTGATAATCTTCAACTCCAGTTTCCTGCCTTTTCTCCCTTGTCCTTGATTCCCTTGATTATTAAATATTTGCCTATCTCAGTCTTGAATGTACTTAACTATCCAACCCTACAACTGTCCGTGGTAAGGAGTTCCATAGATTCAATATGCTTTGAGAGAAAACAATCCTCTTCCTTTGTCTCAAAAGTGAGACCCCTTAATCTAAATTATTCCCTGTGGTCCTAGACTCTTTTCTTGTCTACCCTGTCAAGTTCCGTCTGAATCTTGTATGTTTCAACGAAGTCACCTCTCATTCTTCTATATTCCAATGAGTACAGGCCTAACCTACTCAATCTGTCCTCACAGGACAGCCCTCCATACTTGGTACCAATCTTCAGTGAACATCCTCCAATGCCAGTGGATAGTTCCTTTGATAAGGGGACCAAAATTGTTCATGCGTTCCACCTTTGATCTGGCTAGTGCCTTGTGAAGCAAAACCTCCTTACTTTTATGTTGAATTCTCTTTGAAATAAATGCTAACATTCAATTCATCTTCCTTATTACCTGATGAGCTTGGAATGTAGCATTTTGTGATTTTTGAACAAGGAATCCCAAATCTTCCGTCTCAAGCTTTCTACAGTATTTCTCCATTTTAATCATATCAACTCCTCTATTCTTCCTGCCAAAGTGCATAAGCTCACATTTTCCTCCGGTTATTCCATCAGCCAAGTTTTTTCCTACTTCTTTAACCTGTCTATGTCCACCAGCACACTGAGTCATTCTCCTTCCCACTTATTTTTGTCATCTGCAAACTTGGCTATAATACATTCGTTTTCCTCATTCACATCATTATTATATATTGTGAATGTTTATGGCCACCAGCACTGATCATTGTGGCATTTCATAGTTATAGTTGCCATCCTTAAAATGCCCCTTATATCCCAAACCTCTGACTTCTATTAGCCAATCCTCTATCCATGCTAACATACTAACCTCAACATCACAGGCTCTTATTAAGTAGCCTGATGTGAAGTACCCTGGCAAATGCCTTCTGAAAATCCAAATATATTCCAATTACTACTTCCTCTTTATCCATCTAAAGAATTCCAATAAATTTGTCAGGTATCTTATTCCCTTCATGAGGCCATGCTGACTTCGACTTTGCTTGATCATATTATGTATTTCTAAACGCTCTGTTATTACATCCTTTATAATAGACTTCCCAATGACAGACATTAAGGTAACTGGCCTGTGATTACCTGTGTTTTTTGTCTCCTTGCCATTTTGAATGCAGGCGTTACCTTGGCAGTTTTCTAATCCTCTGGGACTTTTCCAGAATCTGTCTCTTTAGCTACTTGAAAGGCTTCTTATCAAATGAAGGATGTACTCGCCAAAGAGCGAGTGAATGAAGATTCATCAGAATGATCCTTGGGATATTGGAATTGCCCAATAAGGAGAAATTGAGGAGTCTGTATCAATGTTCTTAAGAGTTTGAAGAATGAGAAGTGATCTCATTCAGTATACAACATTTTTACAGGTCTGAACAGGGTATATACAAGAAGGATGTTTCCCTTTGTCTGAGGAGCCTAGAGTCAAGAGGACAATCTCAGAACAAAAAGTGTGTTGTTTCAGACTGAGATGAGAAAGAATTTCTTGAGTCGTAGACTGTTGAATCTTGAAATTTTCTAGCTCAGAGGGTTGCGGAAACTGAGTCATTGAGTATATTCAAGACAGATCGATAGATTTCTGATACTGAACTTATTGATGATGTGGAGATGCTATAAGAAAATGTATTGAATTGGATCCAGTTGAATGTTGGAACCAGTTTAAGGGGCTGAATGACCCTCTTCTGCCCCTACTTCCTATATTCCAATGATGAATGCTCCAGAAAATGAGTGTTGTATGGTGTGGCTTAATTGTGAATGCATTTTTGAGAAGTTGAAGTAATTTTTGTTTTAGAAAGAAGGTGAAACAATGTCTTTCTGTCTGTGCCTTTAGTGCCATCGAGGCAGCTGATCAAACGGCCTGTTAGCGCTAAGGTTCCAAATAGTAAACAAGCACAAGAAACATCAAGATCCAAAACACCACTTCACACTACAGCAGTGACTTCATTGAAAACTATAAAAACATGTAAGTTTAAAACAGTGAACACTTCCTTCAAATGCGGTTTAATTTTTGAATTTTAGAATGAACATTCAGTCCTATCAATTTAAATTTTAAGTTGTCTTTCAGAGTCAATTAATAATGGAATCTAATCGTAATCAATGACAGTTTTTTTTGTCTTAGGGTATGATGCAGAAAATAACTTTTAAGCATGTTCACATGGGTTCCTTTCTCACTTTTTTTCTCTTATAAACATTTCACTGCTTTTAAAGGCAAGCAATCTTTGTGAGGGAGATCCCTTAGTCCCCTTAGAAAATGAATCTGGGAAGATTGCTATGGGAAACAAGGAAATGGCAGAAGAGTTAAACAGATATTTTGTGCCAATCTTTATGGGGGTAGACACTCTGAACATCCCATTAGCAGTGAAGAATACAGGGGGAAGAATTTAGCATTGTCACCATCACTGTGAAGTAGCAATAGACAAACTAATGGGCCTAAGGCGGATAAATCCCCTGGCCTTGATGGCTTGCATCCTAGGATCTGAAAAGAAGTAGCTACAATGCTAGCAAATGCATTTGTTGTAATTTCCTAAAAATTCTTGGAAATGGAAAACTCCTGGAGGATTTTAAAACTGCCGTATTGCATCCCTTTTCAAAAAGGAGGAAAGAAAAATAACTGGTAACTATAGGCCAAGAGGGCATAGATTTAAAATGATCTGTTGATAAAGCAAAAGTGAGGAAAAATCATCTTTGCATGATGAATGGTTTGGGTCTAGAGTTCACTGCCTCACAGTATGGTGGTGGAGTAGAGGCATTCAAGAGGGCATTTGATGATTCTTTAAACTTAAACCAGGGTCTAGGGAAAAGGCAAGAAAATGGCACTAAGTCAAGATGCTCATTTTGAAAGTGAGTACAGACACAATGACCTGTTTTTGTGCCATAACACCTCTCTGATTCTATGAAAAACATAGGTCAAACAAATATGAAGTCACCATAATCTCAGGCGACATTAGGACTGTTCTCTCATTGGAGACAGGTGACTAGCAGTGAGTTTAACCTGAGAGCCACCACACCTCAGGCAAGGTTGAGATGATGGCACCGTAATGGTAACCTCAGCCAGAACAAGAATCGAAACCATGTTGTTGGTGTCGCTGTGCATCGCAAACCAGCCCTCCAGCCAACTAAGCTAACCGACTCAATATCTGTAAAGAAATTTATCTTCACCTCAGCCCTAAATAATCATTCTTTATCCTGATGTTGTTTGCCCATATTCTAAATTCACCAAACAACCACTCACTGTCTACCATATCAAATCACTTCAGGTTCTGGAGTGTTCCAATGTCATCATCTCTCGTTCATCAAATTCCAGACAGTATAGGCCCACTTTATTTAATCTGTCATCAAAGAACTACCTGTCATCTTACAGACAATTCTAGTGAAGCTTTGCTGCTCTGCATTCAAAGAAAATATGTATTTCTTTAAATATGGAATATAAAACTGCACACAATACTGCTGGTGTTGTCTCACCAAAACCCCATATAATTATAACAAGCCTTCTTTATTCTTGTACTCCAGTTCCCTGGTAATGTTCAGTTGCCTTCCTGATTACTTGCTATGCCTGTTTGCTAACTTTGTGCTTCTTAGGTAAGTATGCTGAAGTTTCTCTGAATATCAACATTTATGAATTTTGTGCCTTTTAAAAAAGTTGTGTTTTTTTTTGTCACTACTACCAAAGTGAAAAGCTTCACACTTCCTCACATTATACTCCATCTACTGCCTTGTTGCCCACTCATTTACCCTGTTTGTATTTCTTGGCAGAATCTCTGTCTTCCTCAGAGCTTACCTTCCACCTAAGTTCATATCCTTGGAAAACAGATATATTTCTCTCAGCTACTTCGTTTAGGTCATTAATATGGACCGTGTAAAAAAAGGCTTTGTAGCTGAGTAATTGGTTTCCTTCTTTCTCCTATTTCCTATCCTCTCTACCCCATCCCCTTCCTTGTGACTCATCCAAGTCCTAATATGGTCACAAAGGGCCTAGTAGGAAGGTTTGTATCTTTGGCATATAAAAGTTGTGGTGGATAAGCAGACTACCACAAATCATGTAGCATACATTGGTGAGAATTGGACAGTTCCTCCAATACAGTATAGGCAACAAAACAATTGTTTGAGCTCTGGTCTACTTGGTTGCAGCAGAGTTCCTTTTGTGAAGGTGCTGTCCACATATGGATGGGTGGGAAAGCAGAACCATGATCCATATTTGGAAAAATAAGCTGTTGTTGCTTCATGAGAGCCTGACTTCTTTTCGGTGCTGGCTTGCTCCATACCCCCGTTGTGCTGAAGCCTACCCGTAAGGTTTTTGTTCAGAGGCCTTCAAAATTCCTTCCTCTCTTTGCGAACGTCCAGCACTACTACTCCTTTCTAACTGAAAAGTCTTGAGAATTCTCTGACTTTCACAGTACTTTGCACTAACCCTGCAGCAACAAAGGAAAATTGGAAGACCTCACCTGAAATGTTATATACTTATTCTTTTATAGCATTAGTGGGGTGGTGGGGTGGCAGGCAGGGGCAGGGTTTATCTCCTATTCAGCATGTTTGGCAATGAGTGTTTAAAGATAGGCCGTTGCTATAAACCCACGAAGTCCAAATAAAGTTGAGTGTCAAATCCGCACTAAGTGGTATCTCAACTGCCTGCTGTGCAAGTTTCCCGTGTGTGGAATGCCTCTGTGATCATCAGTATCATTTCTAACATAGCAATCAGTACAGGTTGTATCAGAAATCATTAGGACTGGACCCCTATTATTTTTCAACAGAGCACTGTTTTGCAGCTCATTTATTTTAACTAAAAATATATAATATTTGGTTTCTCAACCTTGCCCGTTTTACATTAACAGTCAGCTTGGGGTTTCACTATCTGCGTTGGGAGCTAAAGCACAGCATGGATTTAAACTGTGATTCCTGGAGTTGCTTCATATGTTACCAATGCATAGGCAGAAAATATAAATGATGTGTAGATGAACATTTACAGTTTAAGTGATATACTCTAAGGTATTCTCTATAAGTTTCAGACAAATTTAAAAGCGTAGTGTAATTTTCCACTGGGCCACTTAATCTCTTCATTGTGGTTTGAAATGCAAATTTATTCCTATGTTTGAATTTTAATTGTGGTTTGTTTACATAAGTTGGAAGCACTGTTTAAAGCCATCACGCCATACATGGTATTTCATTGTATAACGCGGGTACAGGTCCATGAGATCTTTCAGCAGCCAATATTTTGCAGATGATGACATCTTGCAGTTGGAGAAATACAGTACAGGAACACCTCAGTGCATATTTTGGCATTGTCAGCGTATTATTCAGGGTAATATGTTTGATAACAAATCTAATAGACCTTTAATTATCAAATATGGTGGTGGTCTATCGATTTTCGCACTTACCCACTTAATGTGTAGTATGGGTCAGCTTGAAAGTATGGTGGTGGGCTAACCACCTATTTTACATGTTCACACCCACCTGCCAAAGGAGTATACAGGGGGAGCCATTTAAAAATTAGCCTTGTATTTTTGTATTTTGTGCTTTTCGATATAAAACCAAAGGATACCATTTGATGATTTTACATTATATTTGTATTGCTGTCTGTAATGACCTGTTTCGACACACTGAAATCCTTTTACTCGCATTTTGGATCTCGCAATTTAAGGTGTATTTTCTTTCCTCCTTGTTAAAGGTAAAATATTCTGCATCACATTTCATACATTAAACTGTCCCTGCTACTTGTCTTTCCAGTCTTCCAGCCTATCCATGTTTGTCCACAGTCTTTCATAATCCTCAAACAGTGCTCCCATATATATTCTCGTATTTTTACAGCTTATTAATTACAAAATGGTGTGAAATGTACTGTTTTGGTCTTAGGTGAAGTTGGTGAAAGTTTGAACAATGCCTTCCAGCCCTGTGACAAACTGGCAAGTATTTCATCCTCATTTATATTGTATAAGAAACCCAGAATTCCACAGCTTAAAGAAATATTTATTTGAACCACATAGACCAAGAATTTGTCAGATTCATTTCCATTCTGTGCTGAGTAGGCTGGCCTCACTCAAAGGTAAAGGTTGTCCTTGGCATGTCTTTAAGGAGGAGCATTCTAAGTCTAATCTGGAGATGTCTGTTCCAAGTTACCTGTATGAAGATGTTGAGAAGGTATTAGCTACTCCAGAGACTTGAAGACAAAATTTAGTTTGATAACCTTTTGCAGAATTAGGCAGTACCATTTTTCAAATCCGGTATTAAACCGAGTCCTTGATTATCCTCTCAAGTGGATGTGATCATCTGATGACATTGTTTGAAGAGCAGGGGATTTCTCCCTTGTATCTTTACCAATAATACCTCAAAAGCAACACGTAAACCAAATTATCTGATCAGTTATAACACCTAAACCAGATTCTGATAATTATCACCTCGCTGTTTATGGAGTCTAACTGTTAGTTGTCATATTTATTATATTACTATATTAAATATTAATATGAAGTATTTGGGACTGCTTGTGGTCATGAAATACACTATGTAAGTGCAAGTGTTACTTTTTGTTAATATGGGATTGGATTTGGTTATTAAGTTCAGTATTTTATGACTGTGCCAAATGGCACCTGAAATGGAGATTAATTGAGCTTCATTCTTGGGCCATCCTTTGCATTCTTGTTTGCGGAGAAGCCTTAAGGAAACCTAGCAATTGATTACTTTCTTGTTATTTTGACTTTAATTGGTACAGGAGCGGGGAAAAGAAAGAGAGAAATGCATAAGTAGGTGGAGTTTTACTGATAACTTGCTCCACAAAAGGATGAAACATTTCAACAATCTATTTTCTGCGTTGTTTGACAGCACTAGTGGAAAAATGAAGATTTTCATTCATGGGTGACCCAGAGGCCTTGAATTATGAAAATCATATGGGTTACTGCCTTACGTATACGAATTATTTGAAATCTGATCACCTTTCGAATAGTGTAATTTCATTGTAAAACTTGTTCAAACTGCCGTAGATCTTTCTATGCACATCGAAGGCATGTGTATCATTCGTCCACTAGATGGTGTTATGTGATTCCACTGTGCAGAGTATCAAACACTGATGATCACGATCTTTTGTTTGTTTTATCTTAACCTAGGCTGGTAAAGGGGCTGATGATCACTTACTGTGGCTTTATCTTCCTGATGAGATCTGGATTCAGGTTTTCACCCTCTTATCACACCAGGACCTCTGTCAGGTTGCCCAAGTCTGTCACTGCTTCCATCGCTTGGCAAATGATGAAACTTTATGTGAGTTTTCATTTAACAAGTAATCTATCTCATATCTATCTATAAAAAGTGCAATTAGTTTTCAGAGTCCTTTTGTTTGTTTTACTACTTAAAATCTATTTTCTTCCTAAAATAACCAAAATCTGACTGAAAGATTTTTTAAAAGATCATTGTTGCTGGTAATCTGAAATAAAAGTGGAAGATACACAAATTATGCAGATGTCTGGTTAAGATCTGAAAGAAAGAATACTAATTAATTTCAAATACTGATTGTGTTGAGTTGAGTGTAGATTTTGAATCATGTTACAGGGTCACGTGCTGTACCCTGCACAGTGTTGAGCACTTTAGGATTATCATTCCTCCCATCCAGGTGAGTGTTCTGAATAACCTCTCCATGTTTTATAAAGTTTTTTTTCAGGTCAAGCAAAGTCACTTTTCACATTGTTCTTGCAACCATAATGCCGTTTTACCTGCTTCAATTAAGCTTCTGGTCACTAATGACTGATGGTACTTATACGGGGATTTGGCTCTTTATGGGGGCCCAGGGCCGAGAATGCAAAATTAGGCTTGTTTGAAAATCCAGTGTTTTGCACTAGTGGTGCCCAAAGTAAAATATTGCTAGAGTGAAAGTTCTTTCTCTTGAATCCATTTTTCTATCGTTCAAATTCATTTAAATAAGATGCAAGTAGCAGGTGCCTGCAATTTCTGCTATTGGTATTTTAAAGACCTGGTTGATTTGCCATTTTGACAAGGCTGCAGTATGACCAGTACCATTAAGAAAATTACGAATAAATTACTTCCAGACATTTTTTTCATATATTGTTGCAGCATGATTCCTTTGTCCTGTATATCTGTACACTGGGTAAATAATTAACTTGGATGTAGGACCATGCTGTAACGTTTCCAAGTTTACAGATGATACAAATTCATTGGAAATGGGATTTGTGAGGAGGATGCAAAGAGAATTCAAAACGATTCAGACAGGCTGAATGAGCACAAGCAGGATTGATGGAATATAATGTTGGTAAGTGTGAGATTATCCACTTTGGTAGGAGAAATGAAGGTGCAGAGTATTTCTTGAATGGTGTGAGATTATAAAGTGCTGATGTCCAAAGAGATCTAGGTGACCTTGTTCATTGAAAGCTAGCATTAAGGTGCAATAAGCAATTTGGAAGGCATGGTATGTTAGCCTTTATTACAAGACGTTTTGCTTCAGTTCTGTGGAAGACTGGTGAAAACACGCCCGGATTGTTCAGGTACCCTTTCCTAAAGAAGTCACCGCAGAGGGAGTGCAATGAAGGTTGACCAGTCTGATTCTTGGGACAGTGAGACTGGGCCTGTATTTTCTGGAGTTTAGGAGAGTGAGAGGTAATTTCACAGAAATGTGCAAAGATGTTTAAAGGGATATACAGTGCAGGTGCAGAAAGTATGTTTCCTGTGGATGAGATTCTAGAACCAGGGGACACAGTTTCAGAGTAAAAGACAAGCATATTAGGATTGAGATAAAGAAACCCCTTTACTCGGACACTGTTGAATCTGCAAAATTTTCTATCCCAAAGGAACGTGGAGCCCAATCATTTAAGTAAGTTAAAGAGAGAGGTTGTTAGATTACTGATAACAAGGGACATGGAGATGGCTTGGTTATATGCTGTTGAAGCAGATCATCAGGCCTGCTGTAGAATGGCAGAACAGGCATGAGTGCCCTATTCCTGTTCCAACATTCTTTAATGTGCATGTAAATGCTGTAGGTTGGTATCAAAGGTATGAGGGATCTGGGTCAGTGGGTGAAGGGAGATAGGTTGGCATGGAGAAATGTGGAGCCACAGGGTACTCGAGCCAGAAAGGAGTGGGCTCATGTAGTTTGAGGGTTGTTGAAGTGGGTGAGAGCTATGGAGCAATGTTCAGTTTAAATAAAAGCATTAAAACTGGATGAACTCCCATTGCATCCAGTCAGCCCTTTAAACTGCCAAAATCCTATTTGCACTCACCACCACCACCATCACCTCCACTTTTCTCAAGCCCAGAATGAAAATCCCACCTTTGCAGGAACTATTTTGTTGAGGTAGCAGGTGAGCTGGGAAGTTTCTCAAAGCCTGCTACAGATCTCCAGGACGAAAATCCAGACCGTCATTTTTCATTTATTTTAATTGAAAGGAGGAAGATGAAAACCCAGAAAAGCAATGCACCACTGTTTTGTTTAAATGAAATAACAACATAGTTTAGTTTAGTTTTCCTTCTTCATCTGTTATTTGTAAGCAAATAAGAATAGGTTTCTTTTAAACTACTTTGCTACAAGTGCACCTATAAACTCAGCACTGTGGCATAACTGCATTACTGTTAAACAGAATAAAGAACAACTCCAATTAATCTCTTACGTGCAATTTTTGAAAATAAAAAAAGTACTTTTTATATTTTACAACTTGATTTCACCTGTTTAAGCAGCTTAAACTTCAGTATTGTCTTTTAGGAAGTCATTTTAACCCTTAACATGTATGATGGGAATCCTAATTTATTTGAAATGTAGGTAAGTTAACTTGTAGCAAAGTGAACATTAATTAGATAAAGTCTAATTCCCCAGTTCACAGGCTGCAATATCACCTATAATTACATTCTTATGACAGAAAATTTTAGAGAAAGCCTGTTGCAATCTCATAACAAAGGAACCATGAACAGTTTAAAAATCTTTCCTGCATTTTTAAAGGGTTGAATTCGTAAGTGTTTGCAAGTTTAGGAAGCAAGTTCTTGACCAATGTCACCAGATATTCCTCATTCTCTTTTTGTAATGGGTAAAAGAATACATACGTAGGTGTACACGTGGATGCCAAAATTCATAATGCTCCACCTGAAAGTAAAACATTATTGTGAAATACCCTAGATGTACAGTAGATTGTGTACATTGTACATACTCGTTTATTTTAAAGAATCAATGAGGCTAGGATTCAAGGCTGATGTAATCAAGGCTCAAATATTCATAATATTAGTCTTACTACTGTACTACAAGTGATATTTTTGTTTTAAAAGGTATTTTCACTTGCTACTAGCCTTCCACCATCTCTTTCAGTCTAGTTTGATCTGTGGACTTGGCAAAATAATTAATCTTCCAAATATTCAAAATGTTGATTATAGAGCATACATGCCCTCTGACAACTAATTGATATGCTGCTTGGCCTGCTGTGTTCATCCAGCTCTACACCTTGTTATCTCGCATAAACATTCTGTTTCTTTTTGCAATGTTTGAAATTTTGTATGGTCATGGAATGGTTCTATATGAGCACTTATGTATGTTCATAAAACTTCAATAGTGTCTAAATTAGACAAACTTATAAAATGGGCATGCGATCACTGTATGTGATAGACCCATGTTGAATAATTGTTCGGCTACATTGATGCTATTTGATGATTGCAATGATTCTTGCATGTAGGCAGCATTGGCTGAATGCATGGGCGAAATGATTGATTACTGCAAATGTCTAACATCACGTGGAGGCATTTGGTTCCTCTTAAAGAGGAACTGCATTGTGGCTGTAAAAAATAAAAAGCAACAGTTAATTGAAAACTTAATATGATGCTTCCAAAGAATGACTGAACATTTGAGCAAAAATTCACCAAGCTTTTTTAATGATGCAATGCACACTTTTTGGTGTAAAATGTGGAGAGAAGAAGAGACATCCAGTATGTGCAGGAATGGCAGGGGTCTATGAGAACAAATGCTCAAGACGAAATAGGAAGATAAAGTAGTGGAACTCAATATTAGGAGCTTAGGTAGAAGAACACAAATGTAGTGCAGGAAGTGCTGTGAGATAAAGTTTAATGATCGGGCACAAGTTGCAAATAGTGTCTCATCAACTCGACAACTTGCTCCATTCACTGTTCAAGTCATTGCACTTCCACTATGCAACTACCAATAATTTCTCCTGTCAGTACTCCATCCTAAAATTCATATCGTTTACCTCAGACCTCACATACTTAGCACTATGGTATGCCTCACATCGATAAATCACAGTTCTCATACAGTGGCAAGCAGTGAATTCCATGGCATCCGAAATCTGTAAGACATTCACTGATACACTTTCTTCCTTATTGCAGGAGAAGATGGCATACAACAGGAGACAGCAAGAAGGAATAAGAAGAGAACAAACGGACTGGCATGTTTTGACCATCTTGGAGTAGACATTGTTGACTACAATACAAGATGCATTGCTGAGGCTGTGGTGATTGCTGAGTGGGCCCAGAAGGATCGATGATTAACAACTGTGTATATAAACCTCCTTTTATCTTCCTATTTGTTTCCCATCACAGAGTTTGTTCTATAGAATGCCGATGCTGTAATCATGTAATCCTTTCTTCCTTCTCTCACCTCACCACAACTCAACACTTGTCAATTTGTATAAGACATTCGTTGACGTCACCTAGAGTATTGTGTCCAGTTATGGTCGTCACTTTGCAGGATCAATGTGAATGCTTTGGAGAGTGTGCAGAAGAGATTTACAGAGATCATTCTAGGGATGAAAAACTTCAGTTACGATCACAGTTCAGAGAGATTGGGACTGTTCTCGAAGAGATGGAGGTTAAGAGGAGATCTGATTAAGGTCCTCAAAATCATGAGAGCGCTGGATATAGTAGATAGTGAGAAACTGTTAACTCTCTTAAGGATCGGAAGTGAGCAGGCATAAATTTAATGTGACTTGCAAAAGAAGCACAGCTGATGTGAGCGAAAAAGGCTTTCACACAATGAATGGTACAGGTCCAAAATGTACTGCCTGGAAGTCTGGTGGAGGCATGTTCAATTGAGGCATTCAGGAGTATATCAGATGATAGGATGTGCAGGATATTGGAAAAAAGCAGAAGGATGACTTTGAGCCATGAGACTCACTTGGAGAATGGCTGCAGTTACAATAGACCAAATAGTTCCTCCTGTGCTGTGACCATTCTATGATTCTTTATTTATTCATTTGCCAAGACCTGGAAGCTTCCAAGAGTATTATCCATGCATATTTAGAAGCTGGAGGAGGGATCGGTACATGAGATAATGGACGCCCAGGATCTAGGGCAGAAGGGGAGGATAATGCAAGTTCCAGCCTGATGAAGAGCAGTCTTACGTTTTAATCCTGCTGTAGAGGAGTTTGAAGATGGCAATGAGCCAGGCTAAAGAGAAAGGCTCATCAGTGTATATAACCAAATGTTTGGGACATCAGGAAGCCTGACAGGAAACTTGTGCACAATTTCAAGAAGCACAGCGTAGTCTACCGCCAAGTTCTCAACAGCTATGAACAAATCTTAGAAATCTTACTTTCAAATGTAACATGAGTTCTTACCTCCATTGATCCACCTGTGCAATCCACAATGATGCATCTTCTGATGATGAATCGTAGAACTTTCAGTGAATGTTTGATTGGAATCTCAGACTATTGCCATTTTGGCTGTAGTTAGCATGGTGGGGATGGTTCGGTTAGCTCAGTTGATTTGCAACACGCAGTTGGTGCCAACATCGTGGGTTCAATTTCTGCACCAGCTGAGGTTACCGCGAAGGACTGTCATTCTAAACCTCTGCCTAAGACTTCGTGACCCTTAGGATAAGCCACCACTGGTCATCTCTCACTGATGAGAGATCAGCCCTATAGTCCAGTAGGACTTTACTTTTTGCTTAGTTACCTTAACTCAAATTGGCTTCCAGGACACAACAGCAATCTAGCAATATGTTCAAGACCAGATAAGCTGGGTTGCTGCAGCAGTTTCCTGTGTGGGCGACAGTGGCTCCGTGGAACAAGAACCTGTGTGCTGTCTTTCAGTGCCAGCCAGCCATACTTTAGCATTTTAAAAAGTAACTCGTGTAAGGCACAGATGCTGTTCATTGAATGCCCAAGGCTGGAGGTCAGGTTTTGACGTCAATATCAGTTGACAGTGCAGCAGGTCCTGGGACTGATTTTAAAGGCTTTCCAACCCTGCATTCAACTGTTGCCTAAATAAAGGAGTCCTTTCAACGACTGCTGCCTTCAATCATCCTGTTGTCACTGCTCCTCAAGCACTAATTTCAATTAACCTAGGAGCTGACTGGAAAGCTACAGCAAGAATGACAGAATGAAAACCCCAGATTGCTCACCTCTATGGTTTACCTCCTTGAGGTTCTCACCTCAGCTGCAAGGGCAAAGAAGGAGCTCCTGTTCCTGAGGGGTGAAATGAGAAGGCAGTGTGAGCGACAGCCAGATGCAAATGAGAGTGGTTTAATTTTCTGGCTAGAAGCCAGAAATATTTGTGACTTTGGAATTATTGTAATTTCTCACCAAATTTTTGTGTCCATGTAACTTTGGAATAAACCCTTTTGTGATTTAAAAGTGCAGTGTGAGTATGTTGAAATCCTGAGAGTTGCCAGATTGCTACCATAATGAGAATACCAATTATAAATGCACATTTGATTTTTAAGAATTAACAGTCTTCAGCATCAGGGTATTATTGTAGGTTGTTGAGGGAGGGTGGTGCTCACAGTGGAACATTCTTCTGTACCTTACTCCCTAATTTCACAGCAATAGTTTTGAAAGTTGGCAAGGATCTTGCACGTCTATATTTTGGCCAATGATTATGTGAAGTGAGTAGGAAAATAATTTTTGGCATTGGGAAGAATAAATTTAAAAATACAGCAAGATCTTTACTCTCAACAGAAATGTAGGTATTTTTCTGAACTCTGGATTTAAGGTCCACATAAGACCCACACGGGACTCTAATTCTCTTTCCTGCTCCTCATATGCTGCCAGACCTGTTGAATTTCTCCAGCGTTTTCAGTTGTTATTTATTTCAGGTTTCCAGCAACCGGAGTATATGTTTTTTTTTTCTTGTTGTGGCTAATGTGATTGGAAGTTTGAAGTGCACTACTTCTATTTCAGGGAAAATTATTCAGATTGAAAATTGCAATTGTTTGAATGACGACAGGCTTGCAAACATTGGGCAACATCACCCACAAAGCCTCAGGCTTTATCGATGCAATGACAGGAGAAAGTGCATTACTGCCTCTGGAATAAAGAAGCTGTTCAACCATTGTAAGGACTCCCTTAAGGTAAAGTTAAACAGATTTTCAGTACAATCAAGTAATTTAACTTTCTGTCAAATAAATATGTTTTCCTGTATAAATACACAAGAACTAGGAGCAACAGTAGGCTATTCAATCCATCGAACCTGCTATTGCCATTCTATAAGATTGTGGTTGCTTTCTTGCCTTCTCCCTGTAACCTTTGTCTCGCTTGTAAATCAATAAACTGTCTTGCACAGCTTTGACTACCAGCTCCTTCTGTTCTCTGTGGAAAAGAATTCCAAAGACCAGCAACTGCTGGAGAAGAGATTGCTGGTGATCTCTGTTGTAGATGGGTGACCCTGTATTTTTACGCAGTTTCACGAGGTTTTGGATTGCTGCACAAGAGGAAGCTTGCACTCAGCATTTGCCCTGTCAAGCAAGCTCTCAATCTTATTGTTTGAGTGCTCACGTCTCATTCTTCTAAATTCAGATGATTAAAGCCAACCTCTTTATTTAAAAAAAAGGTCATGGAATTTGACCATCACAGGCAATGGCATTTGTTGCAAATTCCTAATTACACTGCAACTGAATGGCTGAGCTTATTCAGAGGATAGTGAAAAGACAACTACATTACTGCAGATGTGCAGCTGCATATAGGCCAGACCAGGTAAGAATGGGAGATTTATTTTCCCAAATTATTTTAAGGACCAACACGGGAACTAAATCGCTTCTTAAGCAAGCAGACCAACTATACACAATCATTGGCAGTTTCATGACACCATGACTAAAAGTAGCTTTCGATTCCATAACGGTCAATTTAATTTAATTTAAACTTGACCAGCTACCATGGTGGGTTTTGAACACCTGTTCCTAGACTATTTGTCCAGGCCTCGTTACCACTATGCTACTGCCTCCCCTAAATTCCAGGAATCAGCCTCTCAAATCTTTGCTGACTGATTGCAATGTAACTAAATCGCTTCTTAAGCAAGCAAACCAACTATACACAATGCTCTAGGTACAGTGTCATCAAGGCGCTAGACAATTGTAACAAGATTTCCTACTTTCACACTGCATTTCTATTCTAACAAAGGTCAACATACCATTTGCCTTCCTAATTATGTGCTACACCTGCATGCCAACTTTGTGCTTTGTGCACAAGGCTAGTCCAATCCTTCTGGACTGCAATATTCTGCAGTCTCCCGCCATTTGAGTAATATTCTGCTTTTGTATTATTCCTGTCAAAGTGGCATGGTTAGTTCTGGAGCTTTAGTACTTTTGTTGGAGTGTTGTCAAGACCCACAGCAATATCCAGTCTTTTCAGCCATTTGCTGATATTACATGGTGCAGTGAATGAAATTAGCTGAAGACTGGTGTCTGAGATTTTGGGGACCTCAGGAGAATGCAAAAGAGCATTATCTACTCGATGCTACTGGCTGAAGGTGGTTGCAACTGTTTCAACCTCGTCCTTTGTACTGATTTGCTGAACTCCAATTATTGAGTATTGATTTGATTTGATTTATTACTGTTAGGTGTACTGAGATACAGTGAAAAGAATTGTTTTGTGTGCCTTACAGGCAGATCGTACTATACCAGTGCACCAGGGTAACAAAACAGGGTGCAGAATATAGTGTTACAGCTGCCGAGAAGGTGCAGAGGGAGATCATCATTAACATTTTAAGAGGGTATTTGTAGAGCCTCCTCCTCTTTCTGTGAGTGGTTTTAATTGTTCATCATCAGTTGTGACTATGTGTGGCAGTCCTACCACCTTAGAGATTGCTTCTGAGGTATGATCAATGTTCCCTCTAAGCTGTCTGACTGTACAGTTGCTCGGAGGGTCCACAGATACTGATTGGCGTGTGGATGCATCAGCCTCTGGTTCTAGAAGCCACTGCTGCTTATGGACCTCAAAAGTATATGCAGCAGAGGAAGAATTAAAATGAATGTAGCTCAGAAGTTACAATAAATTTTTATTTTGTGTGCTTCAGAGATGCTCAGCTGATGCCAGGAGCTCCCACACCAGAGGTGGCCCCACCCATGATTAAGTGTCCTATTTAGTTATTGTATATTAGGAGTAACAACAAAAAATAGTTATAAATGCAGAAATTATATTCAATTGTAAATCAATTTTCTTTATATAGAATGTCTAGTTTCACTAGAGTACTTGTTGCGATTTTGACGACTGACCCTACTCCTCAGGGCAGACCAGTTGCCATTCCTCAATCCACCTTCATTCAAACTGAATGTTGCCGGGTTGAATTTAGGCTTTGCACACCTTTTTATTATCACTTGATGGATGTTAAACATTTTAACGTTTATCCCTAACTTTGCTATTTTAAAGGATATGTGATTTAGCTGTGAGCAGATTGGCTGACAATAGTATTTAACTAATAATACTGCAGAAAAATGTAACTTGATTGCTGTTACTAACTTTGGGTGTTTGTGAACATAGGAGCAGGCCATTTGGCCCATTGAGTCCTGACCCTCCAAAGAGCATCCCACCCAGACCCACCTTATCCCCACGTTTGCCCACCTAAGCCTGCACATCTTTGGATTGTGGGAGGAAACCGGAGCACCCAGAGGAAACCCATGCAGACACAGGGAGAATGTGTAAACTCCAGACTGTTGCCTGAAGGCAGATTCAAACCCAGGTCCCAGGTGCTGTGAGGTGGCAGTACTAACCAGTGAGCCACTATACCATCCTAGAAATGCTAGCAATTTTCTTTCTATCATCAGCAAACCAAATTCAACCTTAAACCGCCCTAATTTGCTGACTGACAGAGGTTGTTTTGATTATGGAGTTTAGCACTGACAGAGTAAATGAAAGATAAGGATTTCAATTTTTGTAGCCCCTTTTATGGCCTCAGGGCGCTACAGGTTGCTTTTATTGAGAAAGCTCTTAAATTATGTAGGCAGATACTGTAGCTAAATTATGGATAATACTGTTCCACAAGAAGTGCAAATGAATAACCAGATACAACAAAAACAAAGTTGCTGGAAAAGCTCAGCAGATCTAGCAGCATCTGTGAAGGACAAAACAGAGTTAACGTTTCAGGCCTGGTGACCCTTCCTCAGAACTAGTTCAGATGCTGCCAGACCTGCTGAGCTTTTGCAGCAACTTTGTTTTTGTTCCTGATTTACAGCATCTGCAGTTCTTTCGGTTTTTATTTGGTTTGAATAACCAGATAATTTGATCTGTAAGTGTTATTTGCCGGAGGAATGTTGGCCAGGATTATCTGTTCTTTTCCATTCACCTGAGGAGAAAGGTGAAACCTTAGTTTAATGTCTCATGTGAATGACAGCACTTCTCAACACAATGCAATGATGCAAAGAAAGGTGGTTGTGGTTGTTGGAGGTCAGTCATCTCAGTTCCAGGACATCTCTGCAGGAGTTCCTCACGGTAGTGTCCCAGGCCCAATCATCTTCAACAGTGATCTTCCTTCCATCGTTAGGTCAGAAGTGAAGCTGTTTGCTGATGATCGTACTATGTTCAGCACCATTCATGACTGTAGACCATGTCCAAATGCAGCAATATTGGATGATATTCAGATTGAGGTTGATATGAGATCAGCAACATTCACATTATGCAAGTACCTGGCAGTGACTATCTCCAAAAAAAAAAACAGGACCTATTCATCTTCTGATGATGTTCAATGGCATTACATCACTGATTCTTTTTTTCCCCCACTACCAAGATCTTGGAAGTTGTCACTGACCAGACACTTAGCTAGTTTAACCACACAAATACAGTGGCTACTGAAACAGGATACAGTCTGACCATTCTGCACAAGTAACTCACCACTTGATTTTTCAAAGCCTGCCACCATCTACAAGGCACAAATCAGGACTGCGATGGACTACCTGGATAAGTGCAACTCTAACAATCTGCTTCAACAATCCGCTGGGATTTTGTTATTGATGGTAGATCTTTGGTTTTATTGGTCCTCATCTCTCTACCTCTCTTCCTAACCTCCTGCACTTCTCTATGTTTCCCTCATCACCTTGTTAAGCTTTCAAAAAGGTTGACTTTGATCAGGCTTTTGGTCAGTTTCAGTATCTATTCCATTCCCCGCTTTTTAAAGCATCTATAACAGAATCTCTCTATGTTAAAAAGTGTTATAGAAATCCAGGGTTTCATGGTTTAGTGGAGCTGTCTTAAAATAGTTTCACGCAGAAAGGTAACATAATAGATAGTTAACATCATTAAGGAATTGACCTTTTCTTATCCCTTGCTTGCCCATTAGTCACCAGACTAATTATGGTATAGCATTGATAGAAATCTGGGAACAAATTAGCTGCTTATAGTGAGGAGAGGCTAGACTTGAAATTTTAGAGAATGGACCAATAGACATACAGTTTATTTCAAGAAAGAGATGTTTTAGCAGATTTAGTGCTTGCCAATTTGAGATTTGGAGTACTAAAAAGAACGTGTTATCATTGCCAAATTTTTTTTATTAACTTGTGGAATGTAAGCACTGCTGGTAGTACCAGCATTTATTGTCCATCCCTATTTGCCCTTGGGAAGCTGGTAGTGAGCTATCTTCTTGAACACTACAGGGAATTTGGTACAGACAAACCCATTGTGCCTGTTACATCTACTGAATATTTACCTGGAAATCAACATAGCTAGATGCTAATTTTGTCCATCTCACTGACACGCCTCTCCTCCTCTTGTGGCAATGTCCCCTTGCTGCAGTATTGCTCTGTATATATATGTTGCTTCTAATGTCTCAACCGATCACACCTTAGTTATTTGACACATCAGGAAAATTTATTTATTGAATTGTTTTAGTGGAAAATTTTAGTGGAGATGAGGTTAAGAGGAGTATAAATATGACAGACCGAATGGTCTTATTCTGTCCCGTATGAGCCTATGAATAGGGTACTGAATCATTTTCATTAATATTAATATAAGAGAAAGGCCTTAACTATGCATTGCTGGTATTTCAATTTGGCACCATGATATTATCTCATTTAAATATCATACAGAATGTGTTAATTTGAAGCCACTTTGAGTCCTCAGAAATAAAAAAAAAAATCCATGTTTACTGTTGGAAGTATATTTGGGAAATCCCAAGTAGATCAAGGAACCTATCTGATATTTAGTAACATGGCTCACTGCTTAATGCTTTCATTATCTTGGAACACTTAAACCATATCCTGGATCAAAGGTCGATAGGTAAATAGAGCGAGATGAATTCTAATGCTAATATGGATGACACACCTCTATCAGGTGACTGACTTAAATTAACGATGATCATGACTGTGAACTACTGCTTATAAAGTTAAGAAAGGGCATTAGGGAAAGATAAATAATGTGTATGAAGGATGAGGGAGTTAAATATGTCGACTGATTAAAGACTGAAGAATAGAGTGGCATTGCTGCGCTCAAATCAAATATGTGAGAAAGTTAGAGGGTTTTTTTAAAACAAAAGGTGATCCCCATAATGTTTTGATTTTTGAGTTGTTCTGTCAATTTAAATTGAAAGCTGCAATTGTTGAAGAAGCATCTTGAAAGAATTATAAATTTTTTAAAAAATGTCATAATTATTACTTGTTTTGGTAGCATTGCCGAGTCATTACTTTTTCTCTCCAGGTTTTGTTGATAAATAGAGCATGCAAATGATGACTGTATTATCTTATTGAGCTGTCATGGATGTCTGGTAATAATAGCATGTATTAATAAAAGATCAGACAGAGAAGGAAAAGAAATAAAAAGAGAATTCTCAATTCTCAAAACTAGCTTTGCTGCTATCAAGAGTGGGATCCATGAGAATCACCTGCTGTAGACGGATTAAGGGCCAGAAAAATATTTTGTATGATGGCTGCAGCATTGTAAAGTCTACTGAATTTATTTAAGGCCATAAGGGGGAAAAGTTTTAAATACTGAAGAATATGTCTAACAGAAGAAGAAAGTTAGAAGAATTGTAACACTTCTGAAAAGTCAGGACACTCAGAACTAAGGCTGTAATTTTGTGACTGAGGTATGAAAAACAGGCAATCATCCATTTTATCCTGAAGAAGCAGGAATGCTCTGCTTCGGCTGCAAAAGGTGTGACCCCCAGGGTGGCTGAACAGCGATATAGTATTGCCATTTAGCGCAATTTGAAACTGGAAAGAAGTAACCCAGTGTAGTTTTTCCACTTAACTGGACTTAAAGCTACATTAGAAGAATTTTGTGCAGCGTTGTTGTACAACGGAGTGTGAAACCATGTCTGAAAGTTTTTAAAGGCACAGAATTTAAGAGCATTGATTTAATGCACAAATACAAGGTTGAAAATGGCAAAATATGAATTGAGATGTTACAGATTTAAAACAACTTTAAAGCAATAAGAATTAATGAACACATTAAGAAGAAATAGATGTTAAGATAATATTTAATAATGATTTTTGCATGAAATGGACCCAACAAAACAAATGATTGGATCTCTTGGAGAAAATAATTCTTAAGATACAGCATTGCTTCAAAATGAAATACTAATATTAAAACTGCAAGAGTTTAAACATTATTGTCTTCAGCAGGCTGAAACTAAGAATCATTTTCAGCATTGTAGAACATTAAAATCTCACATCTGTAAACAATGGCCAGCCATACAGCCATGACGATATAATAAAACACCTGTAAGATTGAAGGTTGTTTCTGGAAAAAAATGCCCAAGTAAGATACGTTGTGGCATTGTGGAACTCCAGCAAAACTAGAGTCAATTGAATTGTGGGGGGGAAGGGGATAGCAGGGAAGGTCTCCATTAGCTGGCATAATCTCTGGCACGAAGGAAGATGGTTGTGTTTGTTGGAGGTCGAACATCTCAGGTCCAGGTCATTTCTGCAGGAATTCCTCGGAATAATGTCTCAGACCCAAGCAACTTCCGATACTTCATCAAAGACCTTCCATCCATCGTAAGGTCAGAAGTGGTGTTATTTGGTGACAATTTCACCAAGTTTAGCACTATTTGTGACTGCCGTCCATGGCCACATGTAACAAGACCTGGACAATATCTAGGCTGGGGCTGAAAAGTGCCAAATAAAATTGACACCAGGCAATGAGCATCTCCAATGTAAGAGAATCTAACCATTGTACCTTGACATTCACTGGAATTACCATCACTGAATCCCCCACTATTAACATTGACCAGAAACTAAACTATACTAGCCGTATAACTATGGTGGCTACAAGAGCAGGTCAGAGGCTAGGATTTGCAGTAAGCAAATCCTGTCCTGACTTCCTACAGCTCACTTACCATCTCCAATGCACAAATCAGGAATGTGATGGAATACTCCCCTCTTGCCTGGATGAGTGCAACTCCAACAATACTCAGGAAGCTTGATACCATCCAGGACAAAGCAGTCTACTTGACTGGCACTGCATTCACAAACATCCACTCCCTCTACAATCAACACTTTGTAGCAGCAGTGTGTACCATCTACAAGATGCATCAAATACCAAGCTTGCTTAGATGGCACATTCCACACCCATGACCACTTCCATCCGAAGGACAAGGGCAGCAGATACATGGGCATGTCACCATGTGTGAATTTCCCTCCAATATTAAAATGCACCTTGAGGAGCAAGTGGTTACCTCAACAAGAACAGTTGCTGTGCAGGCAAAGGATTATGAATTGACTCACAGACCTTTGAAAAACAGCGTATCAAAAATTCTGTATAAGCAGGGAAAAGAGAAAAGGAAGACAGCAAAAAAGAAAATAGATCCTATGGGAAAAGGAAATGGGAAAAGTGGTAAACCAAACTTCTATGTTGAGTGTAGAAGGTAAAGCTGTAGGACAGTCCCTGCCTCTTTAAATTATGGCAAACTATGCCATATCAAAAATCATTGCTAACATATAAAGAAAAAGCCACAGGTAACCTTTCAACATAGTCCATATCAATTATCACTAAAGTTGTAATGTTTTGTGCAAACATGAAGGAAGGCATAGAAACATATCAGGATTTCATGTGTAAAGGGGAAATAACTCTAGCAGGGGCCAGAGGGAAGAAGCTGAGGAAATGTCTGTGCCTTCAGACACCATAATATGAGGGTCCTTTGAGTTCAGTGAAAGGATCTATCAACATGATAGAGGGTGGGTTGAAGATGATGGATGGCTTTAACTGGAATCCAGGGTTTCCAGATTGTGAATGATGGTTGAGGAAGGAAAGCTCTTGGGTAAATGAGAGTTGGTCAAGGATGATGGAAATTGTGTCAAGTGTCATTGATGGTGGGCTAGATAATGGAGCAATACACCAGGCAGGCCTGCGACATCCATATTGCATTTAGGTTCCAGTCAGAATGAGGTCTGTGTAAGACTTCCATCTTCTCATGAAATGTCTCTTGTGTAAATGCCAACAGATCTAGAGATTATAAACTCTGACTCATATTGAAACAAACACAGGGAATGTTGGTGTTAATGTTCCAAGCCTGGTATGACCTCAGAACTGAAAGGGATTGGAAAACAGAAGTGAGGGCAGAAGGAGAGGGACAGACGGTGTGAATACCTAATGCAAATAACAAAACGGTTGTTCATTGTGTTGATATAACAATAGAAATGGAAAATGGATGCAAGTTAAGGGGTGAAATGGAGAAAAAAGGTCTTTTTTATTTGTTGTTTATTATGCTATCAATAGAAGACAAAACCAAGGGTGGGGGCAAGAACATAAAATTGGAGAACAGATGTCATGTGGTCAGGTTCTAAAGTTGTGAAAGTCAACAATGTGTTGTAGAGGCTGTAAAGTGCTTAAGTGGAAAATGATATGTTGGTGCATGAGTTTGCGTAGTGCTTCATTGGAACTTTCCATTAGGTTCATGAGAAAAATGTTAGCCAGAGAGCAAGACAGGTTTTCAAAGTAGCAAGCAACTGGAAAGTTGGAGTCATTCCTACAGACAGAGCGGAGGTGTTCTGTAAAGCAGTCACCCGGTCTGTGTTTGGTCTCACCAATGTAAGTTATACCACATTGTGAACGGCAAATCCAGTAGACTACATTGAAAGAAGTAGAAGTAAATTGCTGCTTGACCTAGAAGGTGCATTTGGAACTTTGGATTGTAAGGAGGGAGATGGTGAATGGGCAAGTGTTGCACCTTCTGTGATGGCAAGGGAGGGTCACAGGAAGGAAGTGTTAGGAGTGATGGAGGAGTGGACAATGTGTTAGGCTGATCTCGTTGAATGTCAAGGAATGGATGGCTGTCTGTAAGGCATCCAAATGTGGCACTCAGACATTCAACCCTTTGAGGTAATGATGGGGCTCTAACTTCCTGCCTCCCCTCCTGTCAGATTGGCTGGGACACTTGCTCTGCTTATCTAATTGGCTATGCCAGTAATTGCAGTTCTTCTGCTTGTAGGCTGCCAACTGCATCCTCTGGCACTTCCGTAAGGAGCCTTGAAGTGAGACAAAGATTCTGCCAGCATGTGGAATAAAATTGCTTCAAGACAGTTAAGACTGGTTGACAGAAATAAAATATTTTGGCAGAAATTTGCCCTTCTGTGCCATTCAGTCAAAAAAAATGGTGTTCATTTAAACTGTGCTGACAGATCAGATAAACAGTTTTATCTAACAAGGAAATTACGCAGCATGTTATGAGCCTTCTGGTGTTATAAATGTTTACACCCTTTGAGTTATAACCAATGCGGTAAGTTAGGTCAGAAAACTATCTACAGAAACAAATCAAATTGTGCATATTTTGAACTGAATGGTAAACTAATTCAGGTTCCTAATTGAAAACCAACATTTCTCAAAATACAGGAGCTGAATGTTACAAGCTGCAGTGGGCCGATGCTGACAGGGGACACAATTCTACTCTGTGCAAGTGCAGTTTGTCTCAAGTTAACTTCTGTGGATGTCAGTTGGACAGCAGCTACCAGCACAGGCATCATAGCTCTTGCTCAAGCTTCTTCATGGTATGTACCACAGACTTTGCTCCGAATTCCGTTAACTCTCCTAGTGATAGGTGGAAGTAGAATTTATTTCTAACTATTTTCACAATCAGATTTTAAAGAGAAAGTTTTCTCTTATAATCAAAATATTCCAGAAAATATTGCTAAAATGTGAGTGTTTGTTTGTAAAACTCCATCCAAAATATAATTTTTTTTGCGGTTTTTTTAAATGAAAATATGTTATTATGTTGTCTTATCTTTTTTCAGATTACCTTTCTCCTGCTGTTTCTGAGACTGGGGCACAAAAACAGGATTGGGTGATAACGCTTTGCTCCCAGCACTTGCACAAAAACATAAAAAATTGAAATTTTTATCCATAATATTTAAAAATAATTATCTGATATAATTCTCTGCTCAAATACTTGAGTAAGATTATTGACCCTTATAAAAAAAAAGCATTGAATCCTAATGAAGTTTATGTCAAAATCTCAACTTCCCCCAATCTTTTAATAATTTTATCTTAATTACTCCTGATGTTTGCCAAGTAGACGCTCTGGTTGGGCCTCACGTTTTGGAATCAAATCCAAAACACTCATCACATCTTCTTTTAAACTGCATTTCTTTGGCTTACTCTCAAATTATAAATCAACATTTGGGTCAACAAAACAAAAATAACCCAGGTTGCAAAATACAGTATTAAAAGAAATTTTAAGCCAGCATTAAATATCAGAAGATTATTTCAACATGGATCCCTTGTTCAAATAATTGTAGAGATAAAATTTATAATTTTGCTTTTTCTAGCTTTCTCTTTAAACATAAGTGTGTTTATTGCTTTCTTGAAATTCAAAGAAATGGTACTGTAGCATGTACTCTGTTTTCCTCCTTCAACACTTATGGAAAAGTCTGTAGTCCAGCTAAAAGAATAACAGGGTTGAGTAACAGATTCTGGCCTTGCAAGGGTCTCCACATCCCATGAAAGAATTAAAAAAAAAAAGCCAACAATTGTTATTTGTTCTATGTTTATAATTTCAAAATAGCAACAAATGTTCTGCTTTGTGTGTGTACAAATACCATTTAGAATACAAGTCATGTGCTTGTTGTAGTCTTCACAGGCTCTTTGTCAATGGATGCCAGCTCACTGATGAAAGCATTGAGGTTTTGACTGAAAAGCACAAGACAAGGTAATGGTTGTTCTTTATTGCTAATATTGACATGCGGTAATGCCTTCTGGGGAAAGTTAAGGTTCTAGAGTTCATATAGAAGAAAAAGTATATTTTCTAGGCAAGAACAAAGTGAGTTGAGACATTAGGGGAGATTTTTCACTTGTTACACTTGGGTGTATAGGATTACTTGTGATTAGCTGATGTATCAACTTGAGCTGAAAAGATTGTACACCCATAAAAGTCTTCACAGTTTTATTTTGAAAAGTTTGCTGAGCGATCTCAATTGGTGGCATCAATGCCTTACAGTTAGTTCCTTTATGTATATTTTACATACATAAATCAATCATTTGAACTCCTGGAAGATAAGATTTATATAAGGGAAGCAAACAAGGCTGGATGCATTTTGGCATCTTTGCAAATGAATGGTCATTATATTCTATTACGGTATGCTAACTTATAATATTATTAGAACCTATTGAAAGCCCTAATGTTAAATCTGTTACTTCAACTATCTTTTGTGAAACATGCATTTTGAACCGTATCACTTTGATTGTGGAGATATATTGCTCGTGGTGTGAATGCCTGAGCTCCACATCAGATTGCTTATGCACATGTCACTTCTCATGTTCTCACTACTTAATAGCATGAATATATTTTTGCATATTTTTACAAGATTGCTGCTGAGGTTAATTTTGTAGTGCATGAATGTATACGAATCCCACTATGGACATTGACTGGTGAAAGTAGGCTTGTGGTAAGCAACAGTAGAAAAAACATGAGCAAATTTTTCAATAACAAGTGAAGGCATGTTAAAGTGTTATTCATACTTCATCTCAAAAGGGAATTTCAGCACAGAAAGTAAAAGGGTAAAGACTCCATATTTCCAGAGGATCATAGGGCTGCTCTCTCATTAGAAAGAGACAACTGGCAGTAGTTCAGCCTGACAACCACCATGCCAGGCAAGGGGAGAGGTTTTAAGGAAGGACCTTCATGCTAACCTGAGCTGGTGTGGGAATTGAACCTGCGCTATTGGTATCACTCTGCATCGCAAACCAGCCTTCCCACCGACTGAGTTAACTGAACCTTGAGGTTTGCAAGGCAGATTCAAAAATTGCTAAAGTATAATCTGCATATCAAAATGCATGTGGTAGGAGATTACTGTCATCATGTTGAAAATGTATTTCTCATGGAAACTGATAAAAATTTTAATGAACACTAGATCTAGAGGGGATCCCATAGCTACACCATCCATTTGTGCACATATAGTGCCAATCAGCTGACTAACAGCAGCCTTTTCTCCTGTAGTATAACATGTTGTGATTGTTTGACATTTGGCTTTCTTGTCTTTGTCCAGATGAGTGCAAGATGAAAAGAATTGGCAATATGTCTCATTTATCAGTATATTGAAGTTCTGCACTACCATAACGTATCTCTGAATAGGTAGAATAAAAATATTGCACTTTGTACAACACCCCAAACTGTGGGTAAAGATGTCAACATAACTATTGCAATTTGGTATTGTTATGGATGCATGTTTGAAGGTATGTGATTAATTTTGGAGAAACTCTGAACTGAATTATGTTTTCGTTACAAGTAAAATGCTTATCTAGGTCAGCAAGGAACCAAAGTCCCTTCAAAGCCGACTGCAGTTTTAAATAATTATATCCTGAACGTGATCTCCTCATTTGATGTAGATGACTAATTATATACAAGTACTGGTGAAACAATAATGCAGTTTCTTTATTTAAGGATAGGCATACTTACAGATAATGTTCACTGGGAGGATATGGGCCATATGTTTGACTTCTGTTGAGCTATTTCACAGTTTAGCCTCATAACTGGGAGCCAATATATCATATCCTCTCAATGTATAAAGATTAAAGATACATTTACTCAAAAGTATATGCACATCAAATCACAGCCTGCCCCTTTTATTCTAAACAAAAGGTTTGCCCTTAAAGAATCAATGTCTCTACATGAAAGCAAAAGGAAATAATATTGTGTTTGAATATGCTTTACCGTAAATAAATAAATTGCGGTAAACATATTTGGGGTTTTCTTATTTGTCCAAATTTAGTTATGTGACCTTTGTTGAAGGCTGCTATATTTGAATGCTAGTTAGACTTACTTTGTGTTATATCGTGTTCTAGACATTTAGGGTTACTTGGTGTTTCTGACTCTGACATTGCCATGTTTTGGCATGTTTTGTTACACTGCAATGCCATTTACTGTTGGTACTTGATACAGTTATGGTTGTGGGCAAATACTGATTATTTCTATTGGATTCTGCATGCTGTCATTTGGGTGTTGTACTCAAGCTTTCCATTTGAACCTAACTTTGGGTAATTCATTATGCAGCTCATGGGCATCCTCCACTTCTCCGTGTTTTTCAAGTAATGCATCACATAGTTCAGGTCAAATCAATGAATAATGATTGTGCAAGTTTTTCTACATTTGTCTGACAAATAGCCATTTTGTATTGGTTCTACATATGAAGCCTGCACGTTCAGAATAGGTGTACATCTTCAGTTCAAATCGTACAATGTGGTCTGTTGATTGATGACCTACATGAATCTTTAGATGATCAGAATACTAATGGAAATAGTGGATGTGTTGGTTATTAGCTTCCAATACTCTGTAGATTCTGGAACAGTCCCAGCAGATTGATGTTAAAAAAGACAGAAAGAGAAAACTGGGAATTACAGTCCAGATACCTTAATATCAGTAATGGGGAAAATTCTTTAGTCTATTGTAAAGGATGTAATAACAGGACACTTAGAAAATACCAAATGAATTACACAAAGTTAACATGAATTTATAAAAGGGAAATCATGTTTGACAAACCTCCTAGAGCTTTTTTGAGGATGTAACGAGTCAAATAGATGAGGAAGAACCCATGGATGTGTTGTATTTTTATTTTCAGAAAGCTTTATGATAAATTCCTACATAGGAGGTTGGTGTGAAAAATCAAGACACGTGGAATTGGTAGTAATATACTGGCTTGGATTGAAAATTGGTTAGCTGATTGGAAATAGACAGTTGGAAAATATGGGTCATTTTGTGAATGGAAGGCAGTGACAAGTTGTGGAGGCCAAGTCACTGAGTATGTTTAAGAAAGAAAAAGATGAACTTCTGGCGGGGGTGGGGAGGGAGTGAGACAAGGGCATTGAGAGAGAGGAACAGTCATGGTCATGTTGAATGGAGGAGGGCACACAATGGGCTGAATGGCCTACCCATCCTATTTTATCTTTCTTTGCTCTTCTCCCAGATGAGGTGTCAGTGAAATGGTGCTGCTTGTTGTGTTGTTGATATTGTCACTGTCTTGACCATACCATGGATGGTGCCAAAGGATATGTTTTTTCATGCCAGCAGGCTTGCAATCACTTGGAACCCCAGAGTCCACAACAAAAACTATTGATGAAATTTAATTGTGATGGATCCCAGGGATGAAATTTTCATCTCACTTTTCATGGTGAGTTTGACATTGGTTGGTCAAGTCATCATTTGTCACAATGTATGTACTTGCAGAAGTGGAAGGATGATCATAGCTGCGTTGGTATCCAGTTTTATATATAGATTATGTTGACCTTTTATCTGAGGGTATATTGTCTGGAGGGTGGCAGAGGCTTCTATTGGTACTACTGCATCAGTGCCTTTTTTTTGTTAGCTGGTGTGGTGAATGTCACCTCACTTTACCTGTTAGTTGTCTGATCATCCTCCTAATCCAACCATGACACTTGACTAGATCTTGTCTTCGTGCTGTTGGTTCACTCTGTCATTTGGTGAAAATGCTGTACTTGTCTGGCCTCTGGATTCTCACGATGTTGCACCACGTGTTAGGCCTTTTGTCTCTAGAATGCAGCTGTCAGTGTTTTTGGGCACCACGTACCTTGCAAACTATGTTAAAAGCTGGACATTTTCTAGGCATGCTTGTGAGGCCACAACACCTGCATTACTCGCTCGGCTTGCCTGCATTAGCTATCATGTAAATGGTAGATGAATTACTCATAGCTTGTAGGCCTTGTCTGCCTATCAGCATTGAAGTACTGTTTGTTATCCATTTATCAAAGCAAGTAAATGGAGTCAGTATGTCTGCTATGACTGTTTATTTACATTTTATCGACCAATACTTAATACACTTAATGGTAGATCCTGGGGAGTGTTGCTGAACAAAGGGAACTTTGAAGTACGGGTACATATTTCCTTTTAAAGTGGAGACATGGATAGACAGGATAGTGAAGAAGGCGTTTAGTATGTTTGCCTTTATTGGTCAGTGCATTGAGCGTAGGAGTTGGGAGGTCATGTTGCGGCTGTACAGGACATTGGTTAGGTCACTTTTGCAATACTGCATTCAATTCTGGTCTCCGTGCTTTAGAAAAGATGTTAAATTTGAAAGGGTTCAGAAAAGATTTACCAGGATGTTGCCAGGGTATAGGGAGAGGCTGAATAGGCTGGGGCTATTTTCTCTGAAGTGTCGGAGGCTGAGGGGTGCCTTTACAAAGGTTTATAAAATCAAGAGGGCATGGGGAAGGTGAATAACCAAGCTTCCACCCCCCCCCCCCCCCCCCCCCCCCAGAACGGTAGGGGTGTCTAAAACAGAGGGCTTCGGTTTAAGGTGAGAAGGGTAAGATTTAAAAGGGACCGACAGGGCAACTTCTTCACGCGCAACATGGTGCGTGTATGGAGCAAGCTGCCAGAGGAAACGTTGGTGGCTGACACAATTACAACATTTAAAGGGTGGGTGCATGAATGGGAAGGCCTTAGAGGGATATGGGCCAATGCTGGCAAATGGGGCTAGGTTAATTTAGGATATCTAGTCAGCATGAACAACTTAGACTGAAGGGTCTGTTTCCATCCTATACAACTCTATGATGCTCAGACAAACTCCAGTCTGCTGTGTCCACTTTCTAACCAATTCCCCTTCCTGATGAAAAGAACAGCCCTTAAATACATGCTGCAATGAGTATCAACTATTCTTTATTGTCTCTGGAGCATGTCTTGTTCATTCTTAAAGAGGCCATCATTTTCAACATTGCTAATTATGGCTTCATACTTACACCTACTGTGTAGTGGTTTACAACAACGTGAACTTTACATTTGGTCAAGGTGTCTTTCTGGAATGCTTCTACTGCAGTAGTTGCTATCACAATTATTCTGTCATCTGCATATACTGCTGTAAAATTGCAATCATGCCCATTGTCTCTGTATCTGCTTAAGAAAGGAATAATGGTCTCCATCAGTTGTTGCATAAAAGCATGGTGTATTTTGACGTTGAACTTCATGTGTAATTGATTTTCAAGTGTTGACCGTACCTTTTTTCTGTATTTTTAAGGTGGCCACTGGACAGACCTGATGTACTCAGTCTGTAAGATACTGTACTGCCTTGCAATATTAACTTCAATGTCTTGTTTAACTGGTTCAGAGATGGTGAAATGCACAAACATAACTTGATACATTTTTGGAACAAAGCAAACTCAGCTAGGAGTTCTGAAGAAGGGTCATTGGACCTGAACAGTTAACTCTGCTTTCTCTTAACAGGTGCTGCCAGACCTGATAAGTTTCTCCGGCAATTTCAATTAGGAGATCTAATTGTTTCCAATTGAGTCTTGGGAATTTTGTGCTCATCTTTTACATTTTTCTTGGGATTTTTAATGCTTTTTTGGAGCTTTTGATAGATTTGCAGGTTTTTTAGAGATCTAAGGTTAATTTAGTTGAGTTGCAGTACGTCAGTGGCCGTTTCCTTAGCTGGTCATAGATTATTGCTTGACTGCAATAGTGGCACTGTTGAGTTCTTTGAGTTTTCCCAGTGTAACTCTAAACTTCACCCATAAAGCACTGACTTTAGATAAAAAAAAATGCCTGCAGGATTTCCAAAGTGAAAGCAAACTGTGAAATATATAATAAGACAAGATGTTGCCAAACTGTACTGAAAGCAGCTATTTGTAGGAAAATGCACATCAGAGTCGTGGGAGAAATTCAAAAGGGCAATAGTGAGACTACAAGGGCAACATGTTCCTGTAAAAGTGAAGTAGGGAGAAGTAGAGAGAACTCGAGATGTCAATGGGTGTACAGGATTAGATAAGCGATCTAAAGAAGCTATGGCAGATACCAAGGGCTGAAAACAGACGATGTGCTAGAGGGGTATAGAAAATGCAGGGATTGCTTAAAAAGATGAGGTGTGCGAAGAGGAAACACGAGAAAACACTGGCAGTATCATTATGGAAAATCCAAAAGCGTTATTTAAGTATGTTAGGGACACAAGAATAGCCTGGGAAAGAGTAAGGCCCATTAGCGACCAAAATGGCAATGTGTGGGTGAAGCCAGAAGAGACAGCTGAAGTTTTAAATGAGTATTTTGCATATGTATTCACTGTATAGAAAGATGATATTGGTATATAAATCAGGGAGAGGGACTGTGATATGCTTGAATAAATCGGCATTGTGAGGGAGGAAGTATTAGTAGTTTTAAAAGGCTTGAAAGTGGATAAATCCCCAGACTAAGATGAGATTATTCCCAGGCTGCTGTAGGAGGCAAGGAAGGTGATTTCAGGCGTTCTGACATTAATTTTCGAATCGTCTTTGGCCACAGGAAAGGAATCGAAGGATTGAAGGACCATTATTAAAGAAGAATGGTAAGCATAAACTAGGAAACTACAGATCAGTGAGTCTAACATCAGTGGCAGGGAAAATACTGGAAATAATACTGAGGGATAGAATTAATCGGCAATTGGGAAGACAAAGATTAATTAAGGATAGTCAACGTTGTTTTATCAGGGGAAGATAACATCTCACATTGAATTGAATTTCTGAGAGAGGTGACTAAGTGCAGTGGGAGACTGATTAAGAAGCAAAGAGTCCATGGGATCCAGGGCAAATTTGCAAATTGCATTCAAAATTGTCTTAGTGGCAGGGACAAAGGCTGATGATCAAAGGGTGTTTTTGTGACAGGAAACCTGTGTCCACTGGCTTATCACCGGATTTGATGCTGGGTCCTTTGCTGTCGTGTACAATAATGATCTAGGGTATGAATATCAGTAAGTTTACGCTTGAAACGATAATTGGTGGTGTGGTAGATAGTGAGGAGGAAAGCTTTAGATTAAGGGATAATATAGATGGGCTGGTCAGATGGCGTGGACAGTGGTAAATGGAATTTAATCCTGAAATACGTGACGTGATGGATTTTGGGAGGACTTAAAAAACGAGAAAGTTCACATTACATGGCAGAATCTGAGGAAGTAGAGAGGATCAAAGAAACTTTGATGTATACATAGATCCTTGAAGCCTGCAGGATAGGTCAATAAGATGGTTAAAAATATTTATGGGAATACTTGCCTTTACTAGTCAAGACATTGTATCCAAAGAGCAAGGAGGTTGTGATGGAGCTGTATATAATGTTAGTCAGGCCACAGCTAGAGTACTGTGTGCAGTTCTGGCCACCCCGCTGAAACAAGAATATGATTGCATTGAAGAGTGTGCAGAGGAGATTCAGCAGGATATTGCCTGGGCTGGAGTGATCAGCTGTGAAGAGAGATGAAATAGACTGGGTCATTTTCATCAGGGCAGAAAAGGTTGAGGGGAGACCTGACTGAGTTGTACAAAGTTATATGGGGCATAAAAACGTGAATAAGGAGAAATCTTTCCCCTTAGTAGAAGGGTAGATAACAAGGGGACATGGTTTTATGTTAAGGAGCAGGAGGTTTGAATAGGATTTGAGGAAAGATATTTTTCACCTAAAGGGGAAGACCACCTATCATCATCTCGATACCTTTTGTTTCTGCTTAGACTTTGCAGAAGATAGGCTTTTAATACGAAGATCCTCCCGATTTAAACAATTTTACCGATTAATCAATATCTGCTGATTATAAGGTATAATCCTAGTATGCTCTGTTAAGATTCCTATAGAGCTGCAGAATTATGTACAGATGGTGAGGCTTGCAGTTACTTTGCCTTGGATTATATTCTGCTTAGTCAAATTTTCACAACTAGGCTGTCACCCTACCTTCTTATTACATTGTCCTGTACTCCATGTAAAAGTACCAGTCGTACACCAGACTTGGCAAAGCAATAATTTCTGTGAAGATAAGACTGTTTACAGATAATGTTCAATAGAGTGCCATGAGGCGCATGTCTGACTTCTATCCTGCTGCTTTCGCACTAGCTATAAATCATGGGACTAGTACATCATATCCTGTTCAAGTATGTAATCATTGATAGCAGTTGCCCTTTAAAGCTAAATACGAATACTATTACAACACATGGGACACAAGTATATTTTCAAGATTTGAATGTGCAGTATCTTGATTTTAATATAATTTTTGATTTTGGCTATAGATATTGTTTTATTTCTTATTAACATTCTTCTTATTGTCACAGGGTCAATTGTGATTAAAACCCATCAGTAAATCTATAGGAAGTGAAAGAATGTCGTAAAGTGTTTTACTGTGTGCAAAGTGTAATTCAATCACACCAAATTGAATTGGGCATCACCCAAATCATCATCATTATCCTAAGGCTGACAGCTCTTCAGCTCCAGTGAAGTAGCCGTTCTAACGAATGGTCAACACTTTAAACAGCACTATAGTTAGGTGTTTAGATTGCTAGTACGTGATATTGTTGGAGTTCAGCAATGTTCCACAGGTGCCACTTGCATTGAATGGTCTTAGTGGCACTCTCTTGAAATGTTTCTATTGAAGAATGGTTTCCATATGTGGGCATTTGTTGATCTGTGGCTCTCGATTTGTCTCATTTAACTGGCTGGTAGTGTAAAAGCGCCAGATTGTCAATTTTTCAGCCAGCATTTCCTATAAACACCATTCTTTGGAGAATGTGTTTGATCAGATAATGGGCTAGTATAAATTAACTTTTTATCCTTGGTATGGGTCTAGCACCTAGAAGAGAAAGAGGCTAAAACTTCTTCAGTTCCTAAATGTTATATGTTTCATTCTTGCTGCTTTAAATACAGGGCACCCAATATTTCTGGGATGAGGAAGAAGGAAAATTGGCAATTAAGCTTCAGTGGAACCAAGAAGATCTGATGGGGCGAATCTGCATCATGGTTCCACTGCATTTGTGCACACTCTCCCAAAAACAGTTAGCGCAGAACTACATCATTCTATCCCAAGGCTCCCAGTGATCACCAGCATCACTGTTTAAAAGATGCAGATTTTCAGCACCCATTCATTAGGCAGGAAGTGCATTTTTAAAGGGGCATCATTTGAAGTTTGACTACTATTGGACATTTTCACCATTTATGGGGATTCACTGAAGCTTTGTAATAAACCCTCGGATTCTGCATTATCCCTGAAAAATATTGTATTTTCAATTATTGACAGGATTTTAGGGCTTTGCAATGGCTGCCAAATTGGAATTCTGCTTTACAAATGCTACAAAATGAGGAGTAGTAGTGTAGGAATCTCTAAGGGAAGACAAATTAATCAGGCAACATCAAAGAAGAGTCAGAGCAACCCTGCAGTACTCACCCAACAGTTTCTGTAGTCTCACATATATTTTCAAAGTTATTTTCAAGACCTTCGTCTCAGAAGGTTGTTTTTTAGTGGGGAGTTTGAAGAAATTTCATGTCCCAAAATTTCAAATAATATTTACGGTACATATCTGTCTTTAGAAAAGAAGTTGATTGTAGTATTCATGTTTTATACCATTGATTTATTGCAAGAAACTACAAGACACTTTTGCAAGAAAAATATTGTGTTGCATTAATGTAGTGCTATTCATGATCTCTGGATGTCTGAAAGCACTTCATGGCCTAAGGGGGTATTTTTCAGTTTTCCTTTCTAATTAATGTTGGTCTTAAAATATATAGCTTTAAAGTCACGGGTTTCAGTGCAGACTACATTGCAAAAGTACCTCAGTGCAAAAACTAACACTGTCCCTTCAGATGACATCAATGACGGGCAGAATGAAGACAAGAAATAGGATTAATTTGCAAAAACAGACGTGCTTTGAATTGAAACCATCTCAGCAATTAGTGTCCCAAGCTAAAATGACAGCAGTGTTATGACTCCAGCTAATGTTGTTACTGAACAAGTCAAATCTCAGACTGAAACTTGACTTGATAGATCGTATTTTGTATTGGTTTGGTTTGAAATATGTGGCTCCTTGCTGAAACATAAGCTGCAGAATACTGTAGATTTTGCCATAATAATAAAACAGAAGTTTGTTAGCAAAAGAAATGAAGATAAAGTAACCCAAGCTCTCCATTTTTAACATAAATTCAAAGACTTTTAAACACCACAAAAGTATTATGTTATTAAAATGCTCCTTTCTAAATTGAAAAGAAAAACAGTAGCTTTTATATATTTTCCAAGACACATGACTAGTAGAGTGTCCAAATACACGCCTTACCCAAAAACGCTACACATACCGTACTCACAGAGTCCCTGTCTCTAACTTCTTGATGGGTTTAAGTTAGTGGTGATTTTAAACCTTTAGAATGGGACTGTGGATAGCTTCTTCCCGGAGCTTTAATATACCTGAGCTCAGCTCAGGACTGAGGAAGGGTTATACCCGAAATGTTGACCAAATGCTGCCTGGCTTGCTGTTTTTTCCCAGCCTCCTGTTTGTCTACTTTTTTAAAAATCACCCTCAGCTATGAGTATTTTCCTTTAAGCTTAAAAAAATCTCTATTAACCCTGTAAACTGGAGCTCGGTTATCTTTTTTGGTTATAAAACCCTACCATTGTACATTTAAAAATCCTTAATTCTAAAGCTAGGCTTCAAAAACTTTTCGGAGCTGTCACTGCGGTTACAGAAATACAAGTTAATTCACATCGAGAAGGCCCTCCATCGTGTTGTGTACACTATCACCATGTTAAATAGACTTTGAAAAAATCTAGCAACGTAAATCTGAGCGTCCATGAAGTTCTGTGGGCCATCAACAGCAGCCGAATTTTACTCCAGCACAATCTGCAACCTCATGGCCTAACATGTCCCTCAATCAACCATTACCATCAAACCAGGAGATCAACCCTGGTTCAATGGAGAGTGCAGGAGGGCATGCCAGGAGCAGCACCAGGTATTCCTAAAAATGTCAGCCTGGTGAAGCTACTACTTACACGCCAAGCAGCATAAGCAATAAGTGATTGACAGAGCTAAGTGATCTTATAACAAACGGATCAAGCCTGTACTCCATCGTCCTGCTACATCCAGTCATGAATTGTGGTGGACAATTAAACAATTCACTGGAGGAGGTGGCTCCACAAATATCCCCATTTTCAATGATGGAAGAGCCCATCACTGCTAAAGATAAGGCTGAAGCATTCGCAGCAACCTTCAGGCAGAAGTGGCAAGTGGATGAACCATTGCAGCCTCCTCCAGTGGTCACCAGCATCACAAATACCAGTCTTCAGCCAATTTGATTCACCCCATGATATCAAGAAACAGTTGGAGACACTGGATACTGCAAAGGTTATGGGCCCTGACAACACTCCTGCAATAGTACTGTGCTCCAGAATTTGCCGCTCCGCGTATCAAGCTCTTCTAGTACAGTTACAATGTGGAAAATTGCCTAGGTGTGTTCTATAGAATAAAAGCAGGATAAATCCAATTGGCCAGTTACCGTCCCAACAGTCTCCTCTAGATCAGTAGTAAAGTGACGGAAGGTGTCATCAACAGTGCTATCGAGCAGCACCTGCTCAGTGACACCCAGTTTGGGTTCCATCAGGGCCAATCAGTTCCTGACCTCATTACAGCCTTGGTTCAAACATGGACAAAGAGCTGAATTCCAGAGGTGAGGTAAGAGTGACAGCTCCTCACATCAAGACTGCATTTGCCTGAGTGTGGCATCAGGAGCCTTAGCGAAACTGGAATCAATGGGTATCAGGGACAAACTGTTTGTTAGTTGGAGACATACCTGGCATAAGATGATGGTTGTGGCTGTTGCCGGTCAGTCATCTCAGCTCCGGACATCTCCGCAGGAGTTCTTAAGAGTAGTGTCTTTGGCCCAATCATCTTCAGCTGCTTCATCAGTGACCTTCCTTCAGTCATAAGGTCAGAATTGGGGATGTTCGCTGATGATTGCTCAATGTTCAGGACCACTTATGACTCCTCAGATACTGAAGCAGCCCATGTTCAAATGTAACAAGTCTTGGACAATACCCAGGCTTGGGCTGACAAATGGTAAGTAAAATCCATGCCATACAAATGCCAGGCTATGACCACTTCCAACAAGAGACAATATAACCACCGTTTCTTGACATTTAATGGTGTTGTCATCACTGAAACCCCCACTATCATCATTCTTGGGGTTACCATTTTCCGGAAACTCAACTGGACTCACCACATAAACACAGTGGTTACAAGAGCAGGTCAGAGGCTAGGAATACTGTAGTGAGAAATTCACCTCCTGACTCCCCAAAGCCTGTCCACCATCTACCAGGCCCAAGTCAGGAGTGTGATGGAATCGTCCCCAGTTGCCTGAATGGGTGCAACTCTAGCAACATTCAAGAATCTTGACACCATCCAGGACAAAGCAGCCTGCTTGGTTGGCACCACATCCACAAACATCCACTCCCTCCGCCACTGATGCTCAGTAGCAGCAGTGCATACTATCGACAAGAAGAACTGCAGAAATTCACCAACTATCCTTAGACAGCACAACCTTTCAAACCAGAGCCACTTTCATCTAGGAGGACAAGGTCAGCAGATACATGGTAACACCACCACTTGCAAGTTGCTCTACAAGCCACTCATCTTCCTGACTTGGAAATATATCTCTATTCCTTCCTTCACTGTTGCTGGGTCAAAATCTTGGAATTCCCTCCATAATGACATTTTGGGTCAACCCACAGCAGGTGGACTGCAACGGTTCAAGAAGGCAGCTCACCACCACCTTCTCAACGGCAACTAGGGTTGGGCATTAAACGCTGGCCAGCCAGCAACACACACATCCGACAAGTGACTAATAAAGAATAAACTCCAGATACAAAAAAAGTCTCTTGCTGATCCAAACTCGCAATAAATTATATTAAATATATATATTACATACAGAAAAATCACACAGTTTTTCTATAATTTGTCTGCCGACATCACAATAGTAAAGTGTACATTGCATAGCCAACGGATTATGAAGAAAGACGGGGAATGAAAAAAATTGTGAGGCAGTATGTGTTAGTGCCATTTTCATATTCCATGCACCCTTTTAGGCAAGTGCTGTTTCTTGCTTTTAGTCATATTTATTCTTGCAGTGTGAGTTGACAGTTAAGAGATACTTTATGAAATCATACACTTAACAACTTTGTGTTTCTATAGTGCCTTGAATACAGTAAAACATCCGAAGGTGTTTAATTAATGGATGTAAAATTACAGCAATTATACCTATGAATTCCTGACGTGTAGTCCTGACCGGTATTGCTTTCTACCAAGAGTGCCCATTCATGTTTCCCAGTTAAGGCATCTGGATCAGCATGGCAAATTTTATACCTACAATTTGTGTTGCATTGATGACTTTTCGTCATACAAGCATAAAACATATGAAGCCTAAATGGTTCCCAAAAGGTATAAAGGACACCTATAACTTGTATATGGTTACAAATAGCTGTTTCGTTACATTTGCAAAGCCCTGGAGCTTAGTGTTCTCACAGTGAATGGATTCCTTTTTATAAAGGTACAGAACAAAAGAAACAAATACATACTTTAGGTGTGATTGACAATTCATATCAAGGCTGTGCTTTCTCTGTTGAAAGTAAAATATTAATTTCCTAAGAACTTGGAGCATGCAAATCAGCCGTCATGCTGACTGAACATAAACAATAAACCATATGCTCCTTCCACTGCACTGCTTGTACTGTACTTCTTCTAAAGCAAGTCAGCAACTCTCCACTTGGTGAATTTAAATTCAACACAGGAAGACTAGTAAACTGATCACTTTCCAGTCTTTTGTGGATAGGTTATACAAATTGACACATTTTTAACACGAGAGGTTCAAACAAAAGGAGTGCATATTTGTGTCATATCATAAATAGGATGTTTGGGACTGAATTCTGGAGATGAAAAGTGAAAACTGCTTTACATGAATCTGGTGCTACAAAAGTTTCAAAAAATAAACTATTAATGTCATGTAAAGTAATATAAAGCCCTCCTTTAAAATTCTGTATTACACAGTGCTAACTTGTGATATTGTGTATCTACCTTCCTGATGCAGCTTAGACTTTAGATCTGGTTTAAATGCTGGGTTCTTAACTGTTCAGTATGTCAGGTCACTCCGTCAAAGTTGTCTGCTGAGCTGACGTCTGTGTGAGCCCATCCTCCTTCCTTGGCTGCATGCCACATATACCTGGTGACTTACTGCATTCCAATCCTGTCTGTGCTGCCCTCTGAAGAGGATACAATGGCAGTATGTACACTGTACACTAATCTTTATCACTGCCCTGCTGCTGTTGGCCTATACACTCTTGTACCAGCTGTGCCTGATTAGTTGGCAGTTTTTGAGAATCTGCAAAGAGAAATGTAAAAAGGTAAGGGAGGGAAGTGGGAGTTGGTAAATGGAAATGATGAAAGAGGCATATACTGTAACCTCTATTAGAGATTGCAGATTACATTGTGGAATGATGGGAAATGTGAGTAAAACTGTGGATCATGTCAATACATGGTGTCCTTTTTCTATGGTCTTGTTTTTGTTGCTGGCCACAGCCTCAGTGACTGGCATCTGCTTTGAGGATGAGGATATGTGGCCTTACCCTCCCTAAGTCTGTTACAGTCTCGCTGTTGTGAAGACACTCAAAAATAAGAGTATATGTTCAAATGTGTATTTTATGATATATTAAAGTTTCTAATTCTATACCTGGTCTTTCCTGTAATTTAGAGGCCTTGCTGTGCACTTAGTTTGCCAACCTTCTAGATTCAATAAAATATATGGCTCAAAAATATTATCAGAGATAAAAGGTACTGCAGATGCTGGAGAATCCGAGATAACAAGCATGGGGCTGGATGAACACAGCAGGTCAAGCAGCATCATAGGAGCAGGAAAACTTGACGTTTCGGGCCTAAACCCTTCATCAGATTTTCTGATGAAGGGT
>JAHRHZ010000012.1:70802099-70892843 GCA_024137785.1 Ginglymostoma cirratum | reverse complement strand
TGCTGCTTGACCTGCTGTGTTCATCCAGCCCCATGCTTGTTGGCTCAAAAATATTAATTGCTTTTGATCTAATACCTCAGGGGAATGAATATTGAAAATTTTGTTTTCAATGCTTTACATAAAAGTGTATGAAAATTAATGAAGGTACAATAATACACATTGTAAACCTTGCCCACCATCATCAGTAATTTAAATAATTTTGCAAAAGCTGCAGAATCTATTTCAGATCAATTGGCTATATTGCTAGATCCATTCCTAAAGCAGTGAGGCATATTAAATGGCAGTAGAATGCTATGGTTTCTCAAGGGTTTAGTAAAACAGATTTCTAATTTTTATGTCGGTCCAGAGTTATCTAGAAGCTGGTGTCAAGTGGACACAAGGTAGGATATATTTCAAATATATCAACAAGTGATGCGACTGCCAGCATTTCACTGTAAAGTTATGAAATTGATGAATAGAAAATAATGGGGAGTGCATCCACAACTTGCTAATATTTGCTCCAGCCATGTGAGCCTCTCTACTGGAGCATTATTTCATAGAATCAGGTCTTGCTTTTGCTCAAGATTTAATTATTATGTAAGTAATTGGTGTGTTTTAGCTGGTCACTGACTTAGGCCTTTTGTTTGCAGCTTTATTCAAGAACTGAAAAAGCAAACTCCGATCACTCCTATTTAAAAAAAATCTCTGACACAAGGAGAGCTAATTGTTCTCTCTGTCTTGTTACTCAGTCTGAAAGAGCTGGAAGTGTTTGGATGTCATGAACTAAGTGCACATTGTTTGAGCTATATGGCACGGAAGTGCTCAAACCTGCAGAACCTGAACATTGGCAGAATACCAAACATTACAACCTCTTGTCTGATTCAGATGGTGACCAGCTTGCAACATCTAACTGTTTTGAACTTATCAGGACTGAACGCGGTAAGACTAGAAAAAATCTGATGCTTGGATAAGTTTGAAAATTGAGACAGTAATTAGAATTTGAAATACTAGGGCCTATAAATTTAGTTGTACAGCACCAATTTTGTGGACAGGCAGCTCACACACATTACAAACTATGATTGTGCTTCCTGTCATATTGGTAAAAGTCAAAGAATTTGGTGCTGAAACCTAAAGCAGGACTGGACCTTTGCATGTGCAATCAAGAGGCCTTATTGTGTTTGAGGTTCCACTGGTTGGTTTCTCTGAGACCAACTGCACAAATAAAATCTGCCTCTAAGTGCATCACATCAAGCTCTTCAATAAACCATTTATTATGCTGCAATTGAAAGAACAAGTGTTTAAAACATACTTGCTGTGCTGTTCCCTAAACGTTTCATTACCGACACTGCATCCAGTTGACCCACCTCATTCCCCATATACAGTAATAGTACCTCCTTATAGGCCAGAAGTGGAATGCTGAAGAAAATTTCCTGTACAAGCTTTAGAAGCACTTCCATCTCTATTCCCTTTACAGCATTACTTTCTTAATCTATGTTAGGATAAGTGACATCTGTCATTATCATTTACCCTACAGTACTTTTTGATAAGTTTTTAAGGATTCTTTTAAAAAGGGAAAGTGTGATTTGGAGGAGGATAGGTGTAGGGAGGGAATTCCAGAGAAGGAATGACCAACCAGGGATGTACAAGAGACCGGAATTATAGGAGCACTGATATCTTGGAGGGATGTGGTGCTGTCAGAAAGAGAGAAGCGAGGAACTCTGAGGATTTTGAAAACCAAGTCAGTAAAACTGAAACCTTGGATTAATAAAAGCATTATCTCCAGCATCCCAAGCAGCAATGTAAGCAGCTGAGGATACATCATCCGAATGACCGTGCTCCTCCTCCTTTGCTTCTTTCTGCCCCCAAACTGAATCACTTGAGGAAAGTGTTCGCTTTTGTCCTCCTAAAGGTTCAAGCTTTGTTGTTTTGGATGTACAGCAGGCTCTGACCGTTCTGTTGGAACTCTCTGCTGTGTAGTGCAGGGCCCTCCAAATCTGTCAAGGAACTTGAATTGCATCTTCAATATGCTAATGGCCTGTTCACATTTCAGGTGGTTACATGGCATTCATTGTTGGGCTTTATCATTCTGGTATTATGTTGCACATTGCTCAGAAACCATCATTTAGGTCAGCTTTAAAGTTCAAAGAGATCAGAGAGTTTGGAGTGCTGCATGACAGAAATGTCACAACAGCTCTCTGGGAATCTCATTCGCACCTACAAAAGATTTTTTGCTGGTTCCTTATCGGTTATGTCTTGATGGAATGGAAACCCCTGTGGCTGTCCTGTGGATGCCTAGACTGTCATGTATGCATTCATTGCTAACATCCATGGATGGAAAGTTAACTGAAGCTGTCAAGCTGAGTGCACATTCACTTTGAACAAGATAATTACAAGCAAAGTTGACAAAATTGCCAGTTCTGGCAAACAGTCCGTCAGAAACCGAATTCATTTGTCCTCAACTGATAAGATTCTGAATATGTCTATTGCAGAGCTTTCTAAGGATCTGGAACAAAAATGTTGAAATCATTGTAATTTTGAGTTCTGGTAATGCACGACCACCAAATCCGGCAGGCAACAGATCTTCTAGCAAGCTGCAGATATCTGCCCCCATCTGATAGGAACATGAGGGGAAATGTTCCATTTATTCTTACTGTCTCTGCTTTTAGCTTTTAACCAATCCTCAATCCATGCCAGTTTATTACCACCAATTCCATGTGTTTAGTTTTGTTTACTAACCTCCTGTGTGGACCTTTATCAAAAGCTTTCCAAAAATCTATATATCCACTGGTTCCCTCTGCCAGTAACATTGTCAGAAATCTCTATTAGATTTGTTGCAAATGATTTCCCCTTCATTAATTCATGTTGACACTGTCCAAACTGGGTTTACTTTCTAAATATCCAGTAATGACATCCATTATAGTAGCATCTAGTATTTTCTGTAGGACTGATGTCAGGCTAACAGGTTTGTAATTCCTGTTTACTTTGCCCTTCCTTCCTTAAGCAGTGGGGTTCTATTTGCATTCTTTCAATCTGCAGGCATCACTGCAAGATTAGTGGAAGGTTGAAAGATGATCCAATACATCCACTACCTCTGAAGATATCTTTTTTAACACTCCAGGATGATGGTCATCATGTCCCAGGGGTTTGATAACTTTCAGTCTCATCAATTTCTTCAGTACTTATTTTTAATTTCTTTCAATTTCACACTGTCATTAGCCCCTTGGATCTTAATTATTTCAGGAAAACTATTTATGTCCTGGCTTGTGAAAACAGACACAAAGTACTTCTTTCGCTTCTCTGCCATTTCTCTATCTCTTGTTAAAAGCTGTTTAGACTTTGCATGTAATGCCTCCACATTTGTCATTCCTAATGTGTCTTTTTTTACATATCTATAGTTACTTCTACAGTTTATTTTGTTTATTGCTATGTCCATTCATAGTCTATTCTCTCTTCATCAGTTACATCTTTTTTTTTCTAAATAAAAACTGAAAAACTGCAGATGCTGTAAATTGGAATTTTTTCAGCAAGTCTGGCAGCACCTATGGAGAGAAATCAGATTTGGCGTTTTGGGCCCTTAAATGGGAAGGGTTGCTGGACCCGAAATGTTAACACTGATTTCTCTCCACAGATGGTAGTAGCCCTACTAAGCTTTTCCAGCAATTCCTGTTTTTGTTTCTGATTTCCAGCATCTGCAGTTCTTTTGGTTTTTATTTACAATTATTTCAAACTTTACGGAAAATTCTATCACACAAGAATACTAATTATGCCTTTCTAATTGCATAAGGAAGATTTAAAATAGCTGGTGCTCTAGTTGGTTACTCAACATGTTGCTCGGAAAACACTCAAACACATTCCAGCATGGCATTGGTGCTCATTGGATTTACCCCCATCTAAATACACACATAACTCCCCCATGATTACTGCATTTCCCTTACTATGTACACTTCTAATTTCCTAATATAAACCACTTCATGGGATATAGAGCATTTGCTTTGTAAAAGGAAAATAGGGTGAGGCTACAAAAGAAACCTCATTGCCTGGTCAACAAAACGTCAGGAGTTCAAAACTTTAAAAATTAAAATCCAGTTGGCAGAGAGATTTGCGCTGAAATAATTCTGTACATGACTCTCTTGATTTTTACAAATGGGCCTGATTGGGATGCCATGTTGTCGTTTTTATAGGTTCATGATCGTGTGGTGCATCACATTGTGAGACAGTGCCCAAAAATGGACCGCCTCACTCTCAGCTTTTGTCCTCAATTGACAGATGTCAGCCTGTTTGAAATAGGCACATACTTGCCCACCATAAGGTAAGAAACAAAAGAAAAACAGTTGGTAATCAATACAATGGTACCCTGGCATTTTGGTATGTTGTGTTATAGATAGATAGGATAAAGCTTCACATCCTCGGGTCTCCAATTAGCATTTTATTGATCTCAATCATAAGCAAACAAAATTTGACCAGAGGAAAAGGAGAGATAAAATTAAAATAATCCAGAAATACTCAGGAGGTCTGGCAGCATTTGTGGAGAGAGAGAAACTGAATTAACACGCAGCACTGATGGATGAGCCACAATTTCCTGCTATGTCTCACCTCTGGGCCGTTTTTTGCAGGCAGGCTTGTGGTCGGACAGGGGGGACTGATTAAAGTAGAATGGGGCCTATTAAGATCACTTTGCAGAAGCTGTAAATTTCTACTCAGCATGCATTGAGGTTGAATCATGGCAAGGCGATGATGGCAAACTCCTGGTGACAGTCTAGGGTTGGAGGGGTTTACTCGCCACCATTATGGCAAGGTAGCTGTGGCCTTCTTGAGTTAAAAAAATGCTCTTCAAGCTGAAGCCCTCTCTTTTATCCATCAGTGATGGTGGAGCTGCTGATTAAGAATAGTTATTATACATTTTCTTTTCTACCAATGGAAACATCTCGAAAAATGCAGGTAAAGTTTTGTTGACTTTGTGCCTTTCCCAGCCAAGAGAATGGGAAACATGGTACGTAGTTGTCTTTATGTAAATAGTTTTGCAGTCTCTAAAATTCCTGGAGCTACAACCCACTCCATAGCCATAATTTTACATTTATGTAATGAATTCTGTTGCACTTGTGGTGAAATTATCTTGACAGAATGGGAGCAGTTTGAAGAAATTCTGTGCCAATGATTCAACTGAAATTAAGTCAACATGTTTAAAATTGTGTTACTCATTGGCTGTGTACACATGCTCAGTGTTTTAAATGCCATAAGATAATGTTATTTACACATAATGTGGCTGTCATGGGAACTAAGGTGAATACAGTTTAAACCAGACATAATAGTAAATAAAAAAATGCCATTACAAAACCTGCTGAAAAATCCTGAGTGACTTGCATATTGATGCTGAATTTTCTGAGGCTCCGGTGGGAGGCATGCGTGCAGCTGCTACCGCTGACAGGTATGAATTGTATGACATCAAGTGCACTAAACGTTCTAAGGTTGTATGTGGAGGGAGAAGATAACTTTGCAACACCTTTTTTTTTAAATTTAGTGTTATTTAGATTGATACTGCAAAATACTGTGAAATGGCTTTGCATTTCAAGCCAATACATAAACTCAAATTGTTGTGGTCCCTGGACCAGATGGTCTACACCCCAGAGTTCTAAAGGAGGTAGCTGAAGAGATAGTGGAAGCGTTAGTGGTGATCTTTCAGGAATCGCTAGAGTCAGGGAGGGTCCCAGAGGACTGGAAAACCGCTAACGTGACACCCCTGTTTAAAAAGGGAGTAAGGCAAAGACAGAAAATTATAGGCCGATTAGCCTAACCTCGGTCATGGGCAAGATTTTGGAGTCCATTGCGAAGGATGAGATTTCTGAATATCTGGAAGTGTATAGTAAATTATGGCAAAGTTAGCATGGTTTCTTCAAGAGAGGTCATGCCTGACGAATCTGCTAGAATTCTTTGAGGAAGTAACAAGCAGGGTAGGCTAAGGAGAGCCAATGGATGTTATCTACCTGGACTTTAAGAAGGCCTTTGATCAGGTGTCACATAGAAGGCTGCTGAGTAAGATAGGGGCCTATGGTGTTAGAGGTAAGGTGCTAGCATGGATATAAGATTGGTTGTCTGGCAGAAAGCAGAGAGTAGGGATAAAGGGGGCTCTCTCAGGATGACAGCTCTTCATAACTCTTCACTTTGTACATTAATGATCTTGATGAAGGAATTAGGCATTCTGGCTAAGTTTGCAGAGGATACAAAGATAGGTGGAGGGACAGGTAGTTTTGAGGAGGTGGGGAGGCTGCAGAAGGACTTGGACAGGCTAGGAGAGTGGGCAAAGAAGTGGCAGATGGAGTACGATGTGGGAAAGTGTGAGGTCATGCACTTTGGTAAGAAAAACAAAAGCATGGACTATTTTCTAAATGGGGAAAAAATTCAGAAGTCTGAAGTGCAAAGAGACTTGGGAGTTCTAGTCCAGGATTCTCTCAAGGTAAACTTGCAGGTTGAGTCAGTGGTCAGGAAGGCAAATGCAATGTTGGCATTTATTTTGAGAGGACTTGAATATAAAAGCAGGGATGTACTACTGAGGCTTTATAAGGCTCTGGTCAGGCCACGTTTGGAGTATTGCGTGCAGTTTTGGGCCCCATATCTCAGGAAGGATGTACTGGCCCTGGAGCGGGTTCAGAAGAGGTTCACAAGAATGGTCCCAGGAATGGAAAGCTTAACATAAGAGAAATGTTTGAGAAATCTGGGACTATACTCATTGGATTTTAGAAGGATGAGTGGGGATCTAACTGAAACTTTCAAAATACTGAATGGCCTGACAAAGTGGATGTTGGGAAGATGCTTCCATTGGTAGGAGAGTCTAGGATCCGAGGGCACAGTCTTAGAGTAAAGGGAAGACCTTTTAGAACGGAGATAAGGAGAAACTTCTTCAGCCAGAGTGGTGAATCTATCAAATTCACTGCCACAGAAGGCTGTGAGGCCAGGTCATTGATTACATTTAAGACTGAGTTAGATAGGTTCTTGATTATCAAGGGGATCAAGGATTATGGGGAGAAAGCAGAAGAATGGGGTTGAGGAACTTATCAGCCATGATTGAATGGCAGAGCAGACTTGATGTGCTGCATGGCCTAATTTCTGCTCCTATGTCCTTTGGTCTTAATCATATCACGATGGCATGTGGGAGCAAAGGAAAAAGAAATGCTCCAGGTCATGGTCAAGCTGCAGGTTAGACGATTAATCCATAGACCGACACAACATTCTGGGGACCTGGGTTCAAATACCGTCATGGTAGATGGTATATAAATTCAAAAAAAAGAATTAGAATTAAAGGGCTAATGATGATTATGAAACCATTGCCGATTGATAGAGAAACCCATCTGGTCCACTAATGTCCGTTAGGGAAGGAAACTGTCGTTTTTTTATTACCTGGTCGGCCTACCTGTGGCTCCAGACACACAGCAACTTGGTTGACTTTTAACTGCTTTCTGAGCTATTAGAGATGGCAACAAATGCTGGTCTAACCAGTGAAGCCCACATCCTGTGAATTAATAAAACATAGGACATAGGACATAGAACATAGAACACTACAGCACAGTACAGGCCCTTCCGCCCATGATGTTGTGCCGACCTATTATCCTACTCTAAGATCAAACTACCCTGCATACCCTACATTTACTATCATCCACGTGCCTACCCAAGAGTCGCTTAAATGTCTCTAATGTATCAGACTCCACTACCACCACTGGCAGCACATTCCACGCACCCACCACTCTCTGTGTAGAGAACCTACCTCTGACATCTCCCCTATACCTTCCTCCAATCACCTTAAAATTATGCCCCCTTGTGATAGCCATTTCCACCCTGGGAAAAAGTCTCTGGCTATCCACTCTATCTATGCCTCTCATCATCTTGTACACCTCTATCAAGTCACTTCTCATCTTCTTCACTCCAATGAGAAAAGTCCTAGCTCCCTCAACCTTTCCTCGTAAGACCTACCCCCCATTCCAGGCAGCATCCTGGTAAATCTCTTCTGCACCCTCTCTAAAGCTTCCACATCCTTCCTGTAATGAGGTGACCAGAACTGAACACAATATTCCAAGTGTGGTCTAACCAGGGTTTTATAGAGCTGCAGCTCTTAAACTCAATTCCCCTGCAAATGAAAGCCAACACATCATACACCTTCTTAACAACCCTATCAACTTAGGTGGCAACTTTAAGGGGTCTGTGGACATGGACCCCAAGATTCCTCTGTTCTTCCACATTGCCAAGAATCCTGCCATTAACTCTGTATTCTGCATTCAACTTTGACCTTCCAAAATGAATCACTTCACGCTTTTCTGGGTTGAATTCAGTCTGCCTCTTCTTTGCCCACCTCTGCATCCTGTCAATGTCCCGTTGCAACCTACGACAGCCCTCCACGCTGTCCACAACTTCACCAACCTTCATGTCATCGGCAAACAAAAATTTCAGTCACAAACTAGGCCAAGATCACGTTAGATCTAAAGCTAGATGTAGATCAGGAGTTGTATTTAGTCAGAGAATAGGAAAAATAATTTGTGAAAGATGACAGTCAGGGACTGAAGATGGAATTCCAGTGCCCACAACAGATATGGAGGTCAGATATTACAATTCATTTTTACAGTTGCAGTAGTGCCTGTTATCTTAGAAGGAGAGCTCAAGAAAGTCCTAAGTTATATTCTGCTAACTCAAAACTGATGTGAAACTGTCAAGCTATTCCAGAATAGCTATTCCAGTGTTAGGTGAAGTTAGTGATACAGTGGAAAATGATGATGCATCATCTTGCTTGCCATTGGTAGCAGTAGAAGGGAACAACGTCTCCTTGGTGGAAAGAAATTGGGTTAGGAGTTACTCAGGCCAAGTTATTTTTAGTAGGGCCTAGTAAGAGCATGTCTGACATTGCTAAAGTGCTAGGAGAATGCAAAGTATTCTTTAATCAAGGAAGATCAAATTATAAAACTAGGCATCACAAAGCAGAAACAAGATTAAGGACTATATGCAATTCACATGTTGCAAGGCTAGACCAGTGCCATATGTACAAATGTCTTATAAGCTTATGGAGAGAGCTGGATGGAGTAGAAGGAACAAGAGCACTGATTAGGCTGCTGCCGTTATGAGCATTCAAAAAGCAGATGGGTCAAATTTGTGGCGATTATAAACATACAATAAATAAGCTAATTGAAACTGATTTTTATGCAGCACCTATGAGTAAGACTTGTTTTCTAACTTAGGCAATGGGAACGTGTTCAGTAAGATAGATCTTTCAGACTATTGTTGCAATCAAAATGAATTCAGAACAGCAAGGAACTATTTACCATTCGTGCACATAAAGAGTTGTACCGGTAACTGAGATAACAATTTGGGGTATCTATTGCTCATGTAGTGTCAAGAGGGGTCATGGGTCAGATACTATGTGTGTTGAAAGGACTATGCTATTGCTTAGATGACATTCTAATTCACAATAATACTGAGAAAGAGCACGTTGGTAGTCTTTGGTCACTTCAATAAAATGACACTAGTGCTAAAAAGCCTGAGAGTCACTTCATGGTGACGATCATAGAATCCCTAAAGGAAAGAGCCATTTGACCCATCGGGTCTATACTGACCCTCCAAAGAGCATCCCACCCAGACCCTAACCCTTCATTCTATCCCCATATTTACCTTGGTGAATCCACCTACCCTGCACATCCCTGAACACTATGGGGTAATTTAGCATGGTCAATCCACCTAACTTGCATGGCTAAGAACTGTGGGAGGAAACCCGAGCATCTTGTGGAAAGCCATGCAGACACTGGGAGAACATGCAAACCCCACACAGACAGTCACCTGCGGCTGGAATCAAATCTGGCTCCCTGGTGCTATGCAGCAGCAGTGCTACCCACTGACCTACCGTGCTGCCCCTGTAACACATTGGGGTCACCAAATAGATGCTGATACTATTCAGCCAATGCAAGATTTAGTTGTGGGGAATTTGAAAACAAAGACCAGAGACCAAAGAAGACCTTAGAACATTCATAGGAATTGACGCATATCATTCTAAGTTCATCCCTCATTTAGCTAATACATTCGCAGCATTGTATCAGTTGCTCAAGGATTGGATGGATGGGGAGTTGTCTGTGGAGTGTTAGACAGGATTTGAAGAAATGAAGGAAGCAGTGATTAGTGATTAATCACTGTTCCCAATAAATAACTGGATTTAGTGCAAGATGTTTCACCATAAATGTAGTATGTTTCTCAACTCGGGGAAGATGATTAGAGAATCCTGTGGCCTATGTTTCATGTACTTTACCGAAGTGAGGGCAGGATTACATCCAAGTTGAGAAACAGGCATTTGTGGTTATATATGCATATGGCGTTACCAAGTTCCACAAATACTTTTACAGTAGGAAGTTCATGTTGTTAAATGACCATCAAGCCCACATGACCAAATTTGGTTCAAAGAAGGGAGCGCCATCCCTATCAGCGCAGCTTTAGAGTTGTTCATTCTGTTGGCCCATCACCACCAGTGCAAAATCAAATGTTAGCAGATCCTGCAAATGCAGACATTCTTTTGAGATTTCCTGTGAAGACTGATTTATTTCTAGCCACTGCAAAATAATACACAAATAACTAATACATAAATGATGTGCTCGTGTCTGTAAGATTGGATTTGATTTATTGTAGTCACAGGTACCCAAGTACAGTGAAAAGTTTTGTTTTACAAGTAGTACAGGCAGAAAATAGCAAACAGGGACACATAGATCATGGGGCACTTAGCGAGGCATACAAGGTTATGGCTGCACAGGAAGTGCATAAGGCAAGATCAACATTAGCAAGATCAACATTATTTGAAGTTAGAGAGGTCCATTCAACAGTCTAATAAATGCAGAGAAGAAGCTGTTCTTGAACTTGTTGGTGGAGTCCATGGGTGTTGGCTTCTGTGATGATCTAGGCTGTGCACACAACGTTCTGTAGTTTCTTACAGTTGTGGGCAGAACAGTTGCCGTACCAGGCCATTACGCACCCAGATAGAATGCTTTCTATGGTGCATCTGTAAAAGGTGGTGAGGGTTCTTATGGACATGCAATTTCCTAAGCTGCCTGAGGAAGAAGAGGCGTTGTTGTGCCTTGATTGCCATTGCATCTACGTGGGAGGTCCAGGTTAGATCATTGGTTATTGTCACTCTTAGGAATTTGACACTATAAGCACTCTCCACCTCAGCCCCATTGATGTAGATGGGGCATATCCTCCTCCTTTCTTCCTGAAGTCAATGATCAATTCTTTTGCTTTGCCAACGTTGAAAGAGAGATTGGGTTTAGTGTCGTGGTGCAGTGATAACAATCTCCTTCCTGGATAATGACTCATCATTGTTTGATATCCGGCCTACCAAGGTGATGTTGCCAGCAAATTTGTAGATGGCATTCATACGGAATTTGGTTCAACAGTTATAGGTGTTCAGTAGGGGGCTGAGAACGCATCCTCACGGCGCGCCAGTGTTGAGGATTATCAGGGAGGAGGTGCTGTAGTCTATTGGTGGTTCAGTGAGGCAGCACTGTAGCTAAAATGTTAGCACTGCTGCCTCACAGTGCCAGGGACCTGAGTTCGATTCCACCCTCGGATGACTGTCTATATGGAGTTTGCATATTCTCCCCGTGTCTGCATGGGTTTCCGTTGTATTAGCTGTCTATATTCTGCCGTGTATTGGCCATGCTAAATTGCCCTTAGTGTTCAGGGATGTGTAGATTAGGTGTGTTAGCCATTGGAAGTGCAGAGTTACAGGGAAGGGGTAGGAAGATGAGTTTGGGTGGGGTGCTCTTCAGAGGGTCGGTGTGGACTTGTTGGATTGAAGGGCCTGTTTTCACACAGTAGGGATTCTGTGATCTTCACTGATTGTGGTCTGTGGTTCAGGAAGCTGAGGATTCAGTTGCAGTGGGTGTTGCTGAGACCTTTTGTCCTAGAGTTTTGAGATTAGTCTGGTAGGGATTATGGTTTTGAAGGCGGAGCTGTAGTCAATGAATAGGAGCCTGACATAGGTGTCCTTGTTATCCACATGTTCCAGGGATTAGCACAGGGCCAGGGCAATGGTGTCTGCTTTGGACCTGTTTCACCAGTAAGCAATTTGCAGGGGATCAAGGCAGGCTGGGAGACTAGAGTTGATGTGGGCCATAACCAGCCTCTCAAAGCACTTTATGATTGTGGAGGTCAGAGCCACTGGGTGGTAGCTGTTGAGGCACATTAGAACATAGAACAATACAGCGCAGAACAGGCCCTTCGGCCCTCGATGTTGTGCCGACTTGTGAACTAATCTAAGCCCATCCCCCTACACTATCCCATCATCATCCATATGCTTATCCAAGGACTGTTTAAATGCCCCTAATGTGGCTGAGTTAACTACATTGGCAGGCAGGGCATTCCACGCCCTTACCACTCTCTGAGTAAAGAACCTGCCTCTGACATCTGTCTTAAATCTATCACCCCTCAATTTGCAGCTATGCCCCCTCGTACTAGCCGACGTCTTCATCCTAGGAAAAAGACTCTCACTGTCCACCCTATCTAATCCTCTGATCATCTTGTATGTCTCTATTAAATCCCCTCTTAGCCTTCTTCTCTCCAATGAGAACAGACCCAAGTCCCTCGGCCTTTCCTCATAAGACCTTCACTCCAGACCAGGCAACATCCTGGTAAATCTCCTCTGCACCTTTTCCAATGCTTCCACGTCCTTCCTGTAATGGGGCGACCAGAACTGTACGCAATATTCCAAGTGAGGCCGCACTAGCGTTTTGTACAGTTGCAGCATGACATCACGGCTCCGGAACTCAATCCCTCTACCACATACATTGTATGTGTTTTGTTTGATACTGGGATGATGGTGGTCTTTCTGAAGCAGGTAGGGACTTCAAATCGAAGCAAGCGGAAGTTGGAGATGCCAGTGAATACCTCCACCAGCTGGTCTGCATAGAATCTAAGTTCATGACAGGGACTCCATCTGGGCCCATTGCTTTCCTTGGGCTCACCCTTGGGAAGGCTGAACTGATGTCTGAAGTGGTGACAGAGGGATCAGGTTCATCTGGGACTGTCAGGGCAGGTGATACCATGCCTCTGGCATTCTGCTCAAATCAAGCATAGAAAGCATTGAGCGCGAGGGAAGTTAATGAAGAAACTCACAATTGTGTGCTTCTCGGTACTCAGTTATGTCTTCAGTGTGATGAAGAGAAATTGCAGAAAGATTTCACACACAGAAATGAACTGAGTGTAGATTCAGGTTGGATCCTGTGCAGCTTCCTCCATAGTTGAGGGAAATTGGTGGAGGAACTTGATCAAGAGCACACCTGGGTAGCCAATATGACAGCAGTAACAAAAAGCTTTTTTTGTTGTCCAAAAGTAGAGATATTGAAGAGTTGATGAAAAGTTGTGTGTAGTTTTTCTCGGAGTAAGAAATTAGCTCATCAAGGTTCCTTTCATTCCATGGTCAAACATGTGGAATGGAGTACATGTTCAATTTCTTTTAAGTGGAAAGTAAAGAGTGGCTTGTTTAGGTTGATAGCTTTAACAAGTGGACAAATATTGAGTTTATATCCAATATCACATGTACCAAAACTGTTGAGGTTTAAAATACAAAAACAGAAGTTGCTGGAGAAGCTCCGCAGGTCTGGCAAAATCTGTGAAGGACAAAACAGCGTTAACGTTTCGGGTCTGGTGACCCTTCTTCAGAACTTTCAGAATAGTTCTGAGGAAGGGCTACCGGACCCAAAACATTAACTCTGTTTTCTCCCTCACAGATGCTGCCAGACCTGCTGGCTTTTCCAGCAACTTCTGTTTTTGTTCCCAATTTACAGCGTCCACAGTTCTTTCAAGGTTTAAAGTAGTTTGTTTTTTAATTTATGGGTTCCTGGAGGTTCTGATGTTAGATAATGGTCCACTCTGTACATCAAAAGACTTTAAATTTATTTCTGAGTAAGAGTAGAGTAAAGCGTATTCTACATTATCACATCACCCAGCATCAAATAGTGCTGCAGAAATACGTATCCAGGTTGTGAGGAGGCCTTCACAGAAATATTTGCAAGGTGACGAGCAAGTCAGTAAGTTTCATGCTTCTCTTCAATGCATAATTTTCTAATGTCTTGTAGAATAGCCCCACAGTCTACAACAGATTGTTCCTCTTATGAAATGGTGTAAAAGTGTATTGCTAGAATTTTGTTTAGTTAAGTCTCACATCAATGGCAGAGTAAGAGAAAATCAAGACAAAGTGAAGTTGAGTCACTCCTGCTGCCTTAGAGCAGAAATCAATTTACTTTACAGAGATAAAACACTCTCTGGTTGCTGAACTATATATGTTTAGTTTCATCTGTTTGAGGTTCTCTTCTTTTCTATCAACAGGCATCTTGATGTCAGTGGCTGCAAGAAAATAACAGATACGGGTGTGCAGGCTTTAGCCATGAGCTGTCACAAGCTACAATATCTTGACCTCAGCTCCACAACAACTAGCAAAACAGGGTAAATGTTCACCAGGTCATGATCAAACTTTAGCTGTGTTCTATATGTTTTCCTATGTTTTCTTTATTACTTTAGGTACAGAACTGGAAAATTAATGTAGTAAGTATGCAAATGCTTAACACACTCATGTGATAGCCCCATGTCCCCAATCTGAATGGAAATGTTCACTTTAGCTACTTGAACTACTCCCACCGCGGTCACGAAAGTTAAAGATTTCATAATAATCTCCAATTTGTTTGATTAGTCCAGATTGGAAGCAAACACTGACCAAGTTTCTGTATTTAACAAGATTCTATTGTTGATTGTTTAAAAATCAATTCTAAGCAGAGGCAAACCAAATGTACCTTGTCAACTTACAAAACTTTAACTTAAAATGTGCCCTTTCTTAAGCCATTACACACACATGCAGACTGATGCGAACAAAAAAATGTTAATTGTGGAAGGAAAAACATTAGAGGGACACAGTTTAATAGCACCAGTCCACACGATTCAGTGAGATGTCTGCTTGCTTCTTCTGAGTCCTTCTAATCTCCAGCACTCTTCTTCCAAGTCCCTTCACATCTTTGCTGAAGATACGGGGGAGTTGGCACGCTAATAGTTCAGTCTATTGGTAAGTAGTTTGAAGAAGCAGCTTATAGGCAAATTGTGAGAAAGGCTAGCTAGATATACTCTAATTGTTTATTACTTCTCTGCAAGGAAGATGAGGATGTGGTCTTTTTACAAGCTCAGGGATCTTCCCCACTTTATTGTTTTCATACAGGCTGTCCACATACCCAGGAGCCAATCAGACAGTTGTTGTGTTGAGCAATCCTCATGTACAAAACTGGTACTGTTTGAAAAACCACTCCACAGATTGTCTCCAGGCAAAACTACCCTTACTCACCAACTCACTCACTCTCTCTCTCTCTCTGTGTCACACACGCACACACACGCACACACACCTCACAATAAGGCCCAGTAGCAAAAACAAAGTTGCTGGAAAAGCCCAGCAGATCTGGCTGCACCTGTGAAGGAAAACACAGAGTTAACGTTACAGCATCTGCAGTTCTTTCAGTTTGTATAAGTTCCAGTAGCTCGTTTTAAACAGCAATGTCTCCTTCCTCAGTCCTTGGTTTAAAGTAATAAACAATTAGAGTATATCTAGCTAGCCTTTCTCACAATTTACCTGTAAGCTGCTTCTTCTAACTACTTACTAATAGACTGAACTATCAGTCTTTACCCATTGTGGCCCACCATTCAAAATAGACAGAAATGAAAAGATGTAGACTTTATAAAAAACATTTCATTCAACACATTTTTGCTATTATATTAAGTAGCTTGCTTTTTAAGCTAATGAAAGCAGTTCAAGAAAAGGAGATAAATATGAAACAAGATGGCTTTATCAGGGTGGTGGTGTATAGCACTTGTAATACTCATTGTAGAATTGTTGTTTGAGATATAATTGGACATATTTCCATAATTTGACTTGGCACATAATGCAAAACTTAATTAGATTAGGTGGATCACATATCTAATATTGACTGTCTGATTTTAATCTAGGTAGACTTTTACTTGCAGGCATAGTGTTCCCTGATTATTATCAAAATATTTTTCTGTTTGAAAACAGGCAATACTAATATGCTATAATCCTGTAATATAAGGTACTTGAGAGCACTAGAACTTGAATGCTTATCAATGTTAAGATGGATGGTTATTGCAAGCTGAATAGATCCAGTATGTACAAAGATAAGGTACTGTCTGCTAATAATGGCAATCTTGATAGTTTGTGATTTCTGCTGTTTGTTGTCTAGGATTCCACAGGCTTCAATCTTGAACAGAGGCCTTTTATACTTCAATGCTTCAAGTGGATAAACAGGGGAATCGACTCTGTTTTACTAAAATGTTTGCAAGCATGTTATAAAAAGTACTAATGCTTCCTTGATCCATATAATGTAGCAGCATGTGATTGTCATCACATCTGATATGAGTTGCTGATTCCTTGACATCACCATGACAACAATTGCAACCTCTCATTTCAGCTGCTTGGGTGTTTTCCTGATTATTTTGGCTCAATACCAAACTAATTAGAAAACTGTCCAAAAGTTCAAGTAGTTTATTTCTATCTTGCTGCTGCCACATTAAACCCGAAATGAGAATCACTGCTGGAGATCCACTTACTAAAATATTAAGTTCCTTCATCAATTTTAAGTGGTCACTGCTCTAACTGAGAATTATTAAGGGCCAAAGTGCTGGAAAATGGGATTAGTATAGATAGGTAGGCACAGACTCGAGGGCTGAAGGGCCTCTTCTGTGCTTTTTGACTCCATAACTTCAGAAATATATGCAAATTGGGTCAATCAAGACTGTCATTATACTTACTCAATTTTCCCACAGATTAGAGGCAATAATGCAAGTCACGAGGTAACTTTTACAGTATTGTTTAAAAGATTGCCCTTTACATTGCAACTTTCCCAAAGAAGTTAATTGGCTGTCAAGCATTTTGGAATGTTCGGAGCAAAGAAAGATGTTTCATAAGTGCAGCTCTGTTTTTTTCTTTCCTCTGATTTAGAGCACTTCAAATGTTTAGGTGAAATTCTGGTAATTTAGATTATGTTTTTGGCTACTTAAGATGATCTTAACTTGCTAGAAGTAGCTCTACAATGTTCTAAAATCTTAAGCAGCTTCAGATACATATTGATTTTAGGGAGTCGTGATCACAGTTACCTCATATGAGCAGTCAATGATAACTTGCAATTTTCTGATAGTAGAGAAGCAGTTGCGTAGATATGGTATATTAGTTAATTAGGCAAAGAGAGGAAATATACAACCTGTGTTAGATGAAAATGCTTTACTGATCCTGGAACTGTTCTGTAGATTGAGGAGTAGAGGTAGTGCGCAAGTTCCAGTGGTCTTACACTGTACTGTTGTGGTCTCTGGTAATCTTTGTTGTCTCAGTACCAACAGTCATTGTTCTTCCCTCGGGCTGATGTAAGAGAGCTGCTACTAATCCACCAAGGAGACAGTGTAGCTTGCTCACCTGGATCTTCTTGCCGATTTCTTCCCTCAAGTTCATAGACCTCTTTTTGGGGATTTGGCCATCAGTGCAAGGCCAATCACCTGTCTAACCCCCCTTGATCAATTGCCGTGGGACAGCTACTCAGGACTTGAGATGATTGTTGTCCCGTTGCCTGCCTTCATCTGAGGGTTAGTGTACCATTCTTTCTAAGAACAAATGCTTCTTGTTTTCAAAACAACACATTGGTAATAAGATGCATTTGACACCAGGTTGACGTTAGTTCAATTCGTATTGTGACCTCCATGTTTCTCATAGTTCTTCCATTTTGTTTTCCCACGCCATAACGTTGAAAATTTTAATTACTGATGAATAGCTATTAAGTGACTCTCATACTACATAACAAATACTAGGAAAATTCAGTTTCTAAGGAACCCCAATATCTAACAACCATACTTAATTTGCTTGGAAACACTTCTGAAAATACCACACTGACATGTGAAAGAAATGTAACAGGAAGAAGGGCTAAGTAGAACTGCAGCTACAAATTGTCTGGATAGAAGCGAATGCACCCATAGGAATCCCTATCCCATTGACAGTGTGTGTAAACTCAGGAGGACATGTCTTCACTTAACTGAGAAACAGCGTATACAATGACTTTGTTTATGTCAGGATGCTGTAACGGAGTTGTGACAACAATTGTTAAGGGTACACATGAAGTACATAGAGAATAAAGGTGCAGGTGTTGAAGGAGAATATGAAATGGCTAGACAGATGTTTTAAATTTTCTGGATACCTAAGAGGGACTGAAATGCAATTATCAAATAATCTAAAAAGAAGCACCATTCCACAGACTCAAAAGAATAGAAGAAAAATTAAAATACAGACGGGGCACTAGAAATGCATGAGATAAATGCACACATAAAGGTAGTGAAGTTGAACAAAGTGGACGTGACATTTGAAGAGGAGGTCAAAAAAGCTATCAAGATTAACATAGGGTCAAACCGTTGGGGTGGGGGGAATGTGGCAAAAAAAATGGAGAACCCAAAAGCTGGCATGACGCATGTATGTTTCTCAATGTGATCTTAACGCACTGTTCGTACGAAACTGGAATTGTGAAACAGAAAGCAGCAGCAAGTTGTCTGAAAATGGCATGTTTGCAATTTTCATGCAAGCAACCTAATTGTCAGTTTGCTTCATGGGTGGTTTGTTATTTTTGTGATTGGAAGCCTGGGAAGCACAAAACGTTAGCAGCCCATCCTTGAGGAAGAGATAACTGTCTCGAGGAAACTGTCATAGATGCAGGTATTATTCAAGTACCATGTAAGAGGTGGGGAGAAAACTCAGAGGTTGCCTCATTGTTTGGCACATAGTGGCCATCATGTTCTCAATGATCCCTGAAAGTTTGAACGTGGATATTGTTATCAGACCTGGGGTGAGGTTCGTCAAGTTATTACAGTTCAAGACAGATACCCCAAAACATTACATTCAGAGGTGAGGATGAATGAACTGGCTTCCATTTTTTTAATTCCTTCCTCCCCACCCCACCAACACCACCACCAACATTAAATGCAACAAGGCTTGCTTAAAAAGGATCCCTTCCTTGTGGATGTCTTACTCCCAGACCAAATGAATTTATTTTTTTAGGAGAAGCCAACTTGACTAGGCTTTCTTGACTTAACAAAAGTCTGAAATCATTCATTAATAAATGCAAAAAGAAGTAATAACACAACACGCAAATTAGGAATAAGAAGTGAATACAAAAACATTATAAAGATTAAAGATATATGGATTAGTCTCTCTGGGCAATACATGAAGAATAAATAGTAGAATACGTCTAGTTTAATAGAACATAGAACAGTACATCACAGGAACAGGCTCTTCGGCCCACAGTATCTGTGCTGACCATAATGCTGATCTAAACTAATCCCGTCTACTTGCACATGGTCCATATCTGTCTATTCTCTGCCCGTTCGTGTGTCTGTCTAAATACCTCTTAAATGTTGCTGTCATATCTGCCTCTTCCACCTCCCTTGGCAGACCATTCCAGGCATCTACCACCCTCTAGGTTTAAAAAAAGAACTTGCCTCTCTTATCTCCTTTAAACATTTCCCCTCCCCCTTGACCTATTGCCCTAGTATTTGACACTTACACTCTGGGAAAAGGACTCTGATTATCCACTTATCCATGCCTCATCATTGTATAATACTTCGATCAGGTCATCCCTTAGCCTCTGATACTCTAGTGAAACAATCCAAGTTTGTCCAACCTCTCCTTACAGCTCATACACTCCAATCCAGACAACACCTTGGTAAACCTCTTTCACACCCTCTCCAAACCGTCCATGTCCTTCCTTCAGTGTGATGACCAGAACTGCACACAATACTCCAAATGTGACCTAACTAAAGTTTTATACAGCTGCAACATGACTTATCAACTTTTATATTCTGTACCCTGACAGATGAAGGCAAGCATGCCATTCACCTCTTTTACCACCTCGTCCACTTCTGTTGCTACTTTCAGGGAGCTATGGACTTCCACCCCAAGATTCCTCAGAATATCAATGTCCTAAGGGTCTACTATTTACTGTATACATTCCCCTTGGATTTGACTTTCCAAAATGCTTCACCTCACACTTGTCTAGATTAATCTCTGTCTGCCGTTTCCCTACCCAACTTTCCAGCTGATCTATATCCTGCTGTATCCTTTGACAACCTTCCTCACTATCCACACCTCCACCAATCTTCTTGTCATCCAAAGCTTCCAAAGTAGACCTGTCCTACATTGTCATCAAAATCATTACAAATAACAGGGGTCCTAGTACTGATCCTTATAGAACATCACTGGTGTCAGACCTTCAGTCAGAAAATAACCCCTCCACTACTACCCTCTGTCATCAATGACCAAGCCAATTTAGTGTGTAATTTACTTTGCATCTCATATTAAAATTTTCTGGACCAGCCTACCATGAGGGATCTTTCAAATGCTTTAGTAAAGCCCATGTAGACAATATCCACTGCTCTAACCTCATCAAGCATCTTTGTCACTTTCTCAAAAAACTAAGTCAAGTTTGTGTGGCAATACCTCCCCCACATAAAGCCATGCTGACCACTCCTAATAGATATTTTCTGAATGTGAATAAATCCAGTTTACTTTCTCCAATAATTTCCCTACGACTGATGTAAGGCTCACCGACCTATAATTTCCTGGATTATCCCTGTTGCCCTTCTTTTAAAAAAAAAGAACAAAATTGGCTAATCTCCAGTCTTTGGGACCTGGCCTGTGGCTAAACAGGATACAAGGATCTCTGTCAAAGCCTCGGCAATCTCCTTCCGTCCCTCCCTCACTATCCTAGGACAGATGCCATCAGGCTCTGGGGACACACATACCTTAATACTTTTCAAGACACCCAGCACTACTTCCTTAGGCTCTTCGCCATAGAAACATGCAACATGGAAACAGGCTGTTCGGCTCAACTCGTCCATGCTGACCAGGTTTCCTAAACTGAACTAGTCCCATTTCCCTGCATCTGGCCCATATCCCTCTAAATTTTCCTTATCCATGTACCTATTCAAATGTCTTTTAAATGTTGTAATTGTACCTGGCTCTACCATTTCCTCTGGCAGCTTGTTCCATATTTGCACCACCCTTTGTGTGAAAAAGTTGCCCCTCGGGTCCCTTTTTAAGTCTTTCCCCCCTCTCCTTAAACCTATGCCCTTCATTATTTTATAAACCTCTATAAGATCACCCCTCAGCTGCCTATACTGCAATAAAAGTCCCAGCCTATCCTACATCTCCTTATAACTCAAACCTTCCAGTCTTGATAACATACTTGTAAATTTTTTTTTTGCACCCTTTCCAGTTAAATAATGTTCCTATAGGAGGGCAATCAGAACTGAATGCAATACCCTAAATGTAGCTGAACCAATGTCTTGTACAACCATAACATGACATCCTAACAGCTGCACAAAATGCTCTGACTGATGAAGGCAAGTGTGCCAAACACCACCTTCATCATCCTGTCTACTTGTGACACCACGTTCAAGGAATTATGTTCCTGCATCCCGATCTCTTTGTTTAACAACACTCCCCTAGGGACCTACTGTTAACTGTGTAGGTCCTGCCCTGGTTTGTCTTACCAACATGCAACACATTACATTGATCTGAATTAAACTTCATCCGCCATTCTTTAGTCCACTGGCCTAGTTAAGCAAGATCCTATTGTACTCTTCGATAACCTTCTTCATTGTCCCTTATGCTATCAATTTTGGTGTCATCTGCAGACTTACTAACCATACCTCCTGTACTCTCATCCAAATGGTTTGTATAATTGATAAACAAAAGCGGATCCAGAACCGATCCTTGCAGCACACAGCTGGTCACAGGCCTGCAGTCTGTACAACAACCCTCCACCACCACCCTCTGTCTCCTACTGTCAAGCTAATTTTCTATTCAATTGGCTAGCTCTCCTTGGATCTCTTATGATCTAACCTTACTAACCAGTGTACCATGCAGAACCTTGTTGAAGGCCTTGTTAAAGTCCACGTAGACAATATCATTAGCTCAGCCTTCATCTGTCTTCTTAGTCACCTCTTCAAACACTCAATCAAATTTGTGAGACACAATTTCTCATGCACAAAGCCATGCTGACTATCTTTAATCAGTTGTTGCCTTTTCAAATGCATTTAGATCCTGTCTCTCAGAATACCTTTCAACGACTTACACACAGATGTCAGGCTCACTGGTCTGTGGTTCCCTGGCTTTTCCTGAGCTTTTCTTAAACAATGGCACAACATTAGCTTCCATCTAGTCTTCCGGTAACTTACTTGTGGCTGTCAATTTCTTGCTTAGCTTCCACAATGTCCTGGGATACACTTGATCAGGTTTCTTTGGGGGTGGGGGTAGGGGTAGTGGTGGTGTGGTGGGAGCGTGGTCAATTTATCCACCTTTATGTGTTTTAAGACCTCCATCACTTCCTCTACTGTCATGTGGATTCTTTCCAAGACATCATTATTTATTTCACTGAGTTCCCTAGCTTCCACGTCTTTCTCCACAGTAAATACTGATGCAAAATATTTGTTTAGGATCTCATCCATCTCCTGTAGCTCCACTTATAGATGATCTCATTGATCTTTAAGGGGAACTATTCTCTCCCTAGTTACTCTTTTGCCCTTCATATACTTGTAGAATCTCATTGGATTTTCCTTTACCTTAACTGGCAAAGCTTTCTCCTGTCCCCTTTTTGTCCTTTTTAATATCAACATGCTCTAGAATATCAATGTACCCCTTCCTAATCTTAACGTCATCTATGTCCTTCTCCTTGATGAATACAAATGCAAAGTACTCATTGAGGACCTCATCCACTTCCTTTGACTCCACCCATTGATTCTTTCTTTTATCCTTTAGTGGACCTATCCTTTCCCTAGCTACCCACTTTCTCCTAATATGCATTTAAAATGTCTTGGATTCTCCTTAATCCTACTTATCAAGGACATTATATAGCATTTCTCAGCTCTCCTAATTTCTTGTTTAAGTTCTTTCCTGTTCCCATAATATTTCTCAAGGTATTTGTCTGACTTCAGTTCTGTAAACCTTACACATGCTTCCTTTTATTTTTGACTAAATTTTCAATACATCTTGCCATCCAGATTTCCTGAATCCTGCCATTCTTATCTTTCATTCTCACAGGAACATGCTAGTCCTGTACTCTAATCAATCGGTCTTTAAAAGACTCCCATATGTCAGATGTGGATTTACCCTCAAACAGCCACTCCCAATCTAATTTCTCCAGTTCCTGCCTCATACTATTATGATTAGCTTTCCCAAATTTATCACCCTTGGACCAGCCTTATCCTTATCCATAACTATATTAAAACTTATTAAATTCTGATCATTATTTCCAAATGCTCCCCCATTAAAACTTCGATCACCTGGCCAGGCTTATTCCTCAATAGGTCTAATACAGCCCCTTCCCCGGTTGGACTGTGTAGGTGTTGTTTCAAGAAACCCTCCTGGAGGGACCTAACAAATTCTGCCCCATCCAAGCCCCTGGCAGTAAGGGAATCCTAGTCAATATTGGGGGAGTTAGAATCATCCACTACAACAAACCTATTGGTTTTACATTTTTCAATGATCTGCTCACATATCTGTTCCTTTACCTCCTGCTGGCTATTGGGAGGCCTACAGTATAATCCCATCATAGTGATTGCAAATTTCTTATTCTTGAATTCTACCCATATAGCGTCACTGGATGAGCTCTCCAAGATAACCTCTCTTTGTGCAGCCATGCACCTCTACTAATCCAGGCTCTGAGTTCAAATGCCATACCTGTTATACTGCTTGCAATAAAATAAATAAGCTTCTGACCAATAGTCCCGCCATGTTCAGTAGCCTGACCCAGCCTGTTTTCTTGTTAGACTTCCTTGGCTTCTACCTTCCCCTCAATCACTCCACATGCTGACCTACTGTTCTGGTTCCCAATCCTTGACACCCTGATTGATTTCTGGATTCTTGACTTAGTTAAGATCCTTTGATGTTCTTCACTTTGGGTGTTGGTTGGTAAAATGGTCTTTCTATTTTCCTGTTTCCCTTTGACTGATTTGTTAGCTGGCTGTCTTCTTGCACTGAGAGCCAAAGAGTCCTTTTACCTGCAAGGTAAGGATGATCAGTGGATTGTTCTTTAACTGTGACCTTCACAGTACACTAGCATCCGAACCCAGGTTAGTATTTGTTTCACTGGTGCAGTTTCTTCTTACGTTAGCCCATCTTTTCTCCACTAGCACAAACAGCCCAATGCTGCAGTCAGTTTTTAACTTTGTGTTTTGCCCTTACAAAAAATAAAGAAATTCTTTAAGAGTTGGATTTCTGCTATGAAGGGGGAAGATAGTCAGCCTCTCATTATCTCTTCCTGCTGTACCTGTCTCTGTTTGAAGTTTCCCTGACATTCTACAGGTATGACATTCCATGGTCCCCCACAGGGCTTTGTCAGGCAGTGACTGAATTTACATATGCAGACTTTCTTTGTCCCTAACAGTCCTAATTCACAAAACACATTTTAAAATTAAAAGTTTTAAATTGTCCATAGTACTTCAGGGTTCTTTCCATTGTCATGACAACATGTCTTCAACTTTGCAACCAACACAGGATGAAAATTAGAAACTTTTAAGATATAGAAAAAAATGACACATAATTTGGACTGAATTAAAGAGGAGTCTTGGACTCAAATATCTGTGGTGACCTTCCACTGCACTACTGGGGTATCGTTGAATTAATAGAGATGGCATGTTTCAGACGAGGCATTAAACTGAGACCCATATTCCCTTTTCATTTTACATAAAAGATCTAATGGCACAATTTCAAAGAAGATAGGTGAGTTATCGACTGAGTAATATTTATCCTTGGATTAACATCATTTAAACAGATCAACTAAGCAATGAGTCGGCCAGAAATGCATAGCAGCGTCAAGGCACAGAAAAGTAGAAGTGGAGTGGCAATCTGAATGTGATTACCAATTACTATGGAAGGTCTAGGCTGACAATACTAAGTGTATATTATTGAGTATGTCGGTGTATGTTAGCGTGTGATTACAAGCTTAATATTTTCTCCATATATTGAGTACCAAGATGGAACATAATATTGCCAATCATTTGAAGCTGAAAGAGAAGCCAAGAAGGGTATTTTTGTTAAAGGACATTGAATGAGTATAATGAGTGTAAGAAATGTCTAATTCAAAGCCTGGCTTCAGCTCTCAATTTTGCAGTTGATTGATGACCCATGATTTAAACATGACACGAGTTGAGCAGCCAGCTACTGTTTAGAACAATTTCCAGCGTTGTGGGTGGGTAGGTGAGTGAGGTGTGTGTCTATCATTAATCAGTGGATTATTTTAAAATAGGTTAGTTTAAAACCAGAAAACATCTCTTAAAAAGTGGATTTACTTCAGATCACTCATAGCTACATGATAGGACTTCTACTACCACATTTAATGTGGGAGCACTCTTTTCAACATCATTGTGTCAATTCAGTTCTTGTTCAATCTCCAAAGAGCCTGCTAATTAAAATGTCCACAAGTGAGGACCTAAAGAACCTGACCTTTCTGTCTGTTTCTATTTCTGTTTCTATGTCTCAATTGCAGTGCTTTGAATTTGAAACTTCAGTGTCATTATGGCAACCTCTCCCTTTTTGTGGCAGCCAAAGGCAGCCTCACATACCAATTTCGGGCTTTGGCCCATGGTCAGGTGTCCAGTTGAGCTAGCCTGGCATGGGGTGGATCCATGCCTCTGAGCTGCAAAGAGCGGTTTACGGTCAATCCTTTTGTTCCCATAGGGGCTGGTCCAGAGGAAGACTGTCACAGTTGGGGACATGTGTTTCCATAGCCCAGGGGCCTGGGCAGGTGTGAATCAGTGTTGGCAGGTCAGGTGGCTCGAGCAGATGAGGAGTGAGCCGATGCCATGTGCACACATTGCAACCTCTGCTTCCACATTTGTCTCTTGTTGTCTACCTGTAATCATTGCACCTTGTTACTGCCTAAGGAGTTATATCACATTCATCACACTTGGACAAGGACAACCAGCTGAATGGTGAAATGTGATGTTTTATGAAATGTTTTAATTATTCACATAATGTAATTGTTGAAAGAACCTTGAAACATGAAATTGTTTTCTGAATAAACTGTAGACTAAGTATTTACATCAGTTATAATGATCAACAAACTATGTAAAAGTTTTCCAGCTGTCACCTATGTGTGACATTTATACACTTTTCTCCTCTCCCTCCCACTGTGAAACACTGAGCTCCCCTACTTCGCAGATGGAGTGGAGGGAATTTTCTGCATAGTGAAGCCTGATAACCCTGGAGGTTTAATCGGGAACCCTGGACATTTGTAAGTTGAACCTCCTTGGTTGGAACTTTTCGAGGCTCAGATGAGGCCAGGCAGGGTGAAGGCGTAGGGCCCAGCACTCCCGCAGTCTCCTCAGTGGAGACTGTCAAGGGGCCTATGTGTGGATCAAACTTCAGCTGATACCTCCTGGCACTGTCATCTCTCTTAGTGAATAGCAGCACCTGGACCAGGCTCAAGGCTCCTTGACCCACTCACCCAGCCTTCAGTTCTGAGGCCCAATGTATGGGGCAATAAAGTGCATATGTTGTTGACTCTCTAGTAGACCCTGGGCTGGGGCTCCCTCTCCATGGCAGCTGCCAACTTCTCCATGGAGGCAGTCAGATGGTTGCAGGACTGGCTGCAATTCTGCAGAATTGAGGTAATAACAGGCAATGAATTTCTGGACTGGCTGCATCACCGCAGCTTCTCAGCAATGTGGACCAGTGCAACTGCTGCAGTCCTCTGACTGCCAGTGACCTGCAGTGTTTCTCCCTTGCTCTCTGTCTTTGGAGCTGTCAGTGTGGAACTCAGTAAGTGACGTCTCAGAGCCCAGTAAGATGTCATTGCCTATGCAGTTGAGGGGTCAAGGAGGCAGACAATAGCCCCTCCAATGTGACTGAATGATCATCCAGGGAGGTCAGGGATATTTTCTCTGTGGGAACTCCACCTGTAGCAACAGAAGAGGCAGATGACATTGCAACCATTGGTTAGTCACTGTTTGATACCTGGTTAATGTGACTGTTGCAGTGGGTTGACAAGTGTTACTGACTTGGGTGTTGGGGCATGGATGTCTCTGTATCTCTGCAGGAGTGGACTCCATCTTCTCCTGCCAGGGCGAGAATCCTTGGAAGGGGTGACGCGATGGATTTCCATCACCCCACCGACTGTCTGACATTGCTCTGTCAAGTTATGGGATGTCTTCTGCTGCTATGATATAAAACTGATGAATGAGTAAGACAGAAGTGGGTGTTACTGCTGGTGCATTTGTGGGAATAGGTGTTGAGGTGTTCCAAAGGAACAAAAAGGCAGCATGGTGGGAGCGCAGTGTTAGTGATGTGGGAGTATTGCAGGGGTGGGGTGGTAAAAAGCCTAAGTGAGGAAAGCTGTTACATGCAGTAGGGTGTCAGAGCATATGCATGGGTGGGAGGTAGGTGTGGTGGCGCAGTTGAGTATGAGGCAGCAGAGAGTAGAGTATTACACTTACCCTGGTGGAACAGAGAAGATCATTGACCTTCTTCCTGCACTATTGACCAGTCCTTATCACCCTGGAGATGGCACTGATATGGGTGGCAATAACTGACTATACTGCCATCATATGTTGGCATGGCCTCCTCTGCCGGTCCTCCAGAAAGTGGACTCCTCTCCTCTCCAGCACCACATTCACAAGGACCTCCAGGTCCTGCTTGAGAAGGATGGTGGCATATTCTCCTTCTCTGCCTTCTCCAATGATGCCTAACAGTGAACAGAAGAGCTTCCAGATCGCAGTATTTCTGTAGGTGCACAGTGTGCTTTGAAAAGTGGCGTGACTCCAAGGGATGCTGGTCTTGTAGAAGACCCCTGCTTAGCAGTGAGTTCCTCCCTGACTGGTGGAGATGGTTGTGATTCTTGCTATGAGAGCTCAAATAATAAATGTTTGATGCCAGTATGGTCAGATATTGCCACCCATATCAGTGCCATCTCCAGGGTGATAAGAACGGGTCAATAGTGCAGGAAAAAGGTCAATGATCTTCCCTGACAGGTGGAGATAGGATGTGATTCTTGCTATGAGAGCTCAAATAATAATTAATTCAGGAAGTTTGCTAAGATAGGTGAGAAAACTCATTTGTCCTCTCATCAAGAATCACTCCACACCACATGGCCATGACTCGCACTTAGCCAAAAGAATGATCAAATTCAGCCAACGCTATTGAATAATGCATGTCATAATTAACATGCAAATTGGCCAGCAATTTGTGGCAATATGTATGCAAATTTGATATCACCACAATTTACTGGACAACTGGTAGCTAGTCCGCTATTTGCAAACTCATGCTAAACTATTCCATGCTGTTGAAGTTTGCTTAAATTTTGCCAGTCGCTGTTTCAATATAAATTGCAGATTATGCAAGATGAAAACACCTCTGGCTGTTTCCATTGAACAGTGTAAACTAGGTCAAGAAGAGCGGTGCATAAATGTTGTCACAGCCAAGTGTAGATAATCCAGTGAAATCAATTGATATCAGACTGGTTACGCTAAATATTGAGCAGCATTCTGGCAGAAATAACAGGAAAACAAAATGCTGTTTGAGCAGCCCTAACCCCCCCGCCCAGACCTCTACTGAGGCAATATGTATTTTTTAATTTCAAAAGTATACCTTATTCATAAAAATCTTTATACACGTAGTCACTACAATGTATAAATATCTGCATCATCACAGCCTACCCTGTTAGTACCAGTCCCCAGGGCTGCATTGTTAAAAATTTTGTTAAGCACAGGGTGATAACATTATTGATGTCTATAAATAAGGAAGTTCAATATTGAGCTGTTCTTTGTCCATTCAGATAGTTACTGCTTAGGCCTCACATCACCTAGAGTTAAGAACTAAACCTCAACTTTTCTCTTCACGGATTTACTCTACTATTAGAGGTGTCCACAGCTGTTATGTGATTTGCTAGGATCTTCACTGGGTGGAACAAAAACAAAGTGGCTGGAAAGGCTCAGCAGGTTTGGCAGCACCTGTGAAGGAAAAAAACAGGGTTAACGTTTCGGGTCTGGTGACCCTCCTTCACAGATGCTGCCAGACCTGCTGAGCTTTTCCAGCAACTTTGTTTTTGTTCTCTGATTTACAGCATTCACAGTTCTTTTGGTTTTTCTTCATTGGGTGGATTTGCTGCTAATGACCTTCCTTGTAAAACCTGTCTTTTGGGGCTGACTAGTATTAATTGATGAAGGATTAACCAGTAATAAGTCTTCAACAGAGGAGGCACATACTTGAGTAACACAAACTAGTTTAATGCATAACGGTAACACACCAAGATATATTAGCCCAAGACTGGTTAACTATATTTATACTAAGTAAGAGACATTGTTGTTTCCTTGGATATAATAACTAGGTCTATGCCACATGGTTGTAGACAATAAGAACTGACTAGCAACTAACATCAAGATAGAATCAACACTTAGAAATGACTAGCTTCTCCCAGAGGCCATCATTTAAATCAGTGGGAGGAACTATCCCAAAGCTTCTGAGTTAACCCTTTGAGGCTAACAGTCTTGTGCAACAAATGAACTTTCTTTAGGCTCTGTAGGCTTGGGATTGCTATCGTGTATTTGCTGGCAGGGATCTTGCTGGGAGCCTGTTCATGAATTATCCCATTCAAAGGGTAATGGGTGAGGGTCCTGCTAATGTTGGCTGGTTGAGAGGACATCTGACCTCATTGCTATCCCACCTCTAGAATGAAAGTGTAACTCTTGAGGTCAGGCAGTTATTAGATAGATAGAATTAGGATAGTGGATTGCTGCTTTGCACCCATGACAAGACACTACCTATTTGTTGCATTATATGATCAATTGTTGAATTTGAAATATTTCTTCTTTATAAATGATAGGTGACTGTGATGTGAATTCTTAATATATGCAGTATGATATGGCATTATAAATTTTGACTCAAACTTTGCACTATCAATACTAAATTTTTACATATTGCACACACACAGGTAATATCTTAAACCGACAAATGTCTTAGATTGACTTTAAACTTTTACTGAGAGTCAACCTGATCCAACAAAAGAATTATAATGAATAATTTGCATATATTATCATCAATAAGTCAATGAATTTTATTTGGACAGTGTAAACTGCTTCATTTGCTGCTGACATTTCTTATGTCAAAACCTTCAGTCTAGTTAACTGGTTCCCAGCTGCCTTGGAAATGCTTGTAGTCCTCTGCACAAATTAAATTATAGACAATTGAATATATTGACTGCACTGGTATATTTTCATCCTTTTACCCAACCTAGGATTTGTCTATTGGCTGTCTACTGCAATCAAAACTTAGAATGTGTGAAACTCAGTTTCTGCAAAGAAATTACTGAAGATACCATTAAAAAGTTATGTAAAAACTGCAGACGGTACGTATGGAAATCTTAATTAAATAATTTTGCTTAGAATCTATGTTCATAACAAGCAGTTATTTAAATATCCCAAACATGATGAGGGTGGTGCAGTTCATGTGTTATAACCTACATTGCTACAGAATGATAGAATCCAGAATCCAGATCATTGATCAGTAAATTTTCCAGTGGGTTTTATGAAATGTGATCCTGGTCAGCTGTCATTCACTTCCTATTCACCCGATCGAGTCCAATCTTTTAGATGGATATTGTTATCTGAACTCCTAAAGGGGAGGAAAAGTATATCACATTAATGTAAAAATTGAAAGAAATGTAATACTGCATTGTTTCACCTCTCAGTTTTGCTTATTGCTTTTGGGATCATTTACTATAATTTTCTTGCTCTGAAATGGTTCAATTTGTAATGGGATAGAAAGTGAAGATGAAGGTTGAAATTGTAAACATATTCTTTTGCAGCTTGGGGGGCTTCCACTTAAGCCTGGACACAGGAATTTCTTCTATTTCCATTAGACAGCATATTGTACAAAGATTTAATGAATAAAATATTGTCATTGAGTTGATTTTGGCTGTGTCAATGTTTGTTTAATCACTGTAAACTGAGTTTCTTCATGTGTATTTATTGCAATATTCTACATATGCTTCTTCTTGTTTTTAGACTGAAGTTACTTCATCTATACGGCTGCCACTCTATCCATGATCTGAAGGCTATTCAAGATGTGAACAAACAAGTGAAACTGCACCACGATCTTCCACTTATCATTGTCACAAATCAAGGATGCTGAAAACATTAAGTTTCCTTTATCAGTTGTGATTTCTTCTTTGCTATACTTTGTGAAATTCCCACTTCCTAAATTGGGAGTTAACATTTATCAGATTGTGACTCACGTCATCGACAATAGGCTTAACCAGTACTTTGTTTACAATTACATGACGTGTAATATTCCCATTTGAAGAGGTACCAATGTTGCAGTTTGGCTTTTAGAATTGGTTAGATTTCACTGTGAGTGATGAATGGGACTTCAGCCATTCATTACACTTCTTGACCATAAATTGCTATAAGACTTTGTGCTGAAACCTGCTGTAATTATAGAGCCAAATTGGTGCTCAATAAAGCATCTCAGGCCTGTGTGGACAGGACAAGCAGCAGTGAACACTGCAGAGTCTGAACCCGAAAATATAAATTGGAATAGTGAATTCAATGTCAAGATAGGTATAGAAAAGATAGATTGTTTGAGAGAGTCAAAGAAAAAATGAAAATAAAATTCTGAACAATTGAGACACTGCATTTGTAAATGTTAATTTTCAGTACTAAAAAGATTGTTCAACAATCATAAAGAATTATCGTGATGTTTCAAGGATGCTTGTATTACATTGACGAATCCAATATTTTTCTGATGTGTTTAGTTCCTAACACTAAGTGAAGTAAAACACCATGATTTTCACGTTATTTGGTTAGTCCGATGGAAAGAAACCATAATATCACAGCTTTGGAGCAGAAGAGCATCTCAGGCTGTAACTTTCTGAATGATGTTATTGGGGTGTAAAGCAATTAGCTGACTGAAACAAAATCAGAAATTGCTACGGAAACTCAGCAGGTCTGGCAGTATCTGTGGGAAGAAAGCAGAGTTAATGTTTTGAGTCTGGTGACTCTTCATCTATCACTAGACTCAAACTGTCAACTGTGCTTTCTTCCCACAGATGCTGCCAGACCTACTAGGTTTCTCCAGAAATTTCTGTTTTTGTTGTGAATCTTCAGCATCCACAGTCGTAGAGTCATGCAGCACGAAAACTGACCTTTCAGTCCAACTTGTCCATGCTGACCAGATGTTCCAATCTCACCTAATCCCATTTGCCAACATTTGGCCCATACCCTTCTAAACTCTTCCTATTCATGTACACTTGCAGACTTTTAAATGTTGTAATTATACCAGCCTACACCACTTCCTCTGGTAGCTGGTTCCATGCATACATCTGCGTGAAAAAGTTACCCCTCAGGTTCTTTTTAAATATTTCTCCTCTCACCTTAAACCTATGCCCTCTAGTTTTGAACTCTCCCATCCTAGGAAAAAGACCTTGGCTATTCACCCTATCCATGCCCCTCATGATTTTATAAACTGCTACAAGGTCATCCCTTAGCCTATGATGTTCCAGGGAAAAATGTCCCAGCCTATTCAGCCACTCTCTATAACTTAAATCCTCCAGTCCAGGCAACACCCTTGTAAATCTTTTTCTGTACTCCTCTCACATTTAACAACATCCTTCCTATTGAAGGGTGACCAGAATTGTATGCAGTATTCTGAAAGTGGCCTTCCATGGCAGATGTTTTGATGGAGCCAGATGCATAGAAATTCAGTGTTACACTGATATTCAAGGCCTTGAATGCCCACCTAGTCCATCAGCTGTTAGCTGCCTTGCAGCATGGTGATGTCCTCCCTCAACAGATGCAGTCTTTTCTTGCACTGGTTCCCAGACATGTAATATTCTATGCCCCCACCTCCCATTAATGTTGCTGGATTAATAATCCAGAGCACCAGGCTACCACTTTAGGGACTGAGGAGGGAGGAAGTAAGTGGACAGGTGTTACATCTTCTGTGGTTGCAGCAGAGGTGCTGTGAGGCTGTGGGAGGGTGGTGTTGGGAGTGAAGGAGGAGTGGACTAGGGTGTCCTGGACTGAAAGGTCCTTACAGAAGGCTGACAAGGACCTCCCTCCTCAGTATCCAACGGCCCAAACACACCTTCCAGGTGAAGCAGTGCTTTACCTGCACTTCAGACAACCTTGTCTACTGTATTCACTGCTCACAACATGGTATCCTCTACATTCGGGAAACAAAGTGTAGACTGGATCACTGGTTCGCAGAACACTTGTGTTCTGTTTGCAACAAAGATCCTGAACTTCCAGTTGCCTGCCATTTCAGCTTACCACCCTGCTCCCTGGCCAACATTTCTGTCTCATTCTTTTTGCAGTGCTCCAGTGAAGCTCAGCGCAAGCTGGAATAATAGCAGCTCATTTTCAGCTTGGGGACCCTGCAGCCTTCCAGATTCAATATTGAGTCCAATAACTTTAGGGCTTAAGCTCTCCCGAGTCCTTACCCCAACCCCTACATACCAGGCATTGTTTCACATTGTTGACTATTACACACAACCCATTGTTAGTCGCTAACAGTCCCCATTAATATTCACCCTCCCAGACAGGTGACTGTGTGGAGTTTGTACGTTCTTCCCCGTGTCTGCGGTGGGTTTCCTCCCACAGTCCAAAGATGTACAGTTTAGGTGGATTAACCATGCTAAATTGCCCATAGTGTCCAGGGATGTGCAGGCTAGGTGGATTAGCCATGAGAAATGTAGAGTTACAGGGTTAGGGAAGCGGGTTGGATCTAGGTGGGTTGCTCTTTGGAGGTTCAGTGTGGACTTGATGGGCCAAATGGCCTGCTTCCACTCAGTAGGGATTCTATGAAATTGATGCTGTTACCTACAAGACATTGGTTAGAATTGATGTGCATAGAATGACAATGAGAGTTGCATTGGAATGAAGAGTGGTACTTACTCGCTTGGTGGGTCATGCGTGTCTCAATATCCCCACCGGAAATTATTTAGCTGGAGTGCGTTCAGAAGAGATTTACTAGGATGTTGCCAGGTATGGAATCTTTGAGTTATAAAGAAAGGCTGGATAGGTTGGGACTTTTTTCACTAGAGCATGGGAGGGTGAGAGGTGACCTAATAGAAGTTTATAAAATAATGAAAGGTATAGATAGAATTAACAGTAGTTGTCATTTCCAAAGGATAGGGTATTCAAGACTCGTGGGCACACTTTTAAGGTGAGAGGAGAGAGATTTAAAGTAGACGTGAGGGCCAAATTTTTTACACAGAGGGTAGTTTGCATGTGGGATGAACTTCCTGCGTAAGTGGGGGGTCTGGGTGCAATTACAATGTTTAAAAGACATTTGGACAAGTACATGAATAGGAAAGGTTTGGAGGGATATGGGCCAGGAGCAGGCAGGTGAGACGAGTTAAGTTTGGGATTACGTTTAGCATGGACTGGTTGGACTGAAGGGTCTGTTTCTATGCTGTATGATTCTATGACTCACAGTAAATCAGCAAAACATCAAGGAAGACTGGTTGAAGTGATTAAAATGGGGTTCTTACAAAAGGATAGATTGGTAGTGCTCAATAATTTGAAGGACTTATAAAATTGGAGGATTATAGAGATAGGGGGCAGGCAGCCATAGATGAATTTGGAAATGAAGATAAAGAATTTTAAAATTGTGGTATTGCTCATCCAAAAGCCAGAAAACCTATCGGCGATGAATCCAGGCATGGGCAGCAGAGCTTTGGATGATCTCAAATTTATAGACAGTTGAGAACAACCTGGAATGCGCTCGAATTGTCAAGTCTGCAGGAAACAAAAGCATGAATGAAAGATTCAATTGCAGATAAAATAAGGTAATGGCGACGTTGGGCCGTTATGGAGGTAAAACAAACAATTTTGGTGACATTGTGGAAATGTAGTTGAAAGCTCAACTTGAGTGGTTCTGGCATTAAAGTATCCAGCTACAGAATACAGGCTCTTGGCAGTTGCTAGGACCACTCTCAGGATTGTGCTTTAGCACTGTCATTGATCTGAATGAAAATAAAGTTCTAATGTTAAAACATAGGCTATGGACCAAACGCTGAAAATTGGGATTATATTAGTTAGGTGCTTGTTTTTGATCAGCGCAGACTTGATGGGACAAAGGGCCTTTTTCTGTGCTGACCATCTCTATTACTCTATGACTCTAAATTTTACGTGAGAAATTTAATATTTCAAATCTCGTCATATTCTCCCAATGACTCGCTGCTATCAAAATTGCTCAGCGGCTGGGAAACTTCTGCCCGACATGACAACCATATCACATAACTTTAAATATAGTGTGACAATCTGAATATGTAGGGATAGATCACCTGTATACTTAATTAAACAATCTTTCCACAATGTGAAACACTATTTGGATAGTTTTTACACAGTGTATGCAGGCATTTCTATCAGTGCATCATTTGTCCAGAATGTTTTGCCAGTTTGCACGATACTTTGAAAATATCAGGTTGAACAATGTGTTTTATTAACATTTTAATCCACAATTGTAGGAAAACGCATACTTTTCTTACTTGGTTCCAACCTGAATGACGTACAGTTTGGACACACAGAATGGTTCACTGCCTAAAGTTAATTAATAATACTTACAGCTTCCCTGGTATTTAAAGGGGCAGCAACATCTTCAAATTGTTGTATAGCAAGAAATTCTGCAATGACCTCTTCCTGAAAATGGTATCACTTTAATTCATATCCTTGAAGTCTGTACTCTTTGTAAGGCACTAAATCAAAATTGTTTGAAGTTGAAGGCGTGTTACCATGTTGACATTTTAAAGACCTGGAATGTTCTTAATCTGTTTCTGTGCATGACTGTGTACAGTACATGCTCTTCTCTGTCTCAGATCTCTAGGATGTGGCTTTCAATTTGTTACTATGGCTTCACTCACTTGTTTTATAACTATTGCCATGGTGATAATATCTTGGGTTCTCGGCTGGCTGAAACTATTTGCATTCCTGCAATCAAAATGTTGTTAAGCTCTGCTATGTGGTTTACAGTTTATAAGTCATTTTATTAACTCTTTATGAGCTATCAATGAACAACAAGCATTTCTAATTTATCCTCCTCAGTTTCACATTACACTTTCCATTAGAATTTCTCATCAATGTAAGCCAGTTGGATATACCCAATATTGTGAAATACAAGTAACTTCCTAAATAATGGGATTAAAATTCCGATTTAATTGCTACCTTGCAATTCACTGCTAAACATTTGCAGCTGTATTTACTGCAATGAATAAGTAATAATCAAGAACTGCAGCAATTGCCTTCTTGAAAACTGCTATTGGAATTCAGTATAGAATGAGTTAAAGTGATATGTTCGAGGTGAAGGCAATTGCTGCAGTTCTTGAATATTACTTATCCATGGGAATAAACACAGCTGTACACGCCTCGCAGTGGGCTGCAAAGTAACAATTGAATTAGGCTTCAAATCCCATTATTTAGGAAGTTATTCGTACAACAAACTGTTGAGTATGTCCAACTGGCTTACGTTTGGATGGCAGTTATATCACTCACAGACAACTTGCACCTCTTAACGTTAAAGTGCACTTTGCATCTATTACATTTGAAATAGTTTGGAATACGAAACGGAGATGGCAGTCAGAACAAATGCTTTTAAGAGTGCTGTTCTTTTCTGCCACCATGATTGACACCCTCGTGATGGAGATGACCAGGAGAAGAGAGCTACATTTTCTTCATTACAGGAAGCAGGTTTCAAGCCAAATAACCTGATATGACTTGCAGAAGCGGTAAAGCAACTCAAAGCAAAGAGCATGGCACACAGGACCTACCTACAATGTTGAAAACGTTCATTGCTGTGACCAGAACAGCCAAGGCAAGGTTCATACTCACAAATTTGTTAGTCTCTCTTCAGACTGCGCCACTTGTAGCACCAGCACAAACAAACCTCCCACCCTCTGTTTCTTATCACTCTCCTCCAAACAGCGTAGCATTTAATTGGACCTTTTTGTGCTACTACTAGAATGTGCACTTCTGACCTCATAATTCTATGTCTCACATCAGTGCTGGATTTATCCATTAAACAGAGGAAGCTGCAGCTTTGGGACTCACATTATGTGGGGCATCTAAATATGAAAATAGAATTACTAAATTTCAAGTTTTACGTAAATAGTAGAAAAATAAAGATGAGGAAAATTGACTCTCTAAAACCATTATTTTAATTCTATATGATAAATATGCACTTACCTGGTTAGACAGTTATTAAACGGCTCCAAAATTACCATATGAAACAGTCCTGCTTGGATATTAAACATGATCAGAAAGTTTTGATTTACTCCCAGCCTGCATTCTAGAAATGCTATTGTCAGTTTTCCAGGCTTCTGTGTTTCACACTGATGAATTGCAGTGCAGCCCCATAGTGCTGGCCCTTTCCTCTGACCCACAATAGTCATATTATCTTTTTAGATGCTTCAGTCACTAACTATAAATGCCTTGTATGGCTTTTTCAGATAATAATAAATATAAAGATCTTTTTGAATTTTGAAACATTTTCATTTTAAATAACAAATAGACCTAAACCTTCAAAATGTGAAAAAAAATTCCCTTCTCTCTTTGACATCAAGGAAATGCATGTTATTGAAATGTACATATTACACTACCTAGAATACACCTCCTCTCACCCACCTTCCTGCAAAAATACCATCCCCTATTCCCAATTCCTTCGCCTCCGCCGCATCCGCTCCCAAGATGAGGCATTCCACTCCCAGACATCCCAGATGCCCTCACTTTTCAAGGACCGCAATTTCCCCTCTGCAGTTGTTGAAAATGCCCTTGATCGTGTCTCTCGCATTTCCCGCAACGCATCCCTCACACCCTCTCCCCGCAATAACAACCAAAACGGAATCCCTCTCATCCTCGCATACCACCCCACCAACCTCCAGATCCAACGCATCATCCTCCGGTACTTCCGCCATCTGCAATCTGACCCCACTACCAAAGTCATTTTTCCCTCCCCACCCTTATCTGCTTTCCGGAGGGACCGCTCTCTCCGTGACTCCCTTGTCTGCTCCATACTCCCTACCAGCCCCACCACCCCCGGCACTTTTCCCTGCAACCGCAGGAAGTGCTACACCTGCCCCTACACCTCCCCCCTCACCCCCATCCCAGGCCCCAAAAAGACCTTCCACATCAAACAGATGTTCACCTGCACATCTGCTACTGTGGTATACTGTATCCGCTGTTCCCAATGTGGCCTCCTCTACATCGGGGAAACCAAGCGGAGGCTTGGGGACCACTTTGCGGAACACCTATGCTTGGTTCGCGACAAACGACTGCACCTCCCAGTTGCGAACCATTTCAACTCTTCCCCCACCTCCCCACTCCTTGGACAACATGTCTGTCCTGGGCCTCCTGCAGTTCTCCAACGATGCCACCTGAAGTTTGCAGGAATAGCATCTCAGATTTAGCTTGGGAACCCTGCAGCCCAATGGTATCAATGTGGACTTCACAAGCTTCAAAATCTCCCCTTCCCCGACCGCATCCCAAAACCAGCCCAGCTCGCCCCTGCCTCCCTAACCTGTCCTTCCTCCTACCTATCCACTCCTTCCACCTCAAGTCCCACTCCCATCTCCTACCTACTAGCCTCATCCCACCTCCTTGACCTGTCTATCCTCCCTGGACTGATCTATTCCCTCTCTAACTCCCCATCTACACTCGCCTTTACTGGCTCCAACCCCGCCTCTTTGACCGGTCAGTCTCCTCTCCACGTATCTTCTCCTTTATCCATCTTCTATCTGCCTCCCCCTCGCTCCCTATTTAATTTCAGAATCCCCTTCCCCTCCCCCATTTCTGGAGAAGGGTCTAGACCTGAAACGTCAACTTTCCTGCTCCTCTGATGCTGCTTGGCCTGCTGTGTTCATCCAGCTCTACACCTTGTTATCTCAGATTCTCCAGCATCAGCAGCTCCTACTATCTCTCATACTCAGCCAGCCTGCACTTGCAAAACCCAAAGCAATATGTTCACTGGATAGGTATTATTTTATGATTGTTAGGGCTTGCTGAACACCCCTGACTGAGCTAATAGATAAACTGATAGCCAATTGAGATAATCAATTCAGCTTATAACTTGGCTCATTTACATTTGTTAGAATTGACACATAGTCCTGTGTAAGAACCCATTCTCAGAGAACAAAGGAATATGTTCAAGCCTTGTATCTTTTTTATTACTTAGGAACTTGGGGAGCCTAATGTTTATCATTACTTACTCTGTGGCAATACCTTAGCGAACCACAATTAACCTGCCAACAAATCTGCACTCTTTTTACGCTGTCGTCTAAATAGTTATGACGGTTTGAAATTTAACATTCTTGCATTTGTCCTGATGAGTATGGGGTGAAATGCTTTGGTATCATATCTCTCAGCAATACTTGACCATAAAGCTGTGTTTAGCTCTCCTCATATTGTAACAGGGACTTTGGTTATGGAAGCTCAGACTGTTGCTATTTTGCTCCTGGATCCCAGCCACTCAAGTCTACAAAGCACAAAAGAGACAGAGGACAGAGGGTTCCATATCAGCACATCATGCATTCACTTTATTTTCATTAAAAAAAGGGAACAAAAAATTAAAAAATCCTATTTTCCACCCTACCTTTATCAACGGCAAGAAATTCACTCGTGAGTAGCAACAGCCTATTTGCATGCATTAATATTTCATTATTATCTAATCTCACCTCATTTGTATGCAGGTTGCTATTTTCTCAGGCAGTGGAGAGAAAAAAGAAGGCGAGAATTCCTGACATGAAGGTTTGGGCAGTTACCTGGAACTCCAGCTCAGCACTTACTTTTCCACCACCTTGGCCATCATTTCCCAACGTCTCAGGGTACACTCCATGGACAGCGACCACCTGCATCTTTAATCAGTGCAGGTTGGTAGTGGACACGCACTAGATTCACCACATCCTCACAGCATATCCCTGCCTTACAGTTGAGTACTTCAAATCTGCACTTAGGAATGCACTGACACCTGCCATTGACATGCTGCTACCAGGCCACTTTGTCTGCAGAGGCAGGCAGCAATCGCAGGCATCAGAGTCCCCTCAGGGCTCTTAGCTTGCTCTCTTACTGGTCACTCACTTCGTGCTTATTGGACGCTTACAGCATCTTTGCTTTACCTTGCCTTGCATTTTTTGGCATGTTGGTTCATCTTTCTGAATTTACACCATCACATATTACTATCTTGTCCTTTTACGCAGGTACAAAGCTATGCAGCTTGTAACGGTTGCTAGCAGTGATCAGTCAAGGGAGTAGACGTGATTATGTGCAGTACCTGGCTATGTCAATGCCAGACCTACATCATATGGCAGCAAACACACTGAATGCACATCAACCAAATGGCTATGCCTTAAAGGCTAAGAAGATCAGTCCTCAGCCAAATAAAGGTGGACTATTTGATTCGATTTGTTGTTGTCACATGTACCAAGATACAGTGAAATATATTGTTTAGCATGCTTACCAGACAATTCATACCTTTTGTAAGTACAACAGGCTGATAGAACAGAATGCAGAATATAGTGTAACAGCTACAGGGAAGGTGCAGAGAAGGATCAATTCTACTATATGAGAGGACCGTTTATAAGTCTGATAACAGTGAGGAAGAAGCTGTTCTTAAATCTGTTGGTACCTGTTTTCAAACTTTTATATCTTTTGCCCAATTGAAGAGGGTAGAAGAGAGTATAACTGGGGTGGGATGGGTCTTTGATTATGTTGGCTGCTTTCCAGAGGCAGTGGGAACTATAGATGGAGTCAATGGAGAAAAGGTTGGACTGGGCTGCGTTCACAACTCACTGTAATTTCTTGCGATTATGGGAACAGCAGTTGCTATACCAAGCTGTGATGCAACCGAATATGATGCTTTCTATGATTAATCTATAAAAATGAGCAAAAGTCATTGTGGGACATGTTGAATTTCCTTAGCCTTCTGAGAAAGTAGGGGCATGGTGTGCATTTTTGACTGTAGCATCAATATGGATGGTCCGGGATAGATCATTGGTGATATTTACTCCAAGGAATGTGAAGCTCTTGGCCACCTCCACCTCAGCACCATTGTCATAGACAGGGGGTGTCCTCCACTCCGCTTCCAGAAGTTGATGAGCAACTCTTTCATTTTGCTGACATTGAGGCAAACATAGTACTCTGACATGTCATTGTTTGAGATCTGATGAACTACAGTGGTGTCATTAGCAAATTTGTAAATGGGCTTAGAGCTGAATTTAGCTACACAGCCGTAGGTGTATAAGAGGTATAATAAGGGGCTAGATATATAGCCTTGTGGGGCATTGGTGTTGAGGATTATTGTGGAGGAGGTATTGTCACCTATCCTTACTGGTTGTGGCCTGCTGATCAGGAAGTTAAGAATCCAGTTGCAGAGGGGGGAGCAGAATCCTAGGCCTTGGAGTTTGGAGATGGGTTTTGTTGGAATTATGGTGTTGAAGGCGGAGCTAAAGTCAATAAAGAGGAGTCTGATATAAGTGTCCTTGTTAGCCAGATGTTCTTGGGATAAGTGTAGATCCAGGGAGATGATTACTGCTGTGGATCTACTGTGATGGTAGGCAAATTGTAGTGGATCAGGCTATCTGGGAGGCTGGAGTTGATGTGTGCCATTACTAACCACTCGAAGCACTTCATAATGATGGACGTCAGAGCCACCAAGTGGTAGTCATTAAGGCACGTTGCCTGATTTTTCGGTGGCACTGGGATGATAGTGGTTTTCTTGAAGCAAGTGGAATCCCCACATCCTAGTAAGGAGAGGTTAAAGATGTCTGTAAATACTTCCGCTAACTGGTCTGCACAGGATCAGAGTGCACAGTCAGGAACGCTATCCGGGCCGGTCCTTTTCGGTGAGTTCACCCTCAGGAAGGCCAATCTGACATCTGCAGCAGTGACTGTGGGTACAGAGGCACCCAAGGCTGTTGGGCAAGTTCAAAACAAGCATAGAAAGTATTGAGCTCATCAGAGAGGGATGCATTGTTATCAGCGATTCTATTCGACTTCGCTTTGTAGCCTGTTATCTTGTCTAATGGCAATTAGGGGTTCTGCCACAATCAATCGTGGGCCTCATCTTACTCCAAAGGATTTGGCATTGTCAGCCGGCTGCCTGGAGCAGGCAGAGTTGGGGATTCCATATCATTACAGTCGGGGAATTGGGCCGTGGTCAGTCCTGTAGCCACTGTGAAACCAATCAGGGAGCTGCACGGAGATCAGAGAGAGGACTGGACACTCATCAGTTGGAGCTGTCCTTCCAGGACAAACAGGGGTGTGGGCTACAATCGGTTCGAGGGTGTTCACTAAAATCCAAGGTGGGTTATCAGGGACTACAGATATAGTGGGCAATTTGGGGAACTCAATTGTGGGGATTGGGGCAGCATGCTAGGATGTAGAGGGGACAATAATTGTAAAATGGTTTAACTCCAAATACAAGAGTGGGAGACGATAGACCACTGGGGGACAAGGGTTATTGTGGGTTTGTGAGGAATGGAATAATCAACATTCACTCCACCAGCATTCAATGGAGGACAGTACTTCCAAATGGTTAGCATAACCTATGCTTTTGGCTTGGGATTAGGGAGGTAATGTTGAAAGAGGAAGACCTCAATGAAAGAGTTGCTCGGGAATGTGTGGAAGCTCTGAACTGATGAGGATGTCAGAGAATGCAAGGAAGAAAAGAATATAAAGGTTTGAGGGGACATCCAGACTAATAAGCCAGTGGCTGTGTCTGCAAAGTGCTACCTGTGTTGGCGTCCACCCTTATCTGAATCACAAGTGCAGAATGGAAATGAAAAATGTCTGGCCTCACACTCAGCGTGTGTTCTGTCTGAGGACACGTACACTAGTTGTGAATGATGTGAGACCCTTCAAGGAGCAATTGCATTAATCAGGTACATTTCCAGTGCAGGTTAAAGACATCCATAATCATAGAATTATGTTGGATATATATCCTGGCAACAAGCAATCTTGTCCATATCATTGGTTATTACAAATTGATAACAGTAATTTCTGTGAAGCTGAAATGATCACGGGTAACATTTAAATTATCACCTGTGGGCCACAAATCACAAAGACAATCCAAGGTCTCATAGGCTGCACTAGGGCAAAGAACTAATTTCATCCCATGTGGCATTGCAAGTATTTGAAAATATGTTTTTGTTTATACAATGCTGCCTTTCTTCAGAGATGTAGGGCTTGGGACTAGGATCATGGTTTCAAAAACCCTGTTGCATTGACAATCTGTGACTGTATTTGAATGACATGGCTTTTACTGCATTCATCAGAATACGATCCAAATGTCAAATATACAGGCATCTCATGGTCCTCCTTGTTGGAGTCCTCCATGTCCCATTGTATTGAGGGGCTGTTATTTGTGAGTGATGTGAATGCTGACTGCTCACATTATTAAGGACCAGTTCTGTTCCTGATATTGTCCATGCAGGTTGCTTGGGACCACCACAACCAATAGATCCAGCCAGAGCAGGGGTTATTGTGGCTGTGGCCACTGCACAATGAAGGTGCTGAGAAATGGTGGAGAAGCAAATGCGTCAGCAAGCTCAAGAGCAGCTGGCAGAAGCTTCTGCATGTAGAGTTCACATGTGGATGTGGAGCAGGTAAAGAAAACTCAGAGGTTATTTCCCTCAATGTCATTTCCTCTAGATGAGTGGGGCACATTGCTATTGCAGACTGCAGATGTCCCTGGATACTGTCACAGAACTTTGACACTTGCTGGAGCAGGACCTGTGACCTGAGGGGGTAAGTGACATCCTGACAAAGTGGCCATCAAGGTGACAGTCACACTAAATCTTTACGTATCTAGCTGCTTCCAAGGAGCCACTGGGGACCTGTGTGAGATCTCTCAATCCTCAACCCACAAATATTTCAAGGCTATTACTGATGTAGTTTGTGCCAGATCACACTGCTTCATCTTTCATCCCCATAACAAGGTCAATGATGCAGCTTGAGCAGTAGGCTTTGCCAACATAGCTGGTTTCCCTCAGGTGCAGGGTATGAAAGACTGTGCATTTGTCACTTCAAGAGCACCATTTCATAATGGGGATGAATTCAGTAAATGTACAAGTCATCAGTGATCATCGTACAGAATCTTAGAGGTTTTTTAAATTTCCTGGAAGCTGCCATGCTTCCTACATCCCTGATAACTCTCAGGTTCCTGTTTCATTTAATTTGCTTTATGAGGGTGGATGCTGGGAGACAAAGGCTCCCCTCTGCAACCATGGCTGATGACTCCATGAAGCAACCTCTTGATACAGGGCAAGTATAGATATGAAGCAGCCCATTTCCAGCCAGGGCAACCCTGGAGCAAATGATAGGCCTCCTGAAGATGATGTTCTGATTCTTGAATCAGTCTGGGTGGGACCTTGCAGTGCAATTCAGTCAATGTGCTGTATAATCCTTGCATGCTGTGCTGAGCACACCAGGGACAAGAAAAGAGGTGAAGGATGCTGAAAACCTGGGAGAGCAGCAGCAATGTTTAGAAGAGGAAGGTGAGGACAATGTCCATGTGACCATATGACATAGGAGCAGAAGTAGGCTGTTCAGCCCATCAAGTCTGCTCAGCCATTCACTGAGATCATGGCTGATCAGATAATCCTCAACTTTACTTTCTGACATTTTTCCAACACCCCTTATGATTACTGATTAAAATTCTGTTTATCTCAACCTTGAACATGCTCAAAGGCACAAACTCGACATCTATCAGTGGAAAAGAATTCCACCCTTGCACAGAAGAAATTTCACTTCGTCTCTGTTTTAAATGAGTGACCCTTCACTCTGAGATAACTCTCCCACAAGTGGAAACAACCTTTCTGCATCTACCATGTAAAGTCCATTATAGATCTTAAATATTTCAATAAGGTCACCTCTTATTCTTCTAGACTCTAACGGGTACAAGCACAACTACTTAATCTCTCACAATAAGAAAATTCCTCCATACCCAGAATCAACCCAGTGACCATTCTTGGATTGCCTCTAATGCTAGTGTACCTGTCCTATGATATGGGAACCAAAACAGTTCACTATATTCTGGGAGTATTACCTTGAATTTATTTTTATCAAGACTTCCCTATTTTTATACCCCGTTACCTTTGAAATAAAGGCTAACATTCTATTTGCCTTCCCTATTAGCCACTGAGTTTGTATTAATACATGAACACTCCCAAATCCCTCTGTTGTGGTGCAGTCTTTCTCAATTTAAATAATAATCAATTCCTCTACTCTTTCTGCCAAAATACATAACCTCGCATTTTCTTGCATTTTTTTCCATTGGCCAAGAATTTATCCCACACTCTTTGCCTAGCTATGGCCTTTTCTAGATTATTTGTATTATCCTCACCACATGCCTTTGCATCTTTTTTTTGTCATCTACAAACCAAGCTATAGCATAATCTCTTTCCTCATCTAAATTATTAACTTATACTGTAAACAATTGTGGCCTGAGCAGTGATCCCTATGGCACTCCACAAGTTACAGTTTTCCACCCCGAAAACTCCCCCTTAACCCAACACATTATTCTTCTATTAGTTAGTCAATCCTCTGTCCATGCTAATGTACTACTGCTAACATCATGGACTCTTAACTTGTTAGGTAGCCCCATGTGTGGTACCTTATTGAATGCCTTTTGGAAATCCGAATCCAATACATTTACTGGTTCGCTTATGACTGTCAAGTCCCTGAATAACTGCAGTAAGACTTCCTTGCTCCTGTACTCAAACCCTCATGTAATAAAGGCCAATATGCCAGTTGCCTTCTGAAGTGCTTGCTGAAGCTGCATGCTTATTTCAGCAAATCTGTTTATAAAGCCACTCATGCATCAATATTTCCCAATCTATCACCTTTTACTGAATAATCTACTGTTCTGTTTTGCCCATTGAGATGGACCATTTCACACATATCCACATTGTACTGCATCTGCCATGTATTAACCCACTCACTCAACTTTTCTAAAATGATCTTGAAGCCTCTTTAAATCCTCCTCACCATTCATAATCCTCCTCACCTCCTCACCTTTTATAATCCTACCAAGTTTTATGTGGTCAGCTAATTTGGAAATATTACATGTGATTCGCTCATCTAAATTATTGATATGTGTTGTGTATGGCTGGGGCTCAATCACTGATCAGTGTCTCACCTGTCACTGCATTCCACACTAGAAAAGACCCATTTATTTCTACTTTCTGTTTTCTATCTGCAAACCAGTTCTTCATCTATTTCGGTGTATTATTACCAATTCGTGTGCTTTAATCTTGCACATAAACCTCTTACATGGAACTTTACCAAAAGCTTTTTTAAAATCCAACTACACTACATTCACTGGTTGTCCCTCAGCTATTCTACTAGTTATACCCTCAAAAACTACATAGGATTGTCAAATGTGATTTCCCTTTCAAAAACCATTTTGACTTTGTGCAATCCCATTGGTATTTTCTGCAAACATGAGGCCATATATACAGTGTTCAAATATCCTATTACTGTGCTGAAAACTACTACGTAAATATGGAATATAAGCATGGGAATTTGATTCTGAGTGGTAACACATTATGGTTTTGGAAGTAGAAGTATCATTCTCCGGAGAGATCTTCAGAAGATTTGGATCTTCTGAATGAAAGCACCAAATTCACAGTGAGGAAGACATCATGATTATGGAAATATTAAAGGTTGCATTTATATTGTTCCTTTCATGTTCATTGAACATCCTGAAACTTTTTTTCTAGCCAATGAAGTAGCCTTCGGGTGCAGAACTATATTGGAGGCATTGAACGAAAGAAGAGACTCACCAGAGATTTAATGCAAGGCACTTTTATTGCTCAAACTTTGTTGTTTGAAGTTGCTGATGTCATTGTTAAGTTGAAGTTCTTGCACTGATGTTAAGTTGGAAATTTTAGGATGATGATGAGAGAATTGTACAATATCCTGGGGTCTGATTGTGTTGACTTGAAATGGAATTTAAAGTGGAAGATATTCCTGCAATATTGTCGCCTTTGTTTTATTTAATGCTAAAGTTCATGAATCAGAGTGGTGTTGTTAAAACCTTGGTGGGTTGGTACATTTTCTAAACTCATGACTCTATCATCAAGGTGGACAAAGGGAACAGACAGATACAAACTAGATTTATTCTTCTATAAGATTTTTTATAATCACATATTTCACTTGAAATTGTATTTCTGTGCCTTCATCATTGCTGGATCAAAAGCCTGAAACACTCTCCCAGCTTACTGCAACTTTCTTTAAGGTAATAGTTTTGGGCAATAAATATTGGCCTCAAAGATGTTCACAACCAATGAATAGTGAGTATTACAGCACACACACGTGAAGTAAGTAGACTTTAAAGTGTCAGGAATGAGCCACTCTTTGTTGACCAACCAACATTTGTCTTCTTAAGACCAGAGTCTTAACAAATTAAGATCATCAAAATTAGATGGAAAAATGGTAATTTAAAAGCTATAATTGATGTGAGGACTGTGAACTGATTGTAGTGCTGCACTTTTAATTCACCATTTAAATTATATTACATTATCATATTCATTAAATACACAATGTCATCAATCTGATATAACCTCCACACCCTGACTGATAGAATTTCGAAAGCACTAGTGGCTTATATGCTTAACTTTTACTAAGCTAATTAGAATAAGTGGTTACACCCTTTCCACTGCTCATTCCATTACAAAAATGTTACTGCAGACACCTGTGCAAAGTAGCTAGCACGTTCAGGAAAGCTTTAGCCATGCTCCCCAGAAATTTTCACCTACTGAGGTTATGTAATAGATGTGTAGTTAAATGGTGCAAGCCTTGTTTATACTTAGCTGAGGAACATTATGAACAGAACAAGAATTGTTATAGCAGAATATAATATCTGAAGATTTTAATCATAGTTTTGTTCCCTACCTCAGTGATATGCACATAAACCATAGAGAAAAGGAAAAATCGGACCTCTATCAGAATGCAAGATTTGTCAATAATGATGGTAACAAGAAAGACAGGGAATTGAGACAGAATGTGGTGGATTTTTTTTTACTAAGATTAACATCTGATAAAATAAAACAACCTTTAACAGACTCTAAAGATGTTCGGTTTAGTTGTAAAAACCAATTATTAATCTTTAGCTAGTACCTAAAGAGTTAATGAATAGAATAACTATATTGAGAGTGAGGACTTTTTTTAAACAAGGGGTGATATTATATTATTATACTAGTTGTTGTGGCTGTATATGTCCCAGAGTGCTACAATTTACTGCTGCACTGCCGGATTTTGTCAAGTTACAATGTCACTCAGTCAACCAGCTACTTGGAGAGTTAAAATCAATTCACTTGATATAAGCATTTTGTGTCTAATGAGTGACTGGAACATGTTATGGGAACCAGAAGATATAACATCATTTATCTCACTGAACAACTCTGTTGTTAAAATAAAAGCAAAGAATTATGTAAGCTGGAAATCTGAAATATAAACAGATAGTGCTGGAGAAACTCGGATGCTATAATAATTTGCTTTTACAATGAAATTGAACACCTTTAGATTTCTGTTAAAGCCTGTTTTATTTTCTCAAATATTATTCTCAGTATCATTTTGGTGATAAGTGTGTGCCTCATCTTGTGGATTTGGTATTCACCACTTTCAGTGGAGACTTGGCACACTGCAAAGGTGATGCTGTGTGTTACACCCGGTGCTGCAGGAGTCCTGCTTCGTGTTACTAATGTCGTGTCACTTGCTGTTGACTTTGTTGATTTTTTCTGTGGATGTTGATGATGCTGTTGACGTTGTCTTAACTGTTAGTGATGTGTTGATCTTCTTTTCTGTTTCATCAGCTCAAGTATAAGAGCTTGATCGGAGTCATCTAGACTCGAAATGTTAGCTTGCTGTTTCTCCATGAATGCTGCCTGACCTGCTGTGATTTCCAGCATTTTTTTTTTTTGTTTTCAGTATAGATTCCAGTATCTGCAATAATTTGCTCTTACATTGTGACCTTGAAGTCTCAGATTCCACAACAGCTTTCAACTTTTGCTGGCTTCCAGGTTTTCTTGATTGGATCCTGTACCAGGGCTCAAAACATTTTTTTTGTGTGAGGACTCCCCTGGAGATTTTTCAAGGGCTACATTTTTATTTGCAGGGATACTTTTTCAGTCTCATTAACTCATTCATTAGGCGATGCAGTTACTTAGTAACAATAAATTCTGTATTTGTGTTAATTTGTGGGGAATTTTGACTCTCACAGAAACAGATAAATAGAATTCATCAAAACCCCCAATAACTGGCCTTGCTTCCCAGCCCAGCTACGCCACTTCCCATTCCTGCTTTGTCTGGCCTTATTGACTAATCTCTGTGCCAGCCTAAGGCTGGTTCTCTCCCACGTTTGCTGCTGATATGTTCATTGTGAGCTTAAAGATTAGGGTGGGTAAGGTCGGTAAGGAAGTAGGGTGGGTAAGGTAAGGGGGTTAGGTTGGATGATGGGGAAGGTTGTATGAGTTAAGCGAGTAATTTACAGGGTGATACAATAAATCAGTAAGGAAGTAGAGTGGGTACTTAAGGTGTGTAAGAGTCATGGTTGGACAGGTGGATTAGTTGGGTTGGCATGTGGGGAGGGTGGCAGGTGGATCAATGTGTTAGGTCAGGAGAGCAGTAATGTTGGGTTGGGGACCAGTCAGTTTGGTTCAGGGGTAATTGGGAAGTATAGGCAATGGAGTTAGTCGTAGGGGGTTGGTTCGGTCAGTGAGGGGGTAGTCGGGCTGTTTCAGGAGTCATTAGTCTGCCCATTCTGCTTGCCTATTTATGTCCTGTTGCAGTGAATTGATATGCTCACTATCTGCCAAACCTCCAGATTGGAAAACTTTGGTATTTGTGATCCTTTATCCACCAGCCCTGCCACCTTCAATGATTTTTTTAAAATTTGTGCTTGGAATGAAAGCATCACTGGCAGGGCTAACAATTGTTGTCCATCCTTACCCTTGAGACATCTACCTTCTTGAAGCTACAGCACAATCCTGTTAGGGAATTCCAAGCTGATATAAGTTTATCTTGTAGGTTGTACACACTACTGTCACTGTATTGGAGTTAGAAGGAGTGAATATTAATGGTAATGGCTGGGAGGTTGATCAAGGAAGCTCCTTTATCCTGGATGATATTAATGTTTTGAGTGTGGATGAAACAGAAACTGAAAGTGTTGGAAATGTTACATTTCAATTCTGTTGAAAGGTCAGTGACCTGAAACATTAGTTCTATTTTGTTCTACAGAGTAGCCTGAATATTTCCAACATTTTTTGTTTTTACTTCAGATATCTAGGATTTGTAGTATTGACTTCTGTCTGGCTGTTGTCGGAGTGGACTCATTGGGACAAGTGGAGAGTATTCCATCACACTCCTGACTGGTGCCTTGTAGATCATGGGCAGCATTTGGGGAGTCAGGAGGTGCAGGATTCCTAGTCTCTGACCTGGTCTTGGAGCCGTAGTATTTATATGATGGTTCAGTTAAATTTCTGGCCTGTTGAAATCCTGGGTTATTGAAATAGATTAAGGGATGGTAATGCCTTTAAATATCAAGGAGAAATGATTAGCAACTTTCCTACAGGAAATGGTCATTGTCTGAAACATGTGCTGACCAAATCTTTCTTTCCAGTTATCATACCAAGGTTGCAAAATACTGTAGATTCTGAAAAACTGAAATTGAAACAGAATATTCTCGAAACCTGGCAATAATTGTAGAGAAAAGAAGATACTATTTCTATCATGGGGATGGGATGGCTTTATGTTATTATTGCTACACTAGTAATCCAGAGACCTAGGTACTGTTCTGCAGACCCAGGTTCAAATCCCACCATGACAGGTTGTGAAATTTGAGTTCAATAAAAATCTGGAATTAAGGGTTTAATGAGGTACATGAAATCACTGTCAATTGTCAGAAAAACACATCTGGTTTATCAATGGGTTCACTAAAGTCCTTATCTGGTCTGGCCTACATGTGACTCCAGATCGACAGCAATGTGGTTGACTCTTAACTTAGAGATGGGTAATTAATGCTGGCTTCGCAAGTATCACCCAATATCCTGTGAATTAATAAAAAAGTTAAATTTTTGATCTGTGATTCTTTACCTGACATTTTTAATCTTGGCAACTGATGTATCAATGCAGAGGGTAATGCTGTCTATGATTCTTCTAATGACTCTACATTGCCAAAATATTAGGCTATAGCGATTTTTAAAAAACGCTCATTTCTTTTTAAACTATCCCCCAAACTATTTTTTAACCCTTTTTCTTCTCATGTTACTTATTTTAGAGCAGAAATCTGTCATTCTTGGCAGCCCACTTCTACTGCTCTTGAAAGACCATTTTTGTCATTTTGTCGTGAGATACATTAGATTATTCAACAATGCTCTGTCATAGCCTCCCTCATCGAATACCCAGGCACGCGCAAAACTCACTATATTAGGATCAGAAATGGAAATCCTAGGTGATTTTTCATTTTTCCAGGGTGGTGAGCTGGAATTCCTTCACTATCTTGCCATCCAGATAAAATGGACTGAATTAGAATAGATAGTGTTCAAGCCTGTGATCATTGTGATCAGTACGGTTTAGGATAATTCCACAGATGAATTTATCCAATAATTTTTTATTAAATTTGTAATATAATTTGATTATTTTATTTATGCATTGTGAATACAGTTGACTATCTAAACCTTTATTGCATTGTAAGTAATATGTGCTCTGTGCATTGAGAAGTCTTACAGCCTTAAGTTGCTTGTGGAAATGAAAAGTAACAAACTGAAAATGCTGGAACTCTGAAAACAAAGGCAGAAATTTGGAAACATGTAACATATCTGTGCAAGGAGATGACAGGCCTGTTACTGTTTGGACAGACAACCTTTCTTCAGAATTGAAACATGGAACAAAAAAATGTGGGGTAGTTAAAACAAAATAAATAAGTAATTGTTCAGTGACATTGGTTATGGTTGCCTGTTTGACATCTAAAGAGCATCTAAAAATATATTCAAATTCACCCATGATGTAGATTTTGTAGACTATACAACCCATTCAACAGTGACTGTAAATATGGATACTATGGAATTGAAATTAGTCTTTGGTGTTTTATAACATGGATGATGGTACTAATGCAATTTGATTTACTCCATGTGATTTTGTTTTTTTTAACTGATTCCCTATTGACTATTTTATGTCATTAGCAATGTTCTTTTGGCCTTAATACATCAACCCAGTTTGAGAAATCTCAGCTCATATTGATATTTTCAAACAAATGTCAACCTTGAAAGGACTGTGGCAGTAACAACTTGCCCTTTCTTTCTTAAAGAGAAATGAGATCAGAAATAGATACAGACATGAAACATGACTTTTAAATAAAATCAATTAGTTATTTTCAAACCATGATATCAGAATTGAGAACAAAATAGAAACTGCTGGAAAATCTCTGCAGGTCTGGCAGCATCTGTGGAGAGAAATGAGAGTTAACATTTTGGATCCAATGACCCTTCTTCAGAACGGGTCTAAGAAAGGTCACTAGACTGAAACATTAATTCTGATTTCCCTCCACAGATGCTGCTAGACCTGTTGAGATTCTCCAGTAATTTCTGTTTTGTTTCTGATTTCCAGCATCTGCAGTTCTTGTGTTTTTATCTATATCAGAATCAGGGTTTGCTCATGCTCAATTAGCATAACTATGTCAAAAATGAGTTACATAAGACTGAAAGAGGGAATGACAATGAATTAGTGAAGGGGAGAATGAAATAGTGTGCAGATTTTTTTTACAAATCATGAGTGGCGGAGAATGTGACCAGGGAAGAAGTCATGGATAAGAGATAAAAGGTACTGCAGATGCTGGAGAATCCCAGATAACAAGGTGTGGGGCTGGATGAACACAGCAGGCCAAGCAGCATCATAGGAGCAGGAAAGCTTGACGTTTCGGGCCTAGGCCCTTCATAGTGGATTGGTGAGAGAAAGAAATGTGAGAGTAAATGTCCCCTGAAAGTCATGGAATGGAAATAGAGGATAAAAACAAGAGAAAGTAAATTGAGAACTGGAATAGGTGATTTTAGACTATAGGAAGATACAGAAAGATGACAGATTTTATACCACACATGTCATGTCAGACAATCTGGGGGAACGGAAGGAGAATTATCAGGTTAATGGTGGGAATGCAGATGACCAGTGATCTAAAGTACTAGCACTGGGTGGCATGCCAGTTTCTCAATGCCATTCCTGAGGGCTCTTTTCATAGCTGAACTGCTCCATCCCAGGCAACATCCTGCTGTAGTCATACAGTAGCTGCACTTTGAGGGAGTGGAAGTGTTTTCTGTGCCTTGATATCCACATGGATGCAATCAAAATTGCCTTGCACCTAAAGGAATCCAGCAATAACGCTGAATTTCTGCCCTTTGTCTCTGTGAGGTTGTGCCTGTTGTGAAAGGAATGTATTGTCCAGCTTTATAGTAAAGAGGGCATCATTGACCTGTAAGATTCAGTGGCATACTGCTCTTTGGGAGATGTCACCAAAGTCCCGGTTCACCCATGAAGGAGGTAGAAGTGAAAATTTTAAGATTCTTGCAAAGATTTGTAGCATGGGTTGTGGATAAGGTTGTTGGCTTGCTCACTGAGCTGGCTGGATATCATTACAAGTGAAAATATTTAAGGCCATAATGATTCTCTGAACCACTGGCAGGCCATCTTGACCAGTGCTGCGAGGTGTGAGATCTTTGATGAAAATAGCTCAGATGTGTGTGACTGTCTGCCTTGAGAATTGTGGTGTCCTTCAGCACTGGTTCTCAGTCATCTCCAGATAGTTCCACTGGTAGATCCTACATGTCTTTCCTGACCCTGGTTTCTCTCATCTGATCTTTTGAAACTTGGAGCTTTGCCCTTCCTGCACAAAGTGCTGCTTCTCATTCCCACATTGTCCAAAATCTGAGAATTGCTCCCTCACTGCCAATGGCTGCCTTCCTTCTGGTCAGGTAGCCACCCAATTGCCTTTGGTTGTCTTCCCTCTTCTTTTATGGTCCCAAGATGTGGAAGAGTCACAATCTTCTATACAACCTGATTGCTGCTTGACCAGTCTCCTCAACATCTTTGTGTGTCAAGGGTGCTGGTTTATCAATGGCCAGTTTATGGGACATGTATATTTTCTTATTACTATGGGCCATCACTAGCTCCCTATTGTGTACTCACTTCCTTTAATCTGGTCAGCTCCAGGCAGAGTCACTGCAATAAAAAAGCACAGTTGCCCCCATTAATGAGCATTAACTAAAGTCCTGAGCCAGTTAAAATTGCCTTAATCTGAGATTGGGCGGGATTGTGAGGCTGCCCAAAGCCCACCCACCATGAAAGGAAGTAGTCAATTACAACACTGAGGCAGAAATGTACACATAGTATCTTCAGCAGAATTCCAAGTGGAATAGAATGACCACTTTGTCGGAGGCTCCACTGATGACGTCACCTAGCATGGTGACGATACGTCTAAACAAAACACAAGCCAGTTCGGCGAGCAAGTCAACAACCTCAAATTTCTAATGTCCTACATTTCAATCTAGTTTCCCAGTTCACATAGCTCTGCATTTATACCCTTATAATTACCTGTACTCTGGTTTAAAGCACCAGGTTTAAAAACACATTTTGCCTTTCGAACAGAACAGGAAATTCTATCATGTTATGATTGGTGTCACGTGGGAGGGTCCTTTGTTATGATATTATTGATTGTCTCATTTGTTTATTATTAGATCTAGAATAGCCTGGTCGCTGGTTGACTCTAAAATCCGCTGTCCTAAGAAACCGTTCTGGCTACACTCTGAACTTATTTTTCAGGCTGCCTTTGATTCACCCAATCTCCTTGAAGACTAAAGTCACCCATAATTATTGTCATACCTTTCTTACATGTCCCATTTATTTCTTGTATACTCTGTCTTATAATGTAACAATAGTGAGGGTAACTGAACAAGTTCACACAAGTGACCTCCCACACTTGCTGTATTTTTTTAAAAAATGCTCATGAGATGTAATTGTCACTGGCTAAGGCAGCATTTACAGTCCTTCCCAAATTGCACTTGAGAAGGTGATGGCAAGCTGCCTTCTTGAACTACTGCAGTTTTCAGGGTGTAGATGCACCACAGTGCTGTTACTTTAACTGATTGTACGCCTTGCTGTTTTGAGCTAAATTCATTACTGTACAAATTACGTAGTTCATTAACAGAGCGACCCCACCATATGTTCCTAGTTTCCAGTCTTTTCAAAACAATAAGAACATTTCAATATTCAGGTACCATATGTAGTCATTCTGCAACTATCAATGGAATCTCTTTCTGAAGATCAGAGACAGGACCTTCCGCTTGTAGCTGGGATAGTTTTTCTTGTGTGATTATATAACGATCAGCTAATTATGCGCAAAGAGCAGGGGGGACATTATAGAAGAAGCAGGCGAGATGTCTGCATCCGAGATGATAGGTACTGCAGATGCTGGAGAATCTGAGATGACAAGGTGTGGAGCTGGATGAACACAGCAGGCCAAGCAGCATCATAGGAGCAGGAAAGCTTGACGTTTCGGGCCTAGACCTTTCATCAGAAATGGGATCATTTCTGATGAAGGGTCTAGGCCTGAAACGTCAAGCTTTCCTGCTCCTATGATGCTTCTTGTCCTGCTGTGTTCATCCAGCTCCACACCTTGTCATCTCGGATTCTCCAGCATCTGCAGTACCTATTATCTCTGATACAATTTTAACCTCACTGAGAAGCCTCTTCTAAGGATGCCTACCCTGAAGAAGTTACCCTCCTCCCTCCAGACAAACCTCAGGCATTTCTGATGAAGGGTCTAGGCCCGAAACGTCAAGATTTCCTGCTCCTATGATGCTGCTTGGCCTGCTGTGTTCATCCAGCTCCACATCTTGTTATCTGAGATGTCTGCATCCTACTGTTTGCTCACAGTGTCAAAGGGCTGGTGCCTTATTTAAAGGGATTTAGTGATTCCTTGTAAACCAAATGTGTCAATGTGGCTGTAATCAGAGGTGGTGACAATTGCACAACACCGTGGATATCCTACAGCTGCAACTATTATGACATCTCAGAGCAGACAATGAGCGGCCTCATGGTTCAGTGAGGTCTTGCTGCAGATTTTCCTCTAGGCCATCTAGAAAAGTGAAAAGTCCAGCTTCCAAGAGATGGCAACAGGAGGCCCTTCCATCGAACCAAGATGGCCTGGATAGAGGTCAAAGGCAGTAAGACCCACTGAATGCAGTGTATGAGGAGGGTGAATGCTGTGCTCTGCGTGAGTAAGTGGCATTATTTAGCCACTGCAACTTTTCAAACATAAGGGCAACAGACAAGTGTAAACATGTTGATGCAGAAAGATGTCAGAGAGGTGTTTGGGTTGGGGGCTTTAGCAGCAGTTGGAAGGAATTTATGGGAGTCACCTCATTATCTGAAAGTTATATCACTTGCAACACAGTGAGAGTCTCCAGCCCTTATTGGGGTAGGCACAGGAACTGCTATAGGCATGCACAGAATAACAATCAATCAATCTGTTCACTTGTTTGCAGACAAATACTCAACAATCATTGGGAGCTGAGTTTGACAGGAGGACGTATCTCCAACATCTCATCACCCCCTTTGAGGAGGGAACTGGGAAATTGTGGGAATGGAACAGGACTGAGCCCACACAGATGCAGACACCACAGGCTTGCAGCAATCCATTGAGGATGCCTCCAGTCTGCTGTGACTTAATGGATATAGAGGACTGAGGCCTTGAGCATTGTTGAGAAAAAAGATTTTGCAAAGCCATCAGCTAATTCTCTTTGTTCTTCGCTACAGGTTCAGCAGCAAGATTGTGCAGAAGACACAGCATTCACCCTTGAGCACCAGCTGTAATGATGATGGCTCCAAGGATAAACGGGAAGTACGATCACAGCATCCCCCACACCCTCCATCAATGTAAACATGGTGAGCACATCAAAAACATGTGCCCACTGCTGAAGAGCATGTGTGCACCGAGGTCTCTGACATTTCGAGGCCTGAGGCTCCTGCTGATCCTCATACAACTAACGAACCTTTGGAGTTGGCTGTAAGAGATGAGTGATGCAGAGACAGACAGGGGAATATCAGGCAAAAATGCCACAGGCCATATGTTGACTTAAACAATGCCTGGAGACTCTGCCTATGTTATCTGCCATATCATAATGCTCGCATATACACTCTTAGCTCCCCCCATGAAGAGAGTGTCAACTGGCTTGAAGAATCTGTTCAAGTAATCAGTGGCTGACAGATAGGCATTCAGATCTGCACTCCATCATCGCAGTGCAGCAACGGCGAGGCAAGGGGTGAATGAGGTATCTTCACCTCCCACCAGCACCCTTTTCCCTCAAGGAGTCAGGGAGGTGCCTGCATGCAACTACAGTGGGGAGATGGTCCAACAAAGCACCTTGGGGATTTTATCCTAGGACATTACTAGGGGATCCTGTCTTTCAACCTCCGGTCTGCCAGTGACCCCATTGTCTCAGCAGATGAGGCCAATGAGGATGCACCTGTAACAGTGCAGTAAGCTACAGCCCTACTGCAGGCTAGAGCTCTCTAGGGCTTGGACCACCAGAGGACAGTTACCATGATCATCCCAAACAAATAGATGTAGCAGTCCGCGAGCTGCCTCCAACTCAATTGTGGACTTCAGGGCTGTACCTGGGCATGTGTTCAGGAAAGAAAGATTAAGACATTATAAGGGCAGTAATGGCATACAGGGATTTAATCACTAACATATGTAATGCAGTTGTAAATATATATTTCATTCCACTTTATCATGTATTTGTATACTTTCATCATGCTGCTAGTTGCTTGTCTGAATTTATGGGCTTTGCACACTGTTCCCAATTAGTCTCAGAGGATGTGGGCTTAAGAATACACCATTTATTGTGTTTCATCATCAGTAGTGGCATCTTTGAATATCCTGACATGTGTAGGATTGAACCTTGGGCATCATTTGTAAAGTTGAGTCCATGGCATACATCCGCCAATCCATGAGGTAGTGTTCACCCATTTACCATCCCTAAGAGGTCACTGTCTGGGTAGCAATAGCAGCTAATCTGCAGCTAAGTCATTGCTGGTGTGTACATAAGTGTTCTTTGGAAGTCCCAATTTGTAGAATGTTGGTGAGATATGATTGTAGTTCTATGACATTAAGATTGCATAGTTCTTATTCAGTTCACTCATGATTATTAATGCTCCTTTAGTCAGCCAGTTGTGTTCAGCTTTAACTTCATCCACCTGAAATGACCCTACTCCCACTTCATTGTCGAGAGTACTACAGTGGTATGTGTTACCTTTCAGACATGATTCCATCACCTTCTGTTCTTCTCCAGTCATCCGGCAAAATCTCCTATCAGCCTTGACTCATCCAGTGGGACAATTCTTCTCCCTGTTACCCTTGACCCATCACTGAGCCCACTCTATCACTGTACTCATTTGCACCCATGTCCTGACCTTTCCTGCTGTCTGCACCACTTGTTTTCCCCAGTTCTGTGAACCCTCTCCCCAACCATGAGACTATATGTTACTGAAAGATAACTTTGACAATCCAAAGCATCCAACTTCCCCCGTCACTGTTCTCTCTGTTGCCCAGTTTCCTCAACTCAATCCCTAGGATCTGACCATACATTTACTTCATCCTTTCTCACACCATCCCTGCTTGAAGACTGCACCCCTCGGCTTTCACATGATCCCAACATCCAAACACAAGGACCTTCCTTTCCTTCCTGACATGCCTCCCTCCCTTGGCCAGCCTCCCTAAACCATGCATCCCTAACCTCCTGATCTCAAGCATCGCCTCCAGTCACTGGTCAACACTGTTCCAGGAGGAAAGCTTGTGTGCTGCACACCAATGATATGCAGCTGGGAACTGGAAGGCGAGTAATGCTTGCTTGTGAACAACTTAATTGAGAAGGGGCACCAGATTGTGGTGAGACTGCCTTTTAATGAGCATGCGTGATCTAAAAATGGGATTCCTGAGCTTGTGCCAAGGAGTTTCAAGTGTTGCTGAATTTAATTGCTTTGCTTCATCCTGCAAACTTTAATTTTAGCCTCCTGCCCAATTACGGTTCCTCACCTGCCAATTTTCCTGCTCCTTGAAGCAGCTGAACATTCTGCAGATGGGTATTCTCTGGAATGGCTGTCAGGTCATAAACATATGAGTTGGCCCACCTCTACTCCTGACTGTTAATTATCTTTCCTATCAATTTGGCGTTCGCCTCTGTGAAATTTGGGGTACGTTTCGGGATTACCCATAGGTGTTTGGTTGAGACTCTAAAATGCTCTGGACTGCTGTTTCTCACCTTCCTAGCAAAAAATCAGTCCATCAAAGACCCAAGCAGTTTTTCCCTCTAATAGTTGTGAGGCCAAAACTGAATAGTTTCCTTCTGGCATCCCTCTGGAACAGGTAGGACTTGAACCCAAGCCTATATAATCAGAGGCAGGGATACTACCAGTGCACCGCAGGATCCTTTCTGCCTCTATAATAATAATGTTCATCCAACTTTGATGGTGGGAAATATTCCCTGAACATTTCTGATTTACAGAATAAAGTGTTCTCTATGGGTCCAGCAGAGACTGTTTAGAGTGAAGAGAGGCTGTTGCTTTCTGAATGACTGGGAACGCCCCGCAGTTCTGCTCCCAGTCATTCAGCTGTCCCGTTTCATGCAACACCTCCACCTCTTGGGTCAATAACGTGGGCACCGCACGTAGAGAGAGAGAGAGCACAAATCAACCTTAAACCAATAAATTGGAGAGGTAGGTCCGGTTGTGAATCTGACGTAAAGGCGGACTGCCCATTCCCGCTCGGGGGGGGGGGGAAGAGAGAGAGACACTGAGGTGAGCTCTTGCTCCGGGACATCGCCCCCTCTGGGAGCTGCCTGATTCAGCCCTGCCCCAGCTCACCCAGGAGGGAGAGCCGGCAAGCAATACCAAAAAAACCCTCCATCCCGCAACAAACTCCATTAAAGTACTTCAACCTGCTTTAATTTCAGCTGCTTTGGCTGGCAAATCGGATTCGCAACCAAAACAAAAAATGAGCAGAGGTGCAGGAATGAGAGGGGGAGTTCCTGACAGGATGGTCATAGTCTCACCGCATCCTTTGCATCAAGGGAGGTGCTGAGAGGGTGGGGAACTCAGCTGGTTGGATTCTGTTTCTTTTTTAATCTTGTTTCCCCCGCCCGCCCCTTCTCTATGTCCGGATGGAAGAAAAGGAGCCGAGACTGCGCGCACTTTTCCACGCCTGTGACATTAACCATTCTGGTCAGATTGAGTATGAAGAGTTTTTCACAGTCTGTCGGGAGCTACAAGTAAACGAGTCCCACATCGACACGATCTTCCGCAAATTGGACTCGAACAGGGACGGCTCCATCAACTTCCACGAGTTCACCGAAGGATTTCAAGAAGTTTCCGAGATGAGCGACTTGGCGGCTCTGGGCGCTGACCCTGACTGGGATGAGTTCCAGCAAAGGTTGGGGGACGAAGCTAAGTTCATTCCAAGGTGAAATCTGACCCTTTTGTTTGGAAACAAACTCTTTGACGGAGATTTTTGTTGTTGTTTATTTTGAAAGTGTTGTGACGAACTGGTTTTTAGGGTTTATTGGTAGGATCTGCTGTCTCTGTGCGGTTGGGAAGGGGAGGTGCTGGAGTCCTGGAGCTGGCCTGGGGGTGAAGGTGGAGCAGGCGGAACTGGCCGGCCTTTCCCTAGCTCCTGGCCAGCGCTGTGCAGCTCCGCGTCACTGTGTCTGTGTGCATTTGGCTAAACCCCCCTCCCGTTTGCCTCGTTCACTTCTAATTCTACTTACGCACGTTAGATTCTGATCGAGAGTCACATGCCGACTTTAAGCAGATTTTAAACAAATGAACAAAATCCATTTTGCTTGTTTTGCGCTACAGCTGACTGGTTTGTGAGAAACTAATGACATATTTGCCCAGAGCGTGCCTTCACGGATTTTGTTTTACTATCCGTTCTGCATCATAAAACAGCCTGTCTATTCGTGAGAAAAGTCGGACTTTTTTAAAAAAAGATTAACGAGACGTTCCGATCTAATGTGAGTGAAAATCCGGGATGTGTAACTGCAGCTTGCTGTCACTGCTTTGGAAATAGGCTTTTGTTTCTGGTCTAAGTGCGGGGAACACTCCAGCCCTTATCATCTCCCCTAAAATAATCCAGGATGCTGTTTCGTCCTTTCCAAATAGATTCCAGGAGTGTAGTTTTACGGCATGAAGATACAATGATACGTCTTCAACACTTTTTTTTTGTGGAATAGGCAGTGAAGCTCATAAGTAAATGTTAATATCGACTGTTAGCAGATTTTTTTTCGACAAATGAAATGAAAAAATACAGATGCTGGAGAAATTCAGCAGGTCTGGCAGTACCTGCGGAGAGAGAAACTGAGTTTTAACATTTCCAGTCCCATATGACTTCTCCACATCTCTGAAGAGCCGGACTGGCCTTGAGACGTTAGTTCTGTTTCTCTGTCCATTAATGGTGACAGGTATTTTTGCACAGCCCCGAGGGAGTTCTCATTCCAGCCCAGTGAATGTGGAATAAGTGCTCACCTCAGAGTGGGATGGGAAGCTCACTTCTTCAACAAGAGGAAAGCTGCTGTCAGCAAGAGGGGAGAGAACTGTCCAGACAGTACTGTATATCAAAACAGGGCAAACACCCAACTCCCCACTTTGTCTCCCTGTTTCTAAACTTGGTCAAAGTGCAGACTGGCCAAAATGTTAAACAGATGTTGTGTGAACAGCAGTCCTGGAACTACCGGCCTGTCAGTTTAACCTCATTGCCAGAGAATCAAAGAATCCTTACAGTGTGGAAGCAAGCTATTAGACTCATTGAGCCCACGCCGACCCTCTGACGAGTGTCCCACCCAGACCCATCACCCTGTAACCCTACATTTACCATGGCTAATCTACCTAGCCTGCATACCCTGGACATTACAGAGTAACTTATTGTGGCCAGTTGATGTAACCTGCACATCTTTGGGCTGTGGGAGCAACTGGAGGAAACCCACACAGACACTAAGAGAATGTGCAAACTCCACACAGACAGTAGCCCGAGGATGGAATCAAACCTAAGTCCTTGGGACTGTGAGGCAGCAGTGCTAACCACTGAACAACCATGCCACTTCTAGAAAGGATAGTTCAGGACCAAATTAATATCACTTGGTTAAATAATTAAGGAAAGCCAGTATAGATTTGCTGGGGGCAAATTGTGTTTAACTAACTTGTTTGCCTTTTTTTTTGAGGTATTGAAGGGCTGATGTGGCAGCACTAATAATGTGATCTATGTGGATTTCAAGAGGCATTTGATAATGTGGCCCACAATAGACTTGTGGACAGAGTTACAGCATATAGAATAATGGACAATAGACACATGAATACAAAATTGGCTGAGTGACAGAAAAGAGTAGTTTTTAATGAGTGTCTTTTCACCAAAGAACATTCGCCTCTCCTTCTCTTCCTCCCCTCGCCTAAGCCAAAGAAGTACCTTCTAATAGATGAACATATATTCATTTTTATGCTATGTTCAAACTAATTGGCTTGATTGTTACCTTTTACTTCCTGAATGTGTCACTCAAGGTTAGGTCACCCACGTCACTTCAGAGAACATTTCCAAGTTTAGTATCATAACTATTTGCTGTAATTATTTCAGTATTTAGTCACCCACCAATCAGATGTCTGCTGGAGGTATGTGTTTTCTTCTGCTTTGTGACTTTTGGTGCTGGTCCATCACCATTCATTTGGGTAAACCAAAATGTGAAAGTTTTCATTTAGTCATGTGGGTTGTTGATCTATTACTGTGGCTGTCAGATTTGGCAGGAACATTCAGAGACTGGTATGGATATCCCCTGACAAGGTACTCCAAAGAAAGAATGATCATTTTGATAGTGTAGGGCAGACAATTACTCTTGATATGCACTAGTGGTGTTCTGCTGCTTCAGTTGAATTGTATACATAGGCGAAGGGGACTTTGGGTTTCTAGTTAATACAGCAGTGGACACTGAAACACATTGCCTCTGTGATGCCCCCTGTTGGCAGCTGGAAGGTCTGTAGAGCCTACAGCTTTCTTTCACTGCAAATGACACTACAATGTGAATTATTATTTTTATAGTTTGTACTGCAGAACAGTACAATTTAATTAACACAGCTTGATTATTACCTCCTTTCAGATCCTAAACCTCATTATACACAGTTCTTCAGTTGTCTTTGAAGCAGCATCTTAGGGTAGTTTGTTGTTAAGGCAATGTTAACTGCGCAAACCAGTGATTTTATGCTGGCCTGTCCATTCTGATATAATATTAATGGCAAATGACTTCAGTACACGTTCTCCAGGATGGGGATAAGTATCATGATAGTTATGTTATTAAAAATGAGTTCAAATCCCACCATGGTAGCTGGAAATTTAAATTTTAGTCTATAATTCTAGAATATTAAAAACTGGTATCAATAATGATAGCCATAGAACTATCAGATTATTGTAAAAATCCCTTGGTTTTGCTGATAACCTTCTTTAGAAGGATATCTGCCATCTTTACCAACACACAGTATAATTTGTCTTGTATTGCAGGTGATTTATTTCAGTGTGTAGTCCCTTTTATATTGCTTTCTGCAGCAATGCATGTGCTGTGATTTAAAGAAGCCACCTCGTGCTTGGGGACTTTTGGGTTACTGTGCAATTTGCAGGGAGTATTAACAGTTCCCTGGTCTGGCCAAATTGTGACTTTAGACTCAGGAATATGATTGATTATCAACTATCCCCTGAAATGGATTAGCAAGCCACCCAGCTGTATTCGAAAGGTGGGCCACTAATGCTTCTCATAGACAATCAGGAATGGGTGACTAAAAGCTGGCCTTGCTATCACCGCATTTCCTGCGATTGAATCAAAACTAAAGTAAACCTTTGCACAGTTTGTTTGTGGTGATGCTATACCAACACGGGTAACTGTTGTACTCCATTCTTACTGCTAACTTAAGTGAATCATCAGACTTTGCTTTAATATGTGGTCTTTATGGAAAACTGTTCATACCTGTTCATTTAAGCATTTCTCAACATACTCCGTACATCCATTTTAAACAGAAACTCGCAAAGTAACGGTAGATGATTTTCTTACTTTATTTTCCATCTCAATGTTATACTCTTCCTCCAATAAATTTTATACAAATGGGAGTCCTAAAGAATATTTTTGTAGATTTGCATACATATCCATTGGACCACCTAGGAGCAACAGATCTTAAAACAGGTGGCTCTAGCTGATAAAAGGACCTGTCCAGTTTTCTTTCATTTTAAATTATAGGAAGATATTTCCTGTATAAGCCAACTTGTTGAATTTCCAAATATTCATTGAGCTCAGGTATGTGGCTTCAGACCCAGGAAGGTCATGTTTAAGAGTGGACTCTTCCACACTCTGAAGGTTGTAGACTATGGCGAGATGAGGAGTTTATTGGGTAAGATTGTCTTGCTGCAATGTCCCCCTTACTCCTTTGCTTGTAACAGCGTGCTGAAGTTCTCACCAGGGAGTGGCAAGTTCCCAGTTGGTGCTTTTCATTGCTTGGTAACAGCCCAATTCACTCTGGGTAGCGATCTTACCAAACTCGCCATACAAACTAGCCATCAGCAAAACTTAACGTGGAAACCAGTGCTAGTACCCAGCCAGTTCAACTCCCTGCTTGTCTCATGTTGGCCATGGACAAACTGGAGGGCAGGGCACAATCAGTCAGCACCAGCCGCACATACCCTTCCACCACAGACACTGACACCCATTTTCAGGGAAGCATTACTACCATCCTGGCATCCTCCAATTCATTAGCACTGTGCAGGGTTAAACTGGTCTCGCACAGCACACCGGTAACCAGCAGCTTACAGCTGCATTGGGTTCAGGTACTGCATGGGCAAGGAACCCATTGCATGACTTTTACAAAACAATCCACGAAGACTTCTCACTTGCACATTCACCTGGGTAACTACTGGCATGTCCCAATATGCTTGCCTTGCAGTCCCTTACTGGCAATTGGTGCGGTCATTAGACAACCAAGCCCCCATCCCACCCCAGTGGCATTGCTAAGCCCTGTTATGGGATGTCTGCTCCTGTATTGACATAAATAGAGTGAATGAGTAAGATGCAAGTGGATGGCAAGGCTTTTAGGGATGGTGCACATAGGGAAAAGATGTTGAGGTTTTCCAAAGGACTGAGGAGGCAGCGTGGAGGGTTAATGATGTGGGAGGATGGGGCTGAAGAGTGTGAGGAAAGGTGTTGCATGTAACAGAGGGGTGTCAGAGATGAGGCAGCAGAGAGAAGAATACTACAAAGTATGACTGGCATGGCAGAGTGGGGGAGATCATTGACTACCTTCCTGAACACCAGTTCAGTCTTCATCACTCTAAAGATGGCACTGATTTAGTGGCAATATTTGACCAGGCCAACTCCTGTCACCACTCTGTCCACAAGAACCTCCAGGTCCTCCTTCAAGAAACAAGTTGCCAGCTCCCCCTTGTTGGCCGTCTCTCCTGATGCCTGTCAAAGCCAAACAGCCCAGCTTACAGATAGCAGGATTCCTGTAGGTGTGCAGTAGGCTTTGAAAGATGGCTTGGCCCCAAGGTTTGCTGGTGGCAAGTTCTTCCTTGAAATATGCATGACAAAATGGGGTGGAGACAGGATGTGATTCTTGCTGTGAGGCCTCAAAAATCAAAGTGTTGAGTTTGGTAAGATAAAGTAAGAAAACTCACTGAACCTCACAATGAGAATCATTCCACAGAAATTGATGTGACTCACACTTAGCTAAAAAATGGTAGGATTCCACCTTTACTCTAAAACGTCAGACTTTGCTGAAAGCAATTACTTTGCAAACCTGTTGAAAATGGGTAAAAGCTCTGCAGTAGAGTTAAGTAAAGGTAAGTTTTCACGTGACCTCACAGATCACCCATTCATTATGGTGTCCTATTTCTGAATGCTGTGAATTTACTAAAGCATCATATAGTGCCAAGATCACTGTCACGTGAGCTTTAACATTGTATCTTCCATAAAGTGTTCTTACAATTTGTATTCACGTGCATTTTGTGAAGTCATTGTATCCTTTCATTGTATATTTATACAAAGAGTGCATTGAGGAATCCTGTTTTCTTTCAAGACTGTTCTTGTGCTGGGTGCAATTTAAATCAAGCTTGTTTTGTTTTGAGTTCTGGGGATCAACTAATCCAGGGGAATTGCCCTCCATGATCAGTCTCTGTGTTGGGGTCACTCTTTTGTGTTAAATGATCCTCAGTTTTGTGGTGATTGTCACAAATTTACAGTTAGAAAGTGCACACCAGCTGTTACTTTGACTTATTGGTGTCAAGGTAAAGAAATAATAATGGAAAGAACCTTACAATTGCCGAACAGGAAATTATACTTGAAAAGTGATCTGTCTGATCTCAAACCTCAAGTAACTCCAGATGGAGTACATGCCAGTAAGACTGTACATTGCACTGGAGCTAACTCAGAAGATGTTTAGAGTTTTTAACATAAAGAAGATAATTAGGCATATTTGGGAAGGAGCCACTTTGCTTTTATGCACTAAAGTTACATTTTCTAATTTAATGCTCCTGGCACGTCATTTAGCTTGATTGCAGAACGGGATTAGGCAAGACAGTGATTTTCAAATTGCGTGTAAACTGTGATAATTTTACTGCTTACTACAGCCTAAGGGGAACTTGTGAATTTACTAGAAAATTACATTAACTATAACAACTCAAGGTAAAGAAGAGAATGAGTTCTGCAATACCAGAAGGTTTATAATTGTTTGAATGGTTCTTGGAAATTTTTTCTTTGAGGAGTCTAGAATAATAGGCAACTCACAAAGAAGTTAGAAAAACAAAGTAGGAATAAATAGGCTATTCTTGCAAAGGTAAGCTGTGTCTTGTGGGGTACTGCAATGATCAGTACTCGGGTCCCAGTTGTTCATAATTGTTACAATGCATTGGAAGTCAAACCCTGAATTTCCTGCACTTATTACAAAGTTAAAGATTTAACAAAAGTACACACAAATCTCTGAGTTACCTTTTTAGATCCAGGTTGGCAGAAAGCAGGGACTTTGTTTCCTTGACGAGAATTATGATTTATTACAAATAAGTAAATTCTACTTAGGATGAACAATTATGGTATATAACTATGGTATATAAATTATGGTATATAACATATGGTATATAACATAATTATATGGTATATAATTATGGTATATGGTATATAACAATTGGTATATAACTCTACTGGTTAAAACTCTCACCCACTTTTAAAATTCCCTCTACACACATATACAGGCAGCCAGAGACTCAAACCACAAGTGTTTTGGGCAGTGGGAAAGATCCTCATTCACAGTTTCACTGAGATGATCCTTTCAGCTTAGCTCCTGATGCTTCTTGATCTTCTTTTTTCAGGTACTGTACTTTCACTTGCTTGCAGGAGGCACAGGGTAATGGGTTCACACTTATTGGTTAAAAACCACAGCTTACAGTAGCTGGTGAAGGGAAATAAACTGGTCTGATTCAGGCTTTTGGTATTTTTTACTTCAGAGAAAAGAACAGCACCTTCCCTTTTTGCAGGTCTGATGTCTTCTCACCAAATATTCATGTCTGCAAACTGTTCAGCTACATGGGAACCAATCACTTTGTGTTGACAGGCAGAAAGTCTTTATCATTTACAACTGGTCATCATTTCACAGAGCAATCAGCTTCTTGTTGTCAGCTTAGATTCCCTTCAGACACACCCTCTGGCTCCAGCTCCCTACTGCATGACCAAACAGCAGTTCAGTAATCCTTTCCTTAATCTTTGACTTTTAAAATCATCCTGTCATTCTTCTTATTTCGGGCTACAGTCAAAAGTACAGAAAAGTATCAAGACTTTGGAGGTGTGGGGATCAATGTAATATTTCCAGGGTGATGTAAAGCTAAGTGGAAATTGCATCTTGTGAGGAAGATGTGAAGAAGCTTCAGGAGTATTAGCAGGCTTAGTAATTGGGCAAGAACACAGCAGATGGAATTTATTGTGGAAATATTTGTAGTAGGAGAAACAGATGTACAGAGTACTATAATGGTAAGAGGTTGGAAAGTGTAGATACTCAAAGTGTCTGAAGGTATCTTTTTCGATATGCATCTGAACGCTAGCATGCCAGTGCACCAAGCTATTGGGAAAGTTAATGGAATGTTAGCCTTTATTGCAAGAAAATTTGAGTACAACAGTGGTGAATCTCGCTTCACTTGTATAAAAGCTTGGTTAGAACAGAGTACTGTGTGCATTTTTGGTCTTCTTGTCTCAGGAAAGATATTACTGTCATAGAGGAAATGCGGCAAATTTCACCAAATTTGCTTCAAGGATGGCAGCACTGTCTTATGAAGAGAGATTGTGCAAACAGATTCTGTGTTCTCTAGAGTTTCAAAGAATCAGATGTGATCTCATTGAAACTTAGAAAATACAAGAAGGGATATACAGGACAGATGTAGTTAATAGTCTCAAAACGGTGCACAATTTAAAAAGAGAACTAGTAGGTTGTGAACTTTTGGTGGTGTTTCAATGAGAACTATTGAACCTCAGTCTTTGTGTATGTTTAAGATAAGAACTTCTGATTACCAGTGGTGGACAAAATTATTGGGTTGGTAAGGGTATGTCATTGAGGTGTTTGATCAGTCAAGATGTATTGAATGGTGGGGGAAGGCTTGACAGGCTGAATGGCCTACTTCGTTCCTGAGTTCCTACGAAACTTTGGTTGAGATGTTGATCCCTTGGAAATTGCTATTGCAGCCCTTTGATCAGTAATCTGATGTTAAATAATATATTAATATCAGGATTTTTTGAATGATTTTGGTTTTGTAAATGCACGACCCACTTCAAGGCACAATACAGAACATTTTATTATTTGTAAGCATATACAAGAAAACATCGCAAGGTGTATCATTATGCTGCTGTGAACCAAAATATGACAGACATAGAAGTATTATTTAAGATGACCAAATTGTTGGTCAAAGAGGTAAGCTTTGAGGAGTTTCTTAAAGGGTGTGAGGTGCACAGGCAGAAAGGTATAGGCAGAATATTCCTGAACTTAGGGCCAAGGCATCTAAAGGCTTGGCTGCTGTTAGTGGAGCAATTAAAACCAGCAATGCTGAGGTATTATGAGTTAGAAGAGACAGATATCCCAGGAGTTGCGGAACTGGAGGAGATTAGAGTTGGGGAGGGATGTATAGTGACTTGACAAGAAGGACAAGAATTTCAAAATCAAGATGTTGCTTGACTGAGTACCGATGTATGTCAGCAAGCGCAGGGCTGATAGATGAAAGGAACCTGGTGTGATTTAAGGAAAAAAAACGGAATTTCGACGACCTTGAGTTTTCAGAGGGTAGAATTTGAGACACCAACCAGGAGTCTGTTGCAATAGTTACATCAAGCTGTAACAAAGACACGAATGAGGATTTCAGTGGCAGATGAGCTGAGACAGGTTAAATTTGGACAATGCTAAATAGGTGGAAATAAGTGGTCTTAGTGATGGTGCGAATATGAGGTCAGAGCCTCATCTTGGGGCCAGATATCACACCAGGGTTGTAGAGAGAGTGGTTTAATTTCAGAATGTTCTAGTGAGAAAGATAAAGTTGGTACCTAGGGAGCAGAATTTGAAGTAGAGACTGAAAACATTAGCTTTAGACTTCCTTCTAATTGATTGCAGGAATTTTCTACTTCTATAATATGAATATAAGATGGGCCGTCTAATAATGTAGTAACAGTAGAGGAATGGAAAGAAGAGATGAGGTAGAATTCTGTGTCAATGGCTTACATGTGAAAACTAATTCTGTGTTTTCAGATGATATGGTTGACAGGCAGCATCTTTTCCCTAACGCCTGGGTAGCATAACACCTTGTCATTGTTTTAGGACTGCCAGGGGCCACCTCACTAACTGAATCGGAAGGACAGCCACAACACTTCCATTTAGATTTGAAATGTAGCCATTTGGCTGAAACATATACAGTACACTCGCCATGCAAGTTGCTGGCATATACTGGAGGAGTGACATTGATGTAGCACAGTGCCATAAAGCGACGTGTCCACCCCACCCCTCCCATCATTTGACTGATCACAGCTTTCAGCTATGGCAAGCTGTCTGGCCACATGTCTTTACTATAATAGAAGATGAGAGAAGTACTGAATGATGTGGCAATGTGCAAAAAGGGCAGACAGATGTGGTGAGCATCCAAGTAGTTGCGGAATATGAGAGCACTAAGAGCGTAAGCGAAGAGCCCTGGGTTGCATCCTGTTCTGATGAATGAGTTAGTTGCTAACTCGTGTGTGTAAAGCAGCCTGGCAGCATGTTTGCAATGTAAGGTGTCAGTGTGCTCCAGATTGCTTCATATAAGTGTTGAACTGTACTCCAACTTAGTCTGAAATCTGCCTTGATGATGTAGTGACCCTGGTGTATGTTTGATGCCAACTTCCATCACTGAGCAACTGTGTGCGCAGTCACTGCTTGGTGTGTACCCTATGATGTTGGGGATTGCTGGCCGAGGCTCAGAGGAACAAGTAGTGAGCAGGAGCTGCCACGTACCTGCACTGATTTTCATATCTGAACAGTTTGCCATCCAGCTTCTCTCTGCCATGTGAAAGAATGGAAATTGTATTTAACTGAGGTAAGTTTGGTTCTCATGAGATGCCTATTGCTGCTCATTAGTGAGATTTTCACCTTGCTGTTCAAACCCTGGATGGAAAATCGGAATCTTTTCTCAATGTTGGGAACCTAATTTTTCTGATCTTGCCATATTTTCTCAGATCATTTGTTCCTGACATTCAGGGACTCAGAAAATTCAGCCCTCTGTGTATCGATTTGAATTTTCTTTCACATCTGCTATTCTGTATTTTCATTGAAATAATTGGCTTCTAAATTAATATTAGAAACAAAAATCTACACTGAAATATAATGTAGTGACAATACTCACTGTAGAAATTAACCAACATTTTGCAAAACTTGAAGTCAAGCTTGTTAACATCTCTCTTTTTTGCTGTTTGGTCATTAGAGGATCGTGGAAAACCTCATTCAACTACTAGCAAAAGCTGTCTCTGATGCCCTCTTCTGTCTACGGGGATAAGCAGTCAGTGCCATGAATCACCTATTGTAAAATTAATGTAGGATTTAACATTAAGTTGAAATGGATATGACTGATACTTCAGACATTTTAGGAAGAAAAATGTGTTAGGATTAGTGTTAGGGCTTCACTAATGTGGTACCAGAATATTATACAGCTTTTAAAAGTAGAGAACTCAATTTTATATTAAGATTATTCCAAGTTTTGGAGTCATGATCATTTGCACTTGCATGTGTTGCTGTTTTGAGAGATACACATTTTAGCTGTTTTGGTGCCATGATTTCAGCCGACTATGTGTGAATGTCAGTACTGTATATGTTGTTGCCACAACCATTGTGGATAAATTGTTCAATTTATTTTGTTAATTTCCAAATGTTGTTGAATAGATTAATTCAAAAAATAATTATGAAATTTTGATTAATGCCAGTGTATTATTGCTCTTTGCATTTATGAAATGGATTTTGGATGAGTTATTTATTCTGATAGTGTGGAGGAATTGAGTTAATGCCAAATTTGATGCTGGATATTTTCGGGTTTCTGACTTTCGTTTAATAATTTAGGGACCCCCAGTTACTTGAGATCTTTTCTACTGAAAGAAATTGCCCAGATTTTGCAGATTTAATGATGACAAAACTGTCAGTGCTTGCATCATTTTTCTTTGAAATGGACTTCCGGCATTGACATGTGCAAAGTTATGATATAGAAATCCAGAGGTTTCAGTCAGCCATTCCTCCACATGATACGCTGTTGAAGTCCTCACATATGGAAATCATAGAAATCATTTTGACGTGAACAACATAAAACGTGGAAGTTCATCTTGCTGGAGAAACTCTTGAAAAATTAATGACCACAGTCTCGACAGCCTTACTGCTGTCTGAGAGAAGAAATTCCTACCTCCTCTTATCTGTCTTAAAAAGGTGACCACTTACTCAGAGTTTATTCCCTCTCATCATCAACTCTCCACAGGAGAAATTAACTTTCTGCATCTATGCTGTCAAATCCTTTCAGAATCTTGTAAGTTTCAATAAGGACACCTCATTCTTCTAAACTCTAATGAGTAAGGTGTAACCTGCTCAAGCACCCCTCATAACACAGTCCCTCCATACTGGGATCAGCCCACTACACCCTCTCTGGACTAGCTCCAATGTCAGTACGTCTTCCCTTAGATAAGGGGCCCAAAACTGTTCACAACATTCCAGGTGTGGTCTAACCAGTGCCTTGCATTGTTTTAGCAAGACTTTCCTCATTTTATACTTCGTATCCTTTGAAATAAAAGTTAACATTCTGTTTGCTTTCTCTATCTGCTGAACTTGTCTTCTAGTTTTGTGAATTATGAAATAGCTTTCTTCAGTCTTTCACTTAAATAATATTCAGCTCCTTTTATTTTTCAAGCCAAAGTGTGTAACCTCACATTTCTCCACATTCCATCTATCAATCTTTTGCCCACTTGCTTAACTTGCCTGTACCCCTTTGCAGACTAATTGTGTCATCCTCGGTACTACCTATTTATTTTTGTGTTGTTCACAAACTTACCCATAGTAAGTTCACATTCCTCATGCAAGTCGTTAATGTACATTGTAAATAATTATGGCTCTAGCAATGATTCATCTGGCAGTCCACTAGTTACAGGTTGCCATCATGGAACTTTCCCCTTATCCTAACTCGTCTATTAATTTGCCAATTCATCGGCTCTTATCTCCTTAAGTAGCTGAACATGTGGTACCTTATCAAAAACCTTATGGAAATTCAAATATATGCATATGCACTGTTTCAGCTTTTATCCTGCCTGTTATGTTGGCAAAGAATTTCAGTAAATTTATTAGGCATGACTTTGCTTGACCATATCATGTATTCCTAAATACTGTCCGCTAATGTCCTTTACAGTAGACTCTAACATTTTCCCGCTAACATATTTTAAGCTAATTGCCTACAGTTGTGTTTTTAGTCTCCTTCCCATTTTAAATGCGTTACATTGGCAATTTTCTAATCCTCTGGCACTTTTCCAGACTATAAGGATTCCTGGAAGATTACAATCAGTGCATCAACTGTCTCTGCAGCTATTTCTTTTAATGCTCTCGGATGTGTCCTATCTCTTTTTCCTTTTCTTCACCATCTGCATCCTTACCAGAATGTATCTTATTGACAGTTTGTATAATATTTGCATGTAGCATGTTCAAACAGAAATGTAAACACTGTGCTAACCTGCAACTGAAACTGGGTAGTTCCATTAATCTTTATTTACATTTCCGTGGTGAGCATGATTACAATGCCGGATCATGGAATTTGGAAAACTCTGAACTTGCTGTAGTGGAAAATGGCTTGGATTGAGATACACTTGTCCTGTTTAATGCCTTTCTATCTTATTAATTGTTAACATATGGCATTACTTAATTTGCTGTGTTTAAAGTTCGTGTGAAGGCATGTGTGTTAGGTGCTTGGTGTGAATCCTCCAACTGTTGGACACAAATCAACAAATTCTGAAGAGATTTTTACTCAGAAGGCTAGGTGTAAAGAGATCCCACATGTTGTTGAAATGTGCAGGACTAGGCTGCGGATAACGGTGACAACATCACCGTTTGACAGTGCTCTGGGAAGTTGCTTGTTATGCCTCATCTCTCATTTATTATATTTTCAAACAGACCTGCACAAGTTGCTGCCCTTTATGAGAACCTGAAAACAGTAGAACCCAGGCTGATTCGCCAGTTTGAAGCTGTGATTGTGAACTTTATTCGAGATTCTATGTTGCAAAATACAGAATTGGAAAAACTAGCTCAAAGTGTGAAAAGGTAAGAATAACTTACGATTAATGTTACTGAATAAATATTCCTAGTGAATGGATTTAATTAAGAGGGGTAGAGAAGAAAGGCAGACCGGAAGAATTGCAAATCTACAACAGAGATTCCCTGACTTACAACCTGTGTGTTTGAATACATGGAAAAGTTGGCAGAATCCATGTTGGGCATCTCTCCTGCTTTGTTCTTACCTGTACGTATTCCTTGTGCTCAGGTGTAAAAGAAAAATTGTCTCAATTTCTTATAGAATGAAAAATGTAAGTTTCTGTTCCAGAGTTTGCAGCGCTGACCCCAGAAACTTAAGAACCAATTCTAGGTGTTCTCATCTACGCTTTTATTTTTTCATGAAATGTGAACATTGCTATTATCCATCCCTATTGTCCTTGAACTGAGTGTCTTGTGAGCCCACAGCAAAGTGTTATTGTTTAGTCCACTAAAAAGTGTTGTGGTTCTAGAGTCACACCAGGTGAAGATGACAGATTTCCTCCCTTCAAGGCTAGTTGTGAACCAGATGGGTTTGAAATGACAGTTGACAGTGGTTGCATGGTTGTCATTGGGTTAGCTCTTTTATTTGTAATTCCAAATTTTTAAAATTGATTTGAAAGTTCACCATCTGCTGTTTTGGGGTTTGAACCTACACATATGCTGAGATAGTAAGCTCTAATGTGTATGACCCCTCCACTACCTATATACTAATATCTGGGCTTGAAGGAGCCACAGTATTAAACATTAGAAAGTACAAAAATGTCTCAGGTTTCCACCATCACCTCTATATCTTTTACATCGATTTCATCCCCATCTCTGATCATTGTCTTTGACTGAAGCACACTGTTGGCACAATGTCAAACTGAACCTGTGATTCTGTATGCTACTTAAATTACTGTGTTATCACCCACATCTACTCATTCCACTGCCTGTCTGCTGAAACACTCATCCTTGCTTTCCGTTTCTCCAGAATCAACAGGTTAGATTAAATAGAGTTGATGGGGTCTCACTCTGTGGCTGGAGCCCTGCAGTGCCTCCTGTAGGGAAGGTATGCTGACTTAAGTGCCACTTAAAGGGCCCAGTATCACTGTTGGGACACAGGTGACCAATGGAAAGGTGGAGCTGGGGAACACAGAAGTGTTGTTGGCATCATAGACAGGGGTAGATCCTGGTAGTCACCTTCTTCCAGATGCCAAGCACTTTGGTCAAGCACTAAGTGTGCCCCTTGCCTGCTGCTAGGTTCATACAAGTAGCAGCAGGATGAGGCCCATTAGGATATTAAGTTCCATTTTAGGGCCTCAATTGGCGATGGGACACAAAGGCCTTCCCTTCACTTACTTAATTGGGATAAGAAGATTGGACAGGCAAGATTGTTGTCCTCAGGAGAGGAGGCTGAGGGGTGACTTAACTTGGGTGTACAGAATAATGAGGGGCTTGGACAGAGTAAATGGGGAAGACCTGCTTTCCTTTAGCGCCAAGATCAGTTGCCAGGGTGCACCAATTTGAGGTGATTGTGGAAATATTAGAGGACACATGAGGAGAAAAGATCTCACCCAGAGGGTGGTAGGCATCATGGAATTCACTGCCCAGTTTGGTAGGAGGGGAAAAATCCTCAAATAACTTACAAAGATGCTGGATCTACATCTGAAGCACTGTAACCTGCAAGGCAATGGAACATGGGATTGGAATAGGCAGCTGGTTTATTCAGCCAGTCCAGATGTGATGGGCTAGGAGCCTCCTCCTGTGCTAGAACTTCTCTCTTGCTCTAATGGGAGGTGTGGGAAGACAGTATTGTCCTCTCTGGCTGTCCTTCCACTTGATTAATTGCCCCGACCAACCCTTACCCCCGAACTCATCACAGGATAGGGCATTAAATTCCAAAGTTTTCTGGCCATTCACTCACTTAAAACTTCAGTTATCTGAGCCCAAGTTGAAATTGCCTTCTGAAAGCCATTCATGGCTCCACATCTTGCTCCCTAAAATCTATCCCTTCATCCAAGCTTTTGGTTATCCCTCTAAACATTCAGGCATGGCAAATATCTATATTTCCTTCTGATTGTGTTAAGTTCCATGCAAATGTGGGCTGCTGCTGCTGACCTGAATAGATTAAATAGGCTTAGTGCTTTAGCTGAAGTGCAGCATTCCACCACTACTGTGCTGAGTGCCAGTTTATGTTCAGTCTCTTGTTGCCATAATACTCCGACCTGAAGGCAAGAGGTGTAATCTTGAATAAAACTGCTGCTCTTATAGGAACTGTTCAAAAGGAGCATGGATCAGAGAACTGCTGCTCTATTGTTATGGCTGTACCTCTGATCTGTTGAAGAATAACTCACTGCTAGGGGTGTGGGATTGGTGAGTATATCCATTAGTTAGTTTTTAAAATGTTTACCCTTTCTTAATCTACAAGCACCATATTTACCCTGCTAAGATGTTGGTTGTCAACTTGCCTCAGGGTATTTCCAGTCTTACTTTAGAACAACCAGTGAAGAATGCTCAGAGGTGATTCAAGGTGATTTGTCATCTTTTTCCTCTCTCTCTCATGTCTAGGAAAGCTTTTGCTTGTGTCTTCTTACCATGACATAACTGGCATATAGGATACTTAAATGTAAGGAATCTTGAATCCACCTATTTCATGTGCAATACGTTGGGACTTGCCAGTCTGGTAGGGATGTGTTTAATCAACCTGTTCAGAGACGTTATGACACACCTCTTGAGCAAGTGGAACTTGAAACTTCCGACTCAGAAGTAGGGACACTACCATTGCAGCACAGTGCCTTCCTTGTGTTTTAAAATCACAACATAATTTGTTGCACATTTCTATTTGGATTATACAACTTCTGGTTGCGACATGAAGAAACAATATAACAACACTAAAGTGAAGTTTCTGGATACGTGACAGCATGAAATGTCTCCATTAAAATGACATCTTGTGATAAGTCACAGTTCATGTGGACTGTTTTGTTGTCAGTTTTTAGTTATTGCTCAAATAGTTTCTTTTTCCCCCTTATGCACAGTAGATTTGGTATCGCACAGTAAAGTTTATGGTCTGGTTGGAAAAACTGCTACTGTTCGTGTTGTATGCCCTTTATGTCGGAATTAAAATGTTTGAAAAATATTGAACTGACCTCTTTATTCAGGGAAACTTGATCATTTTAGTTATATTCAGCCAAGTCTACCAAACAAAAGAAGCCTTTGAGCTATTTTCAATGCCGCCAACGTCATTGAAATTGATTTGTTTTTTTCAAAAAGAAGTAACTGTCAGTTCTGAAAACTTTCAGAACAATCAATGTTGTGCCTTAGTGCACTATGTAAAAGCAAGCTCCTTTTTTCTCATTTCAACAAATCTGAATAGTTTTTTATGAAATTGATTTCAAATATATTTAAGAGCAAATACTTTGTTCATGACTAGCAAATAAGCCATCCACTTTCACTTTTATTCACATAATAGTGTGATGTGACGCGAAACGTAATGAACTATTCAATGAAAAATAGCTACACACTGACTGTAAATGAATGAGAAACTGACATGTAGCCATCTGTATTTAAAAACACCAGTCTCAATCGCATTAAGAGGAGTGAGTGGTTGCTCTTTACAGCAAAGTAGCATCTGACTGAGTTTAGCACCATGCCACCATGACCCCCGTCTATCTGGGAGACCAAACCTTGTGTGCCGAAGGACATGCCAGGAGCATCAATAGACATATGTAACCTGGTGAAGGTGCAACACAGGACTATTTATATGCCAAAAAATTGGAAGCAGCATGCAATCGATGAGGCCAAGTGATTGCACCATTAATTGGTTAGGTCCAGGTTCTACAATCCTGCTACATCCAGTCACGAACAGTGGTGGACAGTTAAATAGAAAAATTAAATGTGTGGCCCAATTCAAATCTAACTCCATTTACAAATTTTTCAGATCTCAAATAATAACAAGACAGAGTACAGAAAAGTGATAGACTGCTTAATGGTGTGGTGTAATCATAGAATCTCTACAGCATGGAAGCAGGCTATTCAGCCCATTGTGTTCACACTGACCCTCCAAAGAGCATCCCACCCCCTACCTTGTCCCTGAAACCCTACATTTCCCATGGCTAATCCAGCCAGCCTCCACATCCCTGGACACTAAGGGCAATTTAGTATGGTCAGTATGCCTCATCTGCACATCTGTAGACTGTTGGAGGAAACCCACACAGACATGGGGAGAATGTGCAAACTGTACACAGGCAGTTACCTGAGGGTGGAATCGAACCTAAGTTCCTGGTGCTGTGAGGCAGCAGTGCAAGCCACTGAGCTGCCCAAAGATAACAATGTCTCCCTCAACATCAGCAAAACAAAGGAGCTGGTCATAGACTTCTGGAAGCAGCGTGGAAGACACGCCCATGTCTGTATCAATGGTGCTGAGGTAGAATGGCCGAGAGATTCAAGTTCCTAGGAGTAAATAAAACCAACAATCGATCCTGCTCCTTGCTACAGTCAAGAAAACACACCAAAGTCTCTACTTCCTCAGAAGGCTCAGGAAATTCGGTATGTCTACAATGAATCTTACTGATTTTTATAAATGACTATGGAAGGCATCCTATCCGGCTGCATCACAGCTTGGTATAGCAACTACTCTGCCCAAGACCACAAGAAATTACAGAGAATTGTGAAAGCAGGCCAGTCTATCATGGGAACCAGCCTTCCTCCCATTGACTCTGTCCACATTTCTCGCTGCCGTGGAAGGATCACAGCATGTATCCAAGTTAAGATAACAAGGTGTAGAGCTGGATGAACACAGCAGGCCAAGCAGCATCAGAAGAGCAGGAAGGCTGACGTTTTAGGCCTAGACCCTTCTTCAGAAATGTATCCAAGTGGTTCTTTTCAGATTTGAGTAACAGCAATTTGCTTAAATATGAATGTTTATTGAGTAATAATGATTATAATAATAATAATAATAATAAATGGGAGAGAAATGAGAAAAAGCAACAAGTCTCATGCTCTTTTGCCTGATCGAGGGGCCCCTGATAATGGCTGATCTGGAGGCTCAAGTTTGTTCCTGGCGCCGTTCACAGTTCCGAGCTAAGGCGAAGTCCTGCGCTTTGGAGCGAAGCTCTCGCGCGCGCTCTCTCTCGTTCTCGCTGTCGCGCTCTCATGCGCGTTCTCTCTCGTGCACGCTCTCTCTACCATGAAGGAATGGTAAGACTGATCCAAAGTCATGCAGTTTGTCGAGTATCATCAATAGTTTTAGCTCTTCAGCCCATCTTACGTAATCTATTTTTCTGATGCAGCTGTCGAATATCCTCATTAACTTTTAGCCCTTCGGCCCATCCTATACATTCCACCCCGATGATATTTGACAGCACATGTTACAATTGCAAAAGCAGATGCAAATCAGTGACAGCTGCCTAAGAACGTATAATAAGAGTATGTAACCTGCACTAGAAGATTAAAACTACAATGACAATAACTAGCATTAATACAAAGAATACAACAATAGGATGTATCATCAAATTACTGATCGCAGTGGCCTTTGGGGGCTGACTGTTAAATGTATGTCCCACTGCTGATGTACGTTCAAGGCCGTGATGAAACCAGCAAGTCATGCCACCTGACTGAGGCAACCAGAATATCATCTACAATTTTTTTCAAGTTAATCTATTTACATAATTTGCTCTTAAATTCAGTATGTTCCAGATTCAGCTTCCTTAATTTGCATTTGTTTTTCTTCCAGGTCCCTATCACTGATCACCTCACCCAGTAACAGTGAAATAACATTACATATAGACTCAAAATTTCTCCAGCTCTCTTCATCTGTATCCATCTTGAGGATACTTCTCCAATATGTTTTCCTTCTTGCCAATTGTATGACTGATTGATTGCCTTATTGCATTTGAAGGTAGTTACCACTCAGGTACACCCTTTTGAGCTACAATATGCATGGTAAACACTAGAGTAAATGCATCGTACAAACGGTCAAGATGGTGCATCTGTACATCAAATATTGGCCCCTTTCTCTCAGTCTACTTCCATTGTTTTAATGTCAGTTTCTCCATGGATATCGTGTCAGTGTCTTATTATTTAAATAATGTTTTTGTGCTCTTTCAAGCCGCACTAATCCTTTCATCAAATAGATGTACATGTCTGAGACACATTCTTCAGATAAGGTTTTTTAACAATCTCATGCTTGTTACCTCAGAGGTAACATTCACTTTTGCACAATTACATCCGTATCCCAAGACCATGTCACACATTCTTGACTCCACATGATCTTATCAAATGATCTGTGGGGTTTTACTTATCTCTCCACATATGGTCCTAATACCTTGGATAGTGGCTTGATCACCAGTTCTCTTAAAAGAAAAGACAAGGACGCAAACATCAGCAAGAGAAAGCTATCAGTTTCGTGCTCTCATCTAAACCTCCTTTTCACTACTGTAACATTCTAACCTGAATTGCCGCTTCAACCCATTATTCTAATTGTTTTTTGTCTTCTGCCACTAGTCTTCACCCTTAATTACTTTGTTTCATCCAATTTTACAACTTAATTATTACCACTATGTCTAGTTGCAGAGATCTGTAGAGATTTGTAGTCCGTGGGACAAAATCTTACAATACTTTAAAACAGAAGTCAAACATTTCTGTTTGATTCAGGCACAACATACTTTGTTTGTTCATTTTCTAAGATGACCCACTTTTTTTAAAAAATAAAAACCAAAAGAACTGCGGATGCTGTAAATCAGGAGCACAAACAAAGTTGCTGGAAAAGCTCAGCAGGTCTGGCAGCATCTGTGAAGGAGAAAATAGAGTTAACATTTTGGGTCCGGTGACCCTTCCTCAGAACAGCTCTGAGACCCGAAACGTTAACTCTGTTTTCTCCTTCACAGATGCTGCCAGACTGCTGAGCTTTCCCAGCAACTTTGTTTTGGTTCCACTTTTTTTTAAAAGTTACTTGATGGCTCATTCTAGATATTTGATATATCATTATGTAAATTTGTGCACATTCAATACTCTGTTTACTCGCTTAAAGTCACTAACCATTTTCATGCATTGAACCCATTGAGACTGTGTGCATGCACGTTATTACTTCCCAGAATGCCTCTAAATTTTCAGATAACTATTCCATTTCAATGTTTTAGAATACCAGAGCATGTGAGTCTTAATATAGTTTTTGTCATGACGTGCTTAAGTGTACCCAGGGTCAGTGGTTTTGAGATTCCTGACACTCACTACAATTAATATTTCCACAGTACTTCCCCAACACTGAAATGTGTTATTGATGAATGGCTTGATGGGTTGAAGGTGTCTCATCCGTCACTGTATTGCGATGTTAAAATTATGCAAATGGAAAACTTGCCTTTCCTAAACTCCTCACCCATAGAAAGTTGCATTTGCAACATTCCAGTATTCTTATCACTTGGATATTAACAATGAGCTAATCTTATCATCCGGAATTAAAGATTCGTTCGTGTCAAAACAGTATTTGGAAATTCACTCTGACCAGAAAATGGAATTCCAAATATGGTAATTTCTGGGATTAAAATCTAACAAAGATTCTTTTTGGCTTTATTTTACCCAATTAATTTTAATCACCTACGACCAATTTCAAGATTCAGATTTTTATCATGCTGTAACATTCAAATTCTAGATCAATAACTCGTCGCAGATTTTTGCATTGCACAACCACCAATGGTTTCTTAAAAGGACACTACATTAACCGCACATGCTCCACACAGATACAGGCACACAACACACTTTCAAATCACCAGACATTCCCAAAATACAAACAAAATCTTCAAAGTATCCCCAGATCTCAAACTCCAGGTAAATAAGACAAAATTTGTACAAGACGACATTTAGCAACCAACAAACAAAGGTACATTCAAACCAGACCATAAAAAGTTAACACTTCTGTATTCTCGAAAGTATTCTGATAGACATTTTAAGGTCATTGTTTATTTCCAACATTGCTCATTAGGAAATGTATGGCCTTGAGTAGCATAATTTTTGTACAGAGCATGGCCTTCCATTGATTTGTACTGTGTTTCTCGGAATGGAGATCTTTATTAAGCGAGCTGCATTGATGCCAGATTGAGTTGCCTCTAATAATACAGTTCGTGCGTCTTCGACATTCGCAACAGATTTGGTAGTGAACTTCTCAGTGTTTGGAAAATCTGGAAGAGAAGCAGGAGGAGGAAGAGGAGCACAAGATGCAGTGGCTGGTTGTCCTGTTTGAGAATATTCCCTTATATTCTGTAGCTCTTTTGATACTTCAGAAGTTGTCTGTTTCAGTTTTGTAATACCACTGTGTGCTCCAATTGATGCCAAAAATGCAGAGTGTTCATTCTGTGGTGCAATAAATGAATGTTTTTTTAAGGTTACTATTTATCACTGTATCAGAAATCTTTCTAAGCCGTTCTTTGGTTTGACCTGATTGGATGGCTTCCATTAGAGAACTGTGTAAGCACTCATCTGCACAGGCTTCTGAATGATGGGTTTAAATTTCTTGACTGGCCCAAACATGTTGATATTGGGTTTGATATTGAAGCAATCTGTGTGAAAGGAAGGTGAGATTCTGACTGCATCACAAATACTGTTTCAGTAACACGGGAGCGTACAGTAGATATTGTAGGCTGATTTGAGGCACATAAATTATGTGAGATGCAATCACCTCGTTTGATAGCAGTAACATGACTTCTAACAGAATCTGAAAATAAAGGTGAAATTGGATTGATTGCAAAAGTCACAGATGCGTTAACTGATTAATCACATGGAGCACTGGAAATCTTGACATTTTTCATAAAAAGGTGAATGCATTTTACTTTGTGGAATCTGCCTATTTGCAGTAGGACATTGCTTGTTAGTAGGAAAGGTGCACACATCTTTAATGAATGAATTCTGATTTGGAACAGTTTTAGCTTCTTTATGTATTATCATGTTTTCAACATTTTCTGTGTTGGAGTGGAGTGCAAACTCATTGGTTTTCCTTTCTTCCCTCCGTATCTGATTTGATCTCTCTTCTTTAGGCTATGGAGAGCAGTGCGTTCTCCACGTGGCACCCGAAGTATACTGTCTATCTTTACTGCTCTCTATTCCTGCTTTCAGTAATGCCGCGAACATTTCCCTTCTGGTAATCTTTTGTTTCACCTTTGAACCCACCCCGTCTCCAACTTGTTGTCCTTCTTTGTTGCTTGCTCGGGTAGACCTTACTCTTCACTTACCAGCCTCTACATCGTTTAACTGTCCTAATAACAAACATATCTGTCCCACTCCCTGTCCATGGGCTGGCCCTAATAGGGCTAACAAGGGCGCCTCTCACCCAGCCTGGACCACTTTGCATTAACCAGCTCCTCTTTCCAGCTGGACCCTGAAACTGTGGAGAATACATATGCGCTTGTGTAGCCAAATCCCTCAAACGTTTTAATGCCTTCTGGTATGCTCTCCCATTTTTCAACATCACCTTCCCAATTTATCTGGGAAGGGTACATGTTTCCTACTACTAATGTCAGTGCATTCCGCAATGATCCAGTTTGCCCTGTGTTTCTAAAGACACTATTCACACGTGGATCAACACTTAGTGCTCCCAGATTCCTCCCACTCAGTAGCACTCAGCATGATATGGGTGGCGCCCTGGTCGCATGACTGCGCCATCGAAGAAGCTGAGGGTTCGCCCAACTTCTGCTTAAAGCATGACCATAAATCCTGCAATTCAGACATAAAGTAATCTGTCACTAATCTTGAATTTTTGTGGGTTTTGTCCTCCTATCTGTTTTTCTTTATTTGTTGTTATTAGTGCTATTAGTACCTTCTTTGTGGATGGCTCCGGAGATGGAGCATCCCCTTCCTGGTCTGTTTATTCAGACTCTGAATCAGATGAATACCGAATGTTGGGATCCCATTGTGAGGTTAATAACATGAGCACTTTGACAGGGTCAACTTTCCAGTTGTGCTGTTTAGCTCTCTATTTCTGTTGTACCGTTGCCAGACGGCATACTGTCAGGTTCTGTTTTTCCTCTGCCTTCTCAGCTCTCTCTCCTGTGCTGTCTTAAAAGCTTCTGTTAGGATAACATTACACTGTTCTACTGCCATTAGTGTGGCCTCAAGCTGCCTGTTTTTGGCCTGGCACTGTTCCAGTTCCCTACATGTAGAATGCAAAGCTGTTAACAATATCCATCCCATTTGCGGTACACAGCCCTTTCTTTTGGGGAGGCCTGTCTCCTGCAAGCACTCATGAACAGCAGCCTGTATGAATAATCCTTTGTTCTCTCTTTTTCCAGTTAACTGTGCCTCCCCTCCCCCCCAATTCCTGTGGGGGTCCTAACTGTGCTAACAAGTTAGCTGTGGACCTAAATCCGGAGTCTGCCGCATTCTATCTCTCTGGAGCATCAGATTGCCTTTTCCTTCTCTTAGATATTTTCCCGAATCCCATCCTCGTTACCAAAAATGTCTTGGATCACAGCATGTAACCAAGCGGTTCTTTTCAGGTTTGGGTAAATATAGTTAACAGCAGGCTCGTCTAACAACAATTTGCTTAAATATGAATTATTATTACTCAATAACAATAATTGTAGCGGTAATAATAAATGGAAGAGAAAAGGGAAAAAGCAACAAGTCTCATGCCCTTCTGCCCATCGGGGCCCCTCCATTGATGCTGGTCTAGGGGCTTAGCTTCACTCATGGCACCGTTCACGATTCTGAGCCGAGGCGAAGTCCCCTGCTTTGGAGCATGTAACAAACAGCCAGCGCAAAGAAAGCAGATACAGAAAAGAAAACACAGTTACAGAAAAACAAGTTGCAGATGTCGTCTTCGGCCTGTGAAGGAATGTTAATAAGACTCATCCAAGGTCATGCAGTTTGTTGAGTGTCATCAACAATTTTAGCCATTCAGTCCATCCTATACAATCTATCTTCTCATGCAGCTGTTGAATATCATCATTACCTTTTAGCCCTTCGGCCCATCCTATACACCCTCCCTCCCTGGTTATACTCTCTTCCACCCTCTTCTATTGGGCAGAAGATAGAAAAGTTTGAAAAACACATCCCAACAATTTAAGAATAGCTTGTTCCTCACTGTTACCAGACTTATAAACGGTCCTCTCATATAGTAGGGTTGATCTTTCTCTGCACCTTCTCTGTAGCTGTAACACTGTGTTCTGCATTCTGCTCTATTACCCTGATGTCTGTATGTAAGGTATGATTTGTCTGGTTAGCATGCAAAACAATATTTTTCACTGTCTCTTGGTACATGTGAAAATAATTAATCAAATCAAAGTCAGTAATAGCAGGTTAAATCATCCGATTTACAAATATCCCCACCCTCAATGGTGGGGGAGCTCAGCCTGTCAGTGCAAAAAGCAAAGTATTTGCATCCATCTTCAGTGATAAAGTGGTGAGTGAATGATTCATCTTGGCCTCCTCTGGGCTACCTCATGGTCATAAATGCCAGTCTTCAGCCAATTTGATTTGAGTCTATGTGATATCAAGAAGTGGCTGAGGACATTAGAATCTGTGAAGGCTGTGGATTTTGATAACATTATGGCATTAGTACCGAAGACGTGTGCAGTAGAATTAGCTGTACCCCTATAACCAGCCAGTGTAGCCTTAGCACCTACTTGGCAAAATGAAAAAATGCCAGGTATGTCCTGCCTATAAAAAGGAGGACACATCCCACTTGTCCAATTACTGCTTTATCAGTCTACTCTTGATCATGAGCAAACTGATGGAAGGGGTCATCAACAATGCTGTCAAGGAGGCAGTTACACAGCAATTACCTGCTGACTGACACTCTGTTGGGGCTATTCAGTTTCTGACCTGATTACAACCTTGGGCCCAACATGCACAAAAGAGCTGAACTCCAGAGGTGATGTGGGAGTGCAACTGTCCTCTGGGTGGAGGAAATGGGTGGAAAATGTCTGAGGTCATCTCAGCCCAGTACATCACTCCAGGTGATCTTCAGGTAGATGGCTAATGCTGTCGGACTATCATGAAGTATTGGTTAGTTTCTCTCTTTTTGCCATTGTTTGGCACTTGTGTGACACAAATGTTTCTTGCCACTTATCAGCCCAAAACTGGAAGTAGTCTGTTTCTAACCATGCCACAGCATTGAAAATACCTATCCAAGATCACAAATAGTATCTTCTTTAACTAAGACTGTGATGAATTTTCACTCCTGGTCTTTCTAAGCATCTCTGCAGCCTTTGACATAAGACTGATGCCTGTTCTCCATCATCCTGTTCAATGTGACTGCTCTTGTTTGATTCAAACCATGGCCAGAGCATGTTCAGAAATGAAAACAGGAATCTCGTGCTCTATTCCATGTGGTTTTCCTACACACCTTTAATTTTACTAGTATAGATTAATTAAATCATACAAAAAGGAAAATCCACTATGCGTTAATGGGAACACAATTGTAATACATGCGCCGTAAATTAGTCAGATTCCACTGACACCAAAGCAGTCCATTGATAGTTCTTTGATGCTAAAGTCCAAAATTCTGAAGACTACCTTTCTTTTCCAAGCTTGTTGTAATTGTCAACTTTAAATTCATTCTTCAATTGCTACTGTTTCATTTTGTTGCTTGTGAAATTGTGGTTGCTCAATTATACTTTCTGTTCAGTGTGTCTGCGGAAACACCTCCAGCAATAGCTGTTGCTCCCAGCCCCTGGATTATTATCTCTGAAATTCTCCAAGGTGTATCCTTGTTGCCTTTGCCCTCTTTATTCAAATGTTTCCCTGAAATTTTCCATAGAAGGATTCTAGATTGCTTCACAACACATTTCTACCTACCTTTGCAACACTTTACGGAAGTGTTACATTGTCTGTGTTGTTTGAATGATTTTGTAGCTTGTAGTCTCACAGTAGTTTTCTCCATCACCTTTTTGAACTTCAAAGTTGTAACTTTTGGTATCCTTAGCAGAGTGTCCAAATACTTGCCATTGATTCTGTTCCACTCCCAGGGCCTTTTTGAGTCAAATTAAATGTTCTGCAATATACATTTTTTTTGACCTGAACTCAGCTTCTGAGCCCATTATCTTCTCCATCATAGGAACACTTCTTGCACTTTCAAAGCATTGGCTGCTTCTGTCTTTTTGTTACCTCTCATGTTAATTAAAACAATACTCTCCTGGTTGACCTCTCTTCGCCTTGGTATTTATACGCTTCAACCCACCCAAAGTCTGGGGTTGGAACTGCTATCTATTTTATGTCATACATCTATACTACTTACCAACTTTGCAGTCCTTGTTGATCTACAGTGACTGCCAGTCTCCCCACATATTCAGTTTTTACTTCTTATCCTGTGTTTAAATCTCTTTATGACCTCTTTCTGACACTTCCTTCAGCTTTATATTTTCTCAGAACTCTTCATTCCTCCCCCTTTGTTCACTTGGGCTTCCCCCACTCTCGTGATCTCGCCATTTGTGACCACCAAAATCCCTCTGCTTATCCATTTGTTTTGTCTCCTGTGTTTCATATCCGTCTCGTTAATGACTGTCATTAATACTCACTTCATTTATTAAGCTTTTTGTCACCCATCCTAATTGCCTTCATGGATTAGCATTTTTTTTCCTGTTTTTGATAGACAGGAATGGTGTCACCGATGCCAACCATTTTTGAAATAGGTAACAGTTGGTATCAGCTTAACTTAAAGAATGTCCAAATGAAACCTGTTGTACTGGCGATATCTAGATAGAAGGACAAATGAATGTAAGCAGACTCTTTGCACTTGCTGTATTGTTAGAATCTCTAGAATCAGGTGAAGTAGACTGTACAGTGCAGGACTGAAACCACTCTTTTTTTTGTTTCAGGACACAGGATGAGGCTGCGCAACAAGTGAGTGAGCTTGAGGAGGATATAGACCAGCGAATAAAGGTTGCGGTTCAGAATTGCCAAAAAGAGGTGAGATTAGAAAACGTGTTCTATCCCTTATGGAGTAATGGTTTTGACCTTATTGCTCAAAAGCATAGCTAAAAGCCGAGATAATACTGTGGGATTTTTTTCTTTATCAACTAAATGTAGATTGCAGTCATGTCAAGGGTAATTTGAACTTCACCACTTGCCTATTATAGAATCTGTCTGATGTTCATCACATTGTAGTCAGTTGCTTTACTGGGATGCTGCTCAGATGTGAATTTGAATATAATTTCATGACCTTTGGTACAGGCACAAATAGTTTGCCACTAGACTTTAATTCCATACTGCAGTATACCCTGAAATTACAGTGAGGTATTTCAAATGAAGTATTACAGGAAGAAATTTCAGGTAACCTTTGTGTTTTATCCCATGGTAGAATTTCAGAACTCATTACTCTGTGTTTAGTGGTGCTATACCTATTTAGAAATGATTTATTGACACTCTAGAGCCTGAAATGGAAAAAAAAGTTCCATTTGAGTGCCAATGTCCTTCGCCTTTAATGAGCCTGAGATGCAGCACACACGGCAGATTTTTCAAAGACAACTTTGTACTTACTGCAGTTTGCATTGCTGTGGACATGCCTTTCCATGCGTGTTCGTGTTGTGGAAAGCAAACAATTTTTATAATGATATTTCACACCTACTTTGACGTCCTTTATGTTATAATTGTCTGTAGCAAACAGGTGCTAGAGGAAAGGCAATGCTGATAACATACAGCATCAAATGTATTGTAGTTGTTAAATATTTACTTTCTTGTTTATGACCTTCATCTGAAGTTGTTAATTCACGTATGCACCTGTGTCCTGATCCCATCTATAATATTACTGGATGCAGTAACCACACTTATCATCCTGTCACTCTCTTACCTATAATCGATATATGCAATTCTACATTCTGAATAAATTGTGTTCTTGTAAACCTTTGGCTTCAGCTGGGAGGCTGACTGTAACTCAGAGCAATAGGTTCATTTCACAGGTCAAAATTGAAAATATTTCAGAGGTGTGCTGAGTATTATATTCATATTTATCAGTTTTTTGATTTCAAGATACCTTCATGTTTTCTCTGTGCAATATTTTCCGTGCTTTATAAATATAACTTGAACCATCACAATGTAATCACTGTTCAAGTAAATATTTAATAATTTAAAAATGATATTTGAGTAGTTTCAAATTAGTAAGGTAAATAGAACTAGTTGCTTCTAAATAACATTTCTGACATGTAAAGGAACATACATGTAGTTTTAATCTGGGACAAATACTTTGTAGATTTTTTTAAAAAGTGCCTGATCTCAGATTTTGGGCTCAAGTGCTTTGGAAAGAGTGTATGCATTTAAAACCTAGTGGGTCAGAACAGTTTGCACCCTCTTATAACTGTTTTTATTGAGATTTGAAGGTATGAATCTTTTCACATTTTGGTGGTGTAATCATGTTGCCGCGGCAACAAATTATCATTGCAAAGCATATCATTATCTTGGAGTTGGGTGGCACAGTATGTCAGCACGGGACCTTCACAATTCTGACCTCTGCTTTTAAATCAAGCATGACTCAGAAATAAAAGCTTCTTTCTGACTGTAAGGTTTTTTCTGTATTGAGTTTAGACAGACTCAATTCAATTGCAGACACAGTATGAAACTCTTCTTTGAAATTTCTGCTAAGAATTTGATAGATGTTTCAGTAATGCTCAGGAGCAGAGACCTAATTTGAGTCCTTTAGCTGTGGTTCTTGAGAGTATGAGATTTAGGAGTTGTTCTAAGGCTCCTGACATTGTTGCTCACGGATGGCTTCATATTCTTGCCATTTGAGGTATAATTAATCCTTGTTCTCTTATTTGTAGAAAAGAGCATTATTATGGCAGAACTGCAAATTATGTGGGGTGTCAGTTATTTTGCTAATTATGTATAAGGGAATATTACTAACACAAATTACGGTGCATTGAGGTTTCAACCAGCAACCTTTTTGTTGTGTTATGTAATTTGCTTTTATATAGCTCAAACTATTTGGCTTTATGTTACAGGAGCAAAGAAAAGCTGAGTTTGTTTTCAGTAACCTAAAACATCAATATGATGCTAATGTAAATGAACTCCAGACAACAGTCACAAAACTGAAAAAGGTAAGGATTGTCTCTAAAGCTGATTTTAAAATGCATGAGAGTGCAATCTGAAGGAATTTTGTCTTATTTTGCTCAAAATCAGTCTCAGTTAAATTATAGAAAATGTAAGGACAAGTGGAATTACCTTTGCCAAGAGTCATGAACCCATTTGAGATACATTTGCATCTCATGCTTGCTGATTAAAAGGCTAGGTCAGTAGAGTTAAATTCCATTTGTCAGTGAGGTTTTTCTGCAAGTGAGCAATGTATGTCTGCTATTCCTGACTTCATACAAGAATACACAGGCAAGTGTCTGCTGCTTTATCCTCTTTGGGAAAGTTTGTCCATGCCAAGCCATGATTGAGACCAGGTGGCAATGGTCAAAGTTGCAGAGAAGGCAGAAGGGTGACTGCAGTGTATTGGGCTTGAAGGTGGAAGTCTGTCTATCCAAAGGCAATAGGCAGACCAGGGCAGGGTGGAAGGGACTGCATGTTTCAATGCAACCATCCATTCTGAGAACCCAAGTGATGCTCCTGGCTTGCAATGTGTGAATGCCTTAAAAATGGTGCCAGAATCATTGACCCCATAAGGTAAAGGTAGGGGTGTTAACTTCTTGCCGATATCACTTACAAAATTTGCCAGTCTACTCACATCTGGTTCTGTAATGAGCTGAGAACTGTACGATCACATTAGAAAAGCCAACCTGCTCCCAAGTGCAAGTGATGCTTACTTTCATGCCTAGTGCTGAACATAGCCTGTATAATGGAAGATTTTACCCATTGTAAATTTGTACACAAGTTGTCATCCTGATTTAACAAGGCGTGGGGCTG
>JAHRHZ010000012.1:70725068-70797099 GCA_024137785.1 Ginglymostoma cirratum | reverse complement strand
TCCTGCTCCTCTGATGCTGCTTGGCCTGCTGTGTTCATCCAGCTCTATACCTTGTTACCTCTAATGCTCTGGGGATTTGGTTGAAATCCCACCATAGCAGAATTTGAATTCAACGAGCCTGAAATTAAGTAACAGTCCAATGGTGATCATGAAGCTATTGATGAGGGAAAAAAAGATCTGGTTCATTAATGTGCTTTTGGGAAGGAAACTGCTGTGCTACACGTGACTTTGATCGACAGTGTTGTGGTTCATTCTCAACTGCCGTCTGGGAAATTACTCTGGGAAATTAGGAATGGGTGTCAAATCCTGCTCTAGCCAGTGACAGGCACATCCTGTGAATGAATAAAATGCCCACAATGCTTTTTGTTTTTGCAACAGTCAGAAAATTCCACCCTTTTCCAGGCAGGCAACAGGGTGTCTGCTCGACGATAAAGGCCAACTCTTCTACACATGGCCCATGATCACCTTCCACCATCCCATTGTGCGAAGCCTTCAATGAAGCCACTCACACATTCTGCTGCAAGCAATCAGAATCCTAGAAGAGATTTTGTTGTTTAGATTAAGTGGGGATATTGGCAGTTCATATCTGAGTGGGTATCTGTTTATGCAGTGGTGCTATGTCTTTCGTGACCTTGCAGTTATGTGGGCCTAGTTACTTGATCTTGGGATTTCAAGGCAAAGGAACAAGTGGAGGAGGAAGGATGATCACATGCATCAAGTGCAGTTGGGACGATTGAGAAGGACCACAGTGAAATTTTAATTCAGTTGAATGAAACTGTAGACAATAACCCTAAAATTGCTGGGTCAGCCAAAATGACTCCCCATGCCAAACAATCAAGGTGATTGAAGTTCATGTCAATAATCTATCAAACTACTATTTACTAACTTTGGACTGTCCCTTGGTCAGGTGATAAAGTTGCTTGGTTTGTTGCTACTACACTGATGAGCAGGGATTTCCCTCCTGCCATGCTTAAAGTACACTTGTGATTTCCCTCCCCCCTCTGAAATGCAACTTTCATAAAAAGGTCCAATCACACTTAAAGCCATTTTTTTTTACTACAGAGCAGTTCTAGGAGGTCTTGGAACCTCCTAATCGCTTATAGAAACCTCAAAAAAGCAACCACCTTCTAACTGCTGCTAGGCTATCATAGTCATCTCTCCTCTCATTGGAACAGTGTAAATCAGTGAAGTTAGCAAACTATGGGTTCATTTGTCCAGACATGCCTGGAAGTGTACATTTTTCATATTATCTGTTGTAAAATGTTATGGCCTAGATTTTGTGGAAGTAACAGTAATGTAACTGTCATCCTCATTACTTCTGTGAAACAGACAATTTCTGGAGTTTGCACATGTGCAATTAGACATGTAAATTTCCATCAGTGATCGTTTCCCCACATGCTGCATTGTTTAGGTTCCTGTAGGCTACTATCAATTAGAAGTCACTATAAAAAAAGAGATATTTTACATTGTTTAAAATCTCTTGAAAATGTTAAATCTGTTGAATGAGATGTAACTAGTTTTTAAAAGCACACTAGGTTCATAATTACTGTAAAGCAGCTCCTATGTTCCAGAGCAACTAATTTTATACCCAGAGTGTGTTCCCATACCGTACACTATCTCTCCTATGATTTGTTATGGACTCTGATCCATCTGCGTGCGCACACACACCCACACCGTTTGTATGAAGGCTGCATTTAAACACATTCTGTGTGCAGTGTAAAGGGGAGAGTAGTAGTCACTGGAAAAGTAATTTCTAAACATTACTACTTCCAAAAGGTGGAAGTTAGGGGTTTACGAACACTTGTGTGCTTTACAAGAACAGTCTCAAGGATGAGAAATTTTAGTTATGAGGATAGATTGGAGAGGTTGGGAATGGTTTTTCCTGGAGAGAAGGCCAACAGGAGATCTGACAGAAGTTTTAAAAATCATGCGGTCTCTGGACAACGTAGACAGAGTGAAGCTGTTCCTGTCTATAAGAGGATTGAACACCAGAGGGCACAAACTTAAAGTGTTGTACAAAACATGGGCTAAGAGAACAACTTCCACAGCAATTAGTTCAGGTTTGGAATTCACTGCCTGGAAGAGTGTTGCAAGCAGGTTTAATTGAGACGTTTGAGAAGGATGATTATTTAAATAGAAACTAAATGATGTGCAGTTTATCAAGGAAAGGCAGAAGTTTGACACTGAAATGCCCAAGAGAGCTGACACCGATATGAATGGCTTAAAGTTGTTACAGTGTAGAAAAAAGCTGTGATCTTGTGTGAAATGCCAGAAAGAGTGGATTACTTTTTTTGTGGGAGCGGTGTTTTGTGGGGAGCAGGGTAACGTTTATTGCAGAGGAAATGTTAAGCACGTTCTAGATCTGTTCCCCTCAGTATGATTATTTATAATATGACCACTGCTGAACAATTTGATCTCCCCCTGGACTTTGACTTTGAGCCCAATACAAACTGGGGTCAGGAAAAGTGAATCCAAGCCATAAAGATTGATTTCTTCAAAAAAAGATATTCATTGCAAGTGCTGTCGTTTTGTCAATGAGCACAAAATCCAGATCTAGGAAAAGTATAAATCCAATGCCCCTAAATATCCTGACAAAAGGGCTTGAATTTCTCTCTCTTGGCATATAATGTTACATCCTTCTTGAAGAAATCAGTTGTCTTTGAAATGCAAGTTTGATATCTATTCTTCCCCCATCCTTTTACAGGTCAGCTAACAGAAAGCTTCATGACAGCAATGATGGTTTGCGATCTGCCCTGGAAAACAGTTTCAGCAAACATAAAACTTGTTTGGTGAGTGTACAACTGAAACATGTTTTTGTCATGTAAGTGGATTATGCTTGTAATGTGAAGCACATTCTCTTGCACATTGACTAAACATGTTACATTTCTTTACTTAAAACCTATATGCACATCTTGGGAGTGTAAGCTCTTTTTTACAGTGCATTGCGAGGTGACAAGTTTTACTTCCAAATCCTACTCCTAGACTTGAGCATGCACTTCAATGCAGCTCCAAAGAGAAAGTACATTTTAAATAAGTCATTGTATCGAATCTCTAGCTGCTTGCTCAGGATGCAAAATGTCTCATGGAATTATTAAGCATAATATGGGAGTGTTCTGTTGATGTCCAGGTTAATATTTAACTCTCAGCCAATACTACCAAAAACCACAAACTGACACGTTTCATTTTACTGCAAGTATGACCTCACTGAACAAAAGTGATGACACTTCACAATGTACTCCAGTGAGGAGATAGGCATTTTAAGGCATCTCAAGAATGGACCCATCAGAATTGGGCTTGTAGCTGGTAACATTCACACCACAAATGCCAGTTAACACAATTTCCCATGAGAGAATTCCACCATCTTTCCTTGACATTTAGTGGCATCACCACCACTGATGCCCCACTGTGAAAATCCATTGGGTACTGATGACCAGAAACTCAATAAAACCAACCAATGTAAACATTGTGCAGAAAAGAGCAAGTCATATGAAGAATTCTGTGGAGAGTAGCTCATCTTTTACTCTCAAAGCTGTCATCTACAAGGCAGAAGTCAGAAGTGTGATGGAATACTCCCCATTTGTGTAGATAAGCGCAGTTTCAACAATAGTCAAGAAGCTTAACACCATCCAAGACAAAGTAGCCCACTTGACTGCACTCATTATTCAGTCTCACTAACATTGCCACATGGTGGCCGCAGTGTGTGCCATCTACAAAATGCACTGCAACAATACTTGCAAATCAATGACTTCTACTACATAGAAGGGCAAATGCAACAGATGCATGGAAGCACCACTGCTTGGTAGGTTCCCTCCAAGCCACACTGCAATCTGACTTGGAAATTAGAATTAGAATTTTTATTAGAATTAGAATCCCTACAGTGTGGAAACAGGCCCTTCGGCCCAACAAGTCCACACCGAACCTTGGTGTATCCCAACCACACGCATCCCCTTGTAACCCACCTAGTCTACACATCCCTGAACACCACAGGCAATTTAGCATGGCCAATCCACCTAACCTGCACATCTTTGGATCGTGGGAGGAAACTGGAGCACCCGGAGGAAACCCACGCAGACACAGGGAGAATGTGCAAACTCCACACAGACAGTGACCCGAGGCTGGAATCGAACCTGGGTCCCTGGCGCTGTGAGGCAGCAGTGCTAACCACTGAGCCACTGTGCCACCCCCATGTATTGCTGTTCCTTACTGTCACTGGATGGAAGTACTGGAACCCCCTCCCTAATTAGCACTGTGATGTACCTACCCCTGCACGGACTATAGTGGTTCAAGAAGGCAGCTCACCACCACTTTTGTCCTTTTTTTGAGGGGGGAGAAAAGGACAATCATGACTTGCAATAAATGGAGGCCTAGCCAGTAACACCCACATCCCATGAATGAATTAAAGGAAGAAAGGTGCTACGTAAATTAATCTCTTTATTCAGCTTCAGCATAAATCACATCTACGCCATGCACATGAAACTTTGTTTTATACATGAGATAATGATTCTGCATATTTAATTAAACAGTCATTTGACACCAGTGATATTATTGTGCTATGCTAAATTCAGAGAAAACAGACTTATTTTGGGTTTGAAGCAGCAAAATGTACTTAAATCTTTACAACTAGAGAGGAGGTCTTTTAAACTTAAGACCTAGTGGGAGCCGTGTAATAAATCCTGACTATCCTCAGATCTCTGCCAACATTTTCCTGAAGAAAGAGCTTAAGACTTTTACATGCAAAATATTATTACGTACAAGTGATTGGAATTTTCAATAATATTGCAGCATGCAACAAGTTCCTCACCAGGAAATGCCATGTTTAGAAGTAGCCCAAAGCATTCTGGATACCAGTCTCCTCAGATTTTACCATATGACAGGCAAGTATTCTTTGCACATCATAAAATCATAACAATTTTCGTTCAGCAACCAGGTGGTCTCTGCCGACTGAAAAAACAACGAACAGATGATCCTGAAATGGATATCAGGCAAAATCGTTGGCCTTATTGTGCCTGCAAAAAAAAATGAAGTGTGAGCAATTCAGTTATCAGTTTGTCATTTACAACATTCTGTACTCATTCATTTTCAGAAAGTCCACCATCTAATAATTTTAGAATGCATTGTCACTCAGTGATACAGATGCAAGATAATTGGCAAGAAATAAGAATAATTTGAGAGTTGACGTGTTCTGGAATGTACTGGCTGAGAAGGTGATGGAAGCCAGTAAACACCAGTAACCACCAAGTGATCAGGATTTTTATCTGAAAATGAAGGCAGAGGTGACATTTCTACAGGGTTGGGGAAGGCCTCCCCACCAAAGAGAATGGGAGTGGGTTACCTGGAAAATCAGTTCCTGGGGTCTCATATGACATCCTGAATGCAGTGATGGAAAAAAAAGTATAACATCCTCACAATGGTGGTCATGTTCAGTGAACATGTTTTTTCAAAATGTGATCTCCTATCTACAGCACCACGGTCTTGCACGCTGCTCAGTTCATGCTGACCCAATCAGAAATCAGGGCAGCCTAAATTTCAGATACTGAATTCAGCTGTGCCTGTCTCTCCTGCTCAGCAATACTACCAGCCTCCAACATGCCTCCGTTTTCACATTTTTCCCAAACATTTAGCCGACGTAAGCGCATCACCCAAAACACATTGCAAGATTCTTCCCTCTGTTCCTTTATATGAATGTTTAGAAGAAAAAGCTGTCAAGCACTCTAGGATTTGATGTTGCTAAAAAGGTACTTTATATTATGCAAAAATCTTTACAATAAAGCTACAATTTTACCTCCTATTTTTAATAGCAAGGTAACTGAGCTAGCTTCTTTGTAAATACTTGTGAGGTTGATAACGGCTTTGTAGCATGAACTGTATTTATCAACAGTCTAGTTTTGTAGCGTGTGTAACCTTAATCCGCTGTGGCCTATTGCTGTTCACTTCTGTTCTGAGAAATACATTTATGGAAATTAAGAATCATGCAATACCATGGGGGCGATGTTAATTTATTTTATTCATCCAAGGAATGTGGGCATCACTGGCTAAGCCAGCATTTATTGCCCAGAGAGCAGTTAAGAGTCAACCACATTGCTGTGGGTCTGGAGTCACATGTAGGTCAGACCAGGGAAGGATGGCAATTTCCTTCCATAGAAGGGCATTAGTGAACCAGATGGGTTTTTTTCTGACAAATGACAATGGATTCATGGTCATCATTAGATTCTTAATTCCAGATTCTGTTTTAAATTGTTGAATTCAAATTTTACCATCTGCCATAGCAGTATTCAAATCCAGGGTCACTCGATTAACAGTCCAATGATAATACCACTAGGCTGTTGCCTTCTACCCTAAGTTATGTTCTGTACTTTTATGGGATGTAGGTATTCTGGCAAGGCTAGAAGTTGTTGTCCATGCCCAGCTGCCTCTTCAGAGTGCAGTTAAGAAGCAACACGTCTTCCCTGTCTGGAGGCACACGTCAACAAGAGAAGGTAGAGACAGCAGATTTCTTTTAAAAAAAAGACACAGTGAACTAGATTGTTGTTATCAAACTAATCTTAGTACCCACATTTTTTTTTATTAATTGACTTCAAATTGTATCAGCTGCCGTTGTGGGATTGGGACCCATTCCCCTAGAGCCTGGGGGCTCCAGATGACTAATCCAGTGACATTACAATAGGGAGATAGAGGATTAATGCTTTAAAAAAAAGTTAAAACATTAACTTGTCTTCCCCACCCCTCCTTCAAGCATCCTTCACTGAGGAAAATAAAACTAATTGTTCCAACATCGTTGTGCCAAATAAAGCACATTGTTTTTCCTACTTGCTGACCGTATTTTACCAAATCATGGTGAGTTCAGAATGGGGATAGGAGGTCGATTCTGATCTAGGCCAATCTTAAAACTAAAAATAAGATAAGACATCCTGGAGACAGAATCAGCATTTAAAAATCCATTTACAATAAATACATTGGTATCAGTCTTTGTGCGCCAAAATGCTAATCACAAGCCAAGAAAAATAAAATTTGTGATCAGCAAACAGAGAACAAGTTTATAATAAAGCGTGGTACATGAACACATATTGAGATCAGGAAGAGACCTGTAGTTTGTCATCATGTATTAAGAAAAAAACCTTCAACCGATTCTTCAACTTTAGCGTCATAGCAGTCTCTTGAACTATATAAAGTAGCGATTGTATCATAATTAACATGATTACTAATCTACATCCACACCCTAAGTAAATATTAAAGACATATTGAATACATTTGATAAGTTAATTTACACTAAACGATTCCTGTTACATTTAGCCATAAGAAAAACACATTCGAGTCAGTCATTTTAGAACCAATTTTGCAGAATGAAACTCTATTAAGTATTCAACTTAAAAATCTGCTAAAAAGATGCAGCCTGCTGAACCGGAATTATGAGTGTGTATCAAAGAAAAGTTACAGCACAATAAAGCTATTCAACTCATCCTGTCTGTATCAGCTGAAAGAGAAAAAAAACCCAGCCACACATTTTAATCCTACCGCTTAGAACCTAGCCCACAGTCTTACACCTTACAGTGCTTTAGGTAACTTTTTAAATGATTTGAAGGTTTCTACCTTCACCATCCAATCAGGAATCAAATTCTAGACACCCACCACCTTCCAAGAGAAGCAGAAAAGTTGACGTTTCGGGTTGGTACCCTTCTTCAGAGGGTGATACTGCTTGGCCTATAATCATTATAGATTCACTCACGTCCTTTCAGGAAGGAAATCTGTCTACTTTACCTGGTTGGGGCTACATGTGACTCCAAAACCACAGCAATGTGGATGATTTTAACTGCCCCGTGGATAATTAGGGGTGGGAAATAAACGCTGGCCTGCCAGTGACACCCACATTCTAAGAATGAATAAAAAAGTGCTTTTTACAGATACTGAAGTTCAGAACCCTCTTTCCTACTTTGTCTACTGTCAACAAATGTCAAAATGTGTTGCTTCCTAAACTTTTACTGTTGTTGCAAAATAAAAATGAAGCAAAATTTCCAGGCTCTTTACATAAGTTGGAGAGGTGATTGGGGGGTGGGGGGGGCAAGGGTGGAGAGAATTACCGAAATGTATATTCACAGCTGAACAAATTCACTTCAAGTGCAAACGTTTCCAGATAAATTTATCTTTTCTATTGTTGTTCACCTGAAATAAATTGAGGCATGTTTTTAAAAACTCAGCATGCGGTAATTTTATCTGGACAGGCATCAGTATTTTTCCATGGAGATAGCAAGGTGTAGAGCTGGATGAACACAGCAGGCCAAGCAGCATCAGAGGAGCAGGAAGGCTGACGTTTCGGGCCTATGTCTGGATTTGAAAATGTAGCCTCTTTTCCCTCCCACTCCTTATGTATTAAAAAAGGTCCTCTGCCTCAATGATCAACAGCCTTTAAGTGCACTTCTTTTCCCTCAGTAGAAATTTGGGAGTGTTCAAGTCAAAGTTGCAATGAGATGGAACTAAAATTTCCTCACAAATATCTGGAAAACTGACTGCTCTGTTGGTTTCAATGATTCCTTCAGTTAAAGAGGGTTACATTACATTTACAGGATCTAATTCCTTTGACTCCAAACTTCAACAACACTAACAAACTAAAGCATTGGATTTACATTGTTGTTTCCAATAGGTCATCCAGATCTTCTTTCTTAGATGAAGACATGGAGTCACTGGCTGTATGTGACCCTATGCGCCAAGCAAGTTGTGAAGTTGAAAGCTTAACTGAAAGTTGCTTTGACAGTGGCATGTCTACAATGAGAGATTCAAATGAATATGATTCTGACGGTGAATTCAAACATCAGAGACATTTTGAAAGAGCACATTGTGCGCAAGAGGCCTTTGGAGGAGATGCTTCTGACATAGATGTAAGCAACCAAACAAGCTGTGTGACATTTTGATGCAAATCTTTGGTACATTGTGAATTGCATTTATTGATCTGCACAAAAATGAATGATTCCTCTTTGGAGAAATAAATGAATTCTGGATTCTGTATTTTTGATCAGGTCTAAAACAATTAACCATGTAAGTGTCTAATTTTACAGTTCTTTAAATGTTTGACTATCTGGTTACTAAATACCAGTTTGATCAATACAGTTACAGAATATTTTGCTCTGTTTGTTGCACTTCAGTTGCAACAATTGCATTTGGTTTGAGTACAGTGTCCTCCCATCAGAGCAGAGCTTGTCCACTTGTATGGGAGAATGGAGAATGGATGATTGCTACATCTGAAAGAATGCTAATAATGTAACGTTATTAGGCTGAGATCTTTTGAATGCACTTAAATGCATCAGGTGATTAATATTTGGAATTAAAAAGTTGTTACAGTACATTGGTCAACATATAGACACAGAGTCCAGAGTCTCAAATCAGTTACTCTCTGGTTTTTGATAATAAGATTCAGCAATGCTGGCCTTCTGTTATTGGCTCTTTAAGTGAAAGTGTATTTGTGATTCTGTTGTAGGTGCCTGAAATTCGGGATGAAGTAGCTTTTAGCCAAGATAGTCCCGGCACAGTTCTGGAGTGGAAACCAACCCAAGCAGTGAGCCGGAGCAGTTCTGGAGCCTCTTTGTCACGTGGCTACAGTGCTGCATGTTCACATCAGGTAGCTTCTGTTACAAATTTTTAAATAGTACTCGCTTCTGTGAGTTCACATCTTTGTTTTTTAGGCAAATCAATTTGTTATATTGCCACGTAAAATTGAATAAATGAATTAGGAAGAGGAGTAGGCCTTTTAGCCCCTCAAGTCTGGTCTGCCATTCAGTTGGTTCATGGTTGATCTGATTGTGGCCTCAGCTTCTTTATCATTCCTACCCCTGGTAACTATTGACTTCCTTGCTAGTCCAGAATTTATTCTGCCTTAAAAGTATTCAATGACCTGCCTCAAATACTGAATGGTGAAGTCAGTTGCAAAGTCGCATTGCCCTCTGAGTGAATGTTCACTGAATTGCTTCTATTGCATTTACTTCTTTCTTAAATAAGGAGATGAAAGCTGTTCACAACACTGCAGATTTCACCTCACTAAAACCCCGTAGGACTGCACAAAGCATTTATTTTTATGTTAACAAAAATAGCTTATTATTCAGTCGCTCATCAGGGATTGATTATCTCCATGGGTGTGTTTATTTGAAACAGTAAAACATCTTATAAAGCAGACATTACAGCAAACCAATTGATTTCTCTTTCTGCAACTTGCAGACCCATAGCAGCCGAACTGCCAGTTGCAGTATTATATACACGTAACACGTGAAATTCTTTAAAGGTGCACTTCCTCAAAGTTTAGGTATATGCACAACTTTCCGCTCCTTTCAACAAAGAAGTTTAAGTCTTTACATTTGCAAGTAAGCCTAAGAGTCTCTGTAATAGATAAAATAATACCTCCAGATCTCATTACGTCTGGAGGAGCAAATGGTTTCCTATTGTCAGCAATGATGTTGTTTGTCATTCCTGTTTATGTATGGTTACTTAACATGATACAGCAAGACTGGGACAGTCCTCTGTTTCATCTTAATTTTGTGCTTTTATGTGTACGACCTTATAGGTCTTTGCTCTGAACGCATTCTTGTCACCTTGACTTTTTCCATAAACTTTCTATGGGATTCTGAACGTGTATGTATTGTCCCACTTGTGATTTTGGCAACTCTGTACTCACATTTTTATCATGCACATTAGTCACCTTCTCTCGCATTTTTACAATCTTCTCTTGAGCTTCAAAAAGAGTTTTTTATGAGCCAGTGAATTGGTTGTCACTGGCCTGCCATTCGGGAGCGCTACTGGTGATGGAATGGTTGCGATCTGAATGTTGCTCTCAAATGTAACATTGCAATAAATTGGCCTTCTTTCGTTTGTCTGTATGTGAAGATTAGATCTTTGACCATGCAAATCATGAATTCTGCTAGTCTGTGGGTCCTAAGATAATGTGTAGAAGTAGTATGAATTGATAGGAGCTTAGAGCATGTGTGACTGACAAATGATGGAGTATTTGGTAAAGTAATCAACTTTATGACGATGCAGCCATTTCCATGAACATGAAAAAAGACGGGTGCAATTTTGGACCAAAGATGGGCAGGGATCACGTAGAGTGTTCGTGGTTCTTTACCAAAACTTGTTGTATGCCCTTGACAAATCTCACAGTCCATAACAGGGATGTCAATGCCTCAACCTGGCCAATGTACTGAAACTCTTGCAATTCTCATCTGATTCATGCCCTTGTGTATAATGAAGTTGTTGAATTATATCTGGTCAGAAAAATTCTGATAGGACACCCACCTTCCTTTAAAAACATCTCCTTAGGAAATGTTAGTTCATCCCAAAAAGGCCAATATGATCTCACTTAGAGTTGTAGCATCATACAGCATAGAGAAGACCCTCTGGTGAATTAAGTCTGAGTTGACCTATCTACATTCATCTCACTTTTCAGCATTTTGCCCTTTGCCTTGAAAGTTATGACATGTCAGGTGCTCACCCACAGACTTTTTAAAGCTTGTAAGGGTTCCTGCCTCCACAGCCCTCCCAGGCAGTGCATTCCAGATTCCCACCACTCTGTGAGTGAAAGATGTTTTCTCTAATCCCCTATATCCTTAAAATTATGCGCCCTGGTTGTTGACCTTTCAACTAAGGTGAACAGCTGTTTCCTATCCACCCTGTCCATGTCCCTCAAAATCTTAAACACCTCTGCCTTGTTCCCTCTCAGCCTCCCCTGCTTTAAAGAAAACAACTCGAATCTCTCCAGCCTCTCTTCATAGCTGAACTGCTCCATCCCACGCAACATCTTGGTGAATCTCCTCTGTGCCCCCTCTGCTGCAGTCACATCCTTGCTAGAATGAGGTGACCAAAACTGCATACAGAACCAAAGTTTTGTACAGCACCAACATGATCTCCCTGCTCTTGTAATCTATGCTAGTGTCCTGTATGCCTTCTTAATTACCCCATGAACCTATCTTGCCATGTCCAGGGAATCTGTGGACAAGCAACCCAAGATCATTGTGCTCCTATGAGCTTTCTAGTGCTCTGCCATTCATTGAGTGTTCCCTTGCCTTGTTACAACTTCTGAAGTGCATCACCTCACACCTTTCAGGGTTAAATTCATTTGCCACTGACTGCAAATCTGATCAACCTGTCCATATCTTCCTTTAAGCTAAGAACTTCTTCCTGACTATTAGCCATTCAGACAATCTTCATGTCATCAGCATTCTTACTTATCATCCCCCGACATTCTCATCTATATAATTTACATATATCATGAGCAATAAGGGACCCTGCACTGATCCCAGTGAGACACTACCGGCCATCAGCCTCTATTCAAACAAACTGTCTTCTATCACCACCGTATGTCTCCTACCACTAAGCCAATTTTGGATTCATTTTTCCAAGTTACCCTGGATTCCATGTACTTTTACCTTCTGTATCAATGTCCCATGTGGGACCTTGCCAAAGGTTTTGTTAACAGCCGTAAGAACTACATCAACAGTATTACCCTGATCTAAATATCTGGTCACCACCTCAAAATTTAGCCAAATTTGTTAGGCATGATCTCCCTCTAATGAAGCCATACTGACTATCCCTGATTAAACTTTGCCTCTCCAAGTGGAGATTAAGTCTCTCCAGAATTTTTTCCTTAGTTTCCCTACCACTGATGGTCACTGGTCTGAAATTCCCTGGTTCATCTCAACTACCCACATTAGCTGTGCTCCAGTCCTCTGGCATATATCTTGTTTATGGGCATGCTGAACGGAATCATTCCTCCCTAAAATGATGTTTTACCATAGTTTCTGTAGTTTGGAAGCTTTTGGTTCTTGTAATTTACATTGTGCACAATGTATCAGGTAAATTTGGAAAACATCTTAAAGTTCAATGCCAATGAAGTCAACTTGCAGATCCAAGGGCATATCTTCTTTCTAACCCAGGTAAGGTAGCTGTGATTCTCAAGTTGCCTGTTTTGAACCTAATCTCATAGTTGTAACCTTGGCTGTTTATTGGGAAACAGTGTAATCTTGGCAGTGATTTGTTGTCAGTCTCCACCACAGATTTTTTGTTGAATAGATAGGTATGAAAATGTATGATTCCACAAACTAAGGCAAATGTTTCCAATTCAATGTTTGAGTAGTTGGACTGCACTGCAGACGGAACATCTGATGCAAATGTGATTGGCTAGCTTTTGTCCAGTATGTATGCTCTTCAACCTTTCTGTGAGGCGTCTATCTCCTAAACTTTCAATTTTATCAGAACGTTCTGGTTATTTTAGTGGTAAATTGTGAATTGAAATGGTATGCAAAGTTTCTGAGATTGATTTATCATCTGATGTCTGACTAATTCCATGGATGGTGACCAGGGATAGGTCACAGCATGCTGGTATATCTGCCGTTGGCCCAGCAGTGTCTATGATGGAGAATAATTGATGTCCAGGCAGATTGATTGTAATTGCACTCCAGCACTATTGATTTCACACATGGAACTGATGAATCATTGTATGTTGAAAGTTTTACTGTAGGTTTCATCGTGGTTTTCCATGTGTGGTGCAAGTTTTTTTCTTAATTTCAGAGAGTTAGTAAATTACCTCTGTGTTACTCTTATCCAGTAACTAATAGTCACCAGTTTCTTAAGGCAGACAACTTGAACTTTTGCAAACATTTCAGATGGTGTGATGTCATTAATTTTTCCATGAGATTGATGGCATGAAAGGTGTATTCAACATGCTTTGTTTTATTATGTACATTGTCAGATTCCGGTTTTTTGGTCACTTTGTGTATACACCTCTAGCAGGATGCTTGGCAGACTTTATTGGAGCTTGAAGATACTCTTTGTGCATGGTGTATTTAGGGTTGGTGCACAGCTCTTCGTGGCTGCATTAGTCTTCATTCTGCCTCTGTCAACGGCCTTTCTGCAAAGTACCTTACAAAATTGATTGAAAGCTTGGTATATCCTTCGTGCCTGAAGGAGGCCACACATTCTTTGACACTTTGTGATGCAGTACATTTTTAGCTTTTCTAACAAATCTTTCTGGAAAGCTTCTGTGAGGACGACTGCATCACCAACTAAATAACTCTGTTGCCTAGCTTTTTATCTGAAGAGTCTCATATGAGCCCTTTTCACTGTATCTGGTCATGAGTGGTCTGTGGATTCCGTGGACTTCTAGTCTAAATTACCTGAATTCTAATTACTGAATATAGGGGTTTAATTAACCTCTGAATTGGCCTTCTGTTGTGTTCCAGATCTTTTAGGGGTCTTTTAGCTGTTAGTTCTGACACATTAAGTCTGTATAGGACTTTGTTCCCAATGGCTAAGCAAATTTTATTGGTTTGTTTAGCTGCATCGGACACACCGAATCTAGAAATGACAATTCTGAGTGTTGTTCAAGTACGTTGAATTCTATTAGGAGGTTTGCTTTGTTCCAGTGTAAGCTAGGAAATTTTATTGCTGTTCTGACAATATCCCTTTAACCTGCATTTGCTTGCTATTAATCCAGCATACATCCTGATCACTTGCCTTTCTCAATTAGTTGTTAAACAGCCCTCTCAACCGGGACTGGTCTGCTTACAAGGAATCTATATTTTCAATTCTCTGACACTGCACTGAACGAAGACACTGAGCTCTGTCAGTTTGGCCTGATTTAAGTCTGTTGACCATGTGTTTTGTCTGTAGATTAAAGTGCTCACTGACTGTGCCAATATGATAGGCTTCATCAGCATGATGTTTTCCATTATTGTTCATCATGTCATGTCAATGATAGTGGTCTGATATCAATTTCTCATTAGGGACTGATCAACTGTGTGGATTAGTTTATTTAAAACTTTAAAACACATCATGCATCATGAACAGACATTACAGTAAACTGATTTCTGTGTGCACCTCCCAAAACCAAGAGCAGACCAACTACTGGAAAGAGTCACAACCTTGTATACATACAACAGATAGAATTCTTAAAGGCAAGGTACACATCCAGCAATCCTTTTTTTTACTATTCCCTTGCAATAAACAACAATATCCCATTGCCTTGTTAATCACCTGCACTAACTCTATGTATTTTTTGTGATTCATGTAAAAGGACACTCAGAGCCCTCTCTGCCAAAGCATTCCGCAATCTCTTACCATTTAAATAATATGTGGCTTTTCTGGTCTTCCTGTCAAAGCAGGCAGTTTTCCCGCTTTAAGGGAGGTGATGGTCCTTGTAGTATTATAATGAGACTATTAATCCAGAGATCCAGGTAATGCTCTGGGGACCTGGGTTCAAATCCTGCTGTGGCAGATGGTGAAATTTGAATTCAATAAAAATTTAGAATTAAGAATCTAACAATGGCTGTAAAACTGTTGTCGATTGTCAGGAAAAACCCATCTGGTTCACTGATGTACTTTAGGAAAAGAAACTGCTGTCCTTTCCTTGTCTGGCCTACGTGCAACTCCAGTAATGAGATTGACTCTTTGCTGCCTCCGGGGCATGGGCAGTAAGTACACCCACATCCTGCGAATGAATGTGAACGGTGTGTAAAATAGCTCTCTACCAGTTTTTTGCTTACTCACTTTACCTACTCGCAGACTGTTTGTGTTCTCTTCACAATTTACCTTCTTACCTATGTTTGTCTTATGAGCAAATTTAGCTACTGTACAATTGATCCTATTATCCAAGTTATTGAGATAATTTGTAACTTGTTGAAGCTGCACCAATGATCCCTGTGGCACACCACTAATCACATCTTGCCAATGTGAAAATGAATCTGTTTCCTGTTAGGTAAATCATTTCTCCATCTGTGTTAATATCTTACCCACTAAACTACAAGTGCTTATTTTACATAGCAACCTTAGATGTGGCACTTTGTCACTTGCCTCCTGGAAATCTAAGTACAACGTATCCACAGGATCCTCCTTCATCTGTGTTGTGTTGAATTAGAAGCTGGAAAGATGAATGAAAGAATAGGTTAGAAGCTGGAAGGGCGAATGAAAGAAAAGTCTTTAAAATGCTAAGTATATCTACTTGTGCAGATACAGATTCAGGTAGAGAATCCAGCACAACGGGTGCAATCTTAAAGCAGGAGAAAAAGGAGTTAAATCAGGGAGTATCTTTTTGCACAAAAGATGGTTAAAATAAGGAAAAAAACATGTCCAAAAATGTTGAGACTGTGATCAGAAAACTTTTGTTAGGTAAAGTTTTCGAGAGAAATGGTACAAAAGCCAGTAAATAGAGTGAAGATACAGATTAGCATTAACGTAATTAAATTGTGAAATAGCCTCAAGGAGCTGAATAGCATGCTCTTCCTATCTTCCTAAGCTTCATTTTCTTTGAGTATTAAGAAAGTATGTCATGCATAATAGAACTGAACTATTGTGGAATTGAACAGTTTACAGCACAGGTTTCCCAGGTTCTTTTGTACTCATAATTTACTCTTTGGAAATTGGCTGCAAAGTACTGTACTGATAATTAACTCATTTTTGACACTACATTTATGACGTTACTAAGATTTTCCAGACTTAACTATAATGTACCTTTCTGTTTGCTGTCCCCTTTTACTTTGTCCATACCGCCCCCTTTCTTTGGGCCTGAAGGACAGGTGATCTGTTTTCAGATTGCTCCCAAAACTGCATTACAGTGGCCAGTGGTACCTTAAATCTCCTTCTGATCATCTTCTGTTACCCACCTCACTGGTTGCTATTGATTGAGATGGTTACCTTACTCTGAGGAATCACAGGCAAAAATCTTTGTACTGCTCAATGGATACAGTACATTAAGGGTAAATTCATCAACACATGTACACCTAAAAAGGCACACAAACATATGTGTGTTGAATATTGGTTGGAGAATTGAATAAATTTTCACTGAAAATTTTTTGAGTGTTGCAACAGGATTTCTTTACATGTATTAGTAAAAGGCATCTGAAAAACTGCAACTGTGAGAATGCTTGCATGCCCTCAGCACTGTGTATTCCCTATGCACTGGACACACTGTTAAGAGGATGGCTACTGGATTGAAATGTCTGGAATGAAATTAAGGGCAAAAAGCTCATCAGATGTCAGTCTTGGCAGATGGTAGCACTTTCACCTCTGAATCAGTCAACTGTGGACTTGAGCTGCACACCAGGACTCAGCACATTACCAAGGCTGAGTCTTCAGTGCTGTCCTGTCAAAAGTGCTGTTTATTTTTTAAGATAAGCACTAAACACAGGATCCATCTTCTCTGTCAGATAGAAGTAAAAGATCCTCTGCTACAATTTGATGGAAAACAGTGCAGTTCTGATGTCCTAGCCTATAATTTTTCTGAGCTAATTTCACGAAAGTGCATTGTTATTTGTCTTATTGTTTGCCTAGAAGCAGATGCAGTGGTAGTTACTGATGATTATTGTTAGAATGAGTGGAGATGGTCTCCTACATTTAGCTCTATGGGTTACAATATATTTGCAAATTCTTTGTAGGAGTTTGACATGCAGGATGAGATGGCTTTTAGCCAGGACAGTACGAATACTGTTCTGGACTGGAAACCCTCGCAAGCAGTAAGCCGGAGCAATTCTGGAGTCTCCTCTTCGCGGCGCTGTATCTCTGCATTTTCACCACAGGTAATACTTGTTACATATTTCTAAATAATACTTCACCTCTGTGAGTTGCTTTTCTTTCATGTTAATACAAATCAAGTGGTTGTATTGATTTGTATTTATTTAGACTTTATTTATAATCCTCATTTTAAAAGAATAATGAATTCACAATGACATAGGGATACTTCAAATCTGTCTGTGTCTAGTATTGAGTTAGCTGATATAGACTTAGCATTGTTTCTTCCTGAGTGCTGGAATCTCTTTACTTTCATGTCCAATTTGCAGTGACTATAGCTGAAATGGTGAAGTAAGAGCAGAGTCTGGTGTGAAATTTAATATGCTGTTATTCCCACTCACACTCCACTCCCTATCCTTTCTCTTTCTGTGGTTACACTTCCTGTAGATAATGGCACCACTAATTTCTGTCCTTTACCTTACCATAATTTCAATAAGAGTCCTCTAGGAGAACAAAAATGAAAGACAAAAATGGAAGTTTTGGCCAGCGATCAAGAATATTGTCACATAAATTCTACCCCTTTCCTCCCATTCATGTATGAACAATATCTGTTTTGATAAATATGCCAAATGAGAGTTATAGAGTAAAAACATCCATCAGTATAAATGAGTGGCCTCAGAAGGAGGGAGGAAAATAAATCCATAAAATAGATTCTTAAATTATGGCTGCAGGTATTAAATAAATTAGCAATAATACCGGTTAAGAGCTGATTTTGTTTCTTCCATTAGGTCTCTAACCTCATTTATTTAAATGGATTGCCATGTCATAACTTGCATTTAATACTTTTCTTAAAAAAAAAACTTGGAATGTAGAGAAATATATTTTCCAATCAGACTATCCAATCATCTGAATATATGTGAGCAACATGTGAATTAGCAAGCAGACTGATTGATTGATTTACCCTAAGGTCAAAAGCGCTTATTTTGCTCTGTTCAGAACTCATAAATGTGCTTTGAATTGAACACAGTGGTTTCTGATTGAAATGTTTCCTTTTTTCAGCCTACTAGCACAGCTGGGAACTTCAAATATCCTCAGTCAGAAAAGGCTTTCAAGGTAGTGCTTGCTGGAGATGCAGCCGTGGGCAAGTCAAGCTTTCTGCTTCGACTCTGCAAAAATGAGTTTCGTGGGAACACCAGTGCCACTTTAGGTATGTTTCATTAGTTTGACCACCTTGCATCTCTTTATTTCCTCCTGCTGTGGTTCCACTGTCAGTCAGCTGCATTAGCATTTAGATGCTATTTTAGAAGCATTTACCAGAATGTCCAATGAATCAATTTCTACTTGTGCATGAGTTGTTTCTGGCCCTGAAAATCGACATAGTCCTGATAGTTACACTAGGATCGTGTTTTGGCATGGAGCATGCTTTTGATTGTATAAACTTTGCTGGCTCAATCTTCTCAAGTTGATGTTGAACCCTGCCTCCAGCATAAGCCAAGGAAGAGCTGACTGAGTCATAGGGTCATACAGCACGGAAATAGACCCTTCGGTCCAACTTGTCCATGCTGACTAGGTATCCTAAACAGAACTAGTCCATTTTGCCCCCATTTGGCACATATCCCTATAAACCTTTCATATTCATGTATCTGCCCAAATTTTTTAAAATGTTGTAATTGTACCATCCTCTACCACTTCCTCTGGCAGCTCATTCTGTGCAGGGCCCTTTTAAATCTTTTCCCTCTTACCTTAAGCCTATAGCCGCTAGCTATGGACTCCCCCACCCTTGGAGAAAAAAAATCTTATCTGTTCACCTTATCTAAGCCCCTCATGATTTTATGAATCTCTACAACGTCACATCTCGGCCTCTGATGGTCCGAAGAAAAGTGTCACTCCCTATTCAGCCTCTCCATATAACTCAAACCTTCCAGTCCCTGCAACATCCTTGTAATTTTTTCTGTACCTTTTCTAGTTTAACAACATCGTTCCTATAGCAGGGTAATCAGAATTGTATGCAGTATTATGAAAGTGGCCTCACCAATGTACAGTCGCAACATGATGCCCCAACTTCTATACAGAATGCCCAATGAAGGCAAACGTGCCAACTGCCATCTTCACCACCCTGTCAACCTGTGATGCCACTTTCAAGGAAGTATGAACCTGCACCACTAGTCCCTCTGTTCAAAAACACCCCTTCATTGACTGGTCCAGTGGTTACAGAATTCAAAAGAAAACATTAAATTATTGTGCTTTTCCCAACAAGCCTAGGAGGGGGCATTTACAGCTGATTTTGAGGGTACCAACATTCAAACATATATCTGACTAAGAACAAGGAAATGGGAAAGCTGTTGTCGGGATTCACTGGTCATTGGAGACAGATGGAGGTTCTTTCTTGTAAGGTCTCAAGAAAATAATTATGGAACACCTCATACAGTTTCTAAATCACCTTTGCAACTACAAGGCCACTACAAATATTTTTTGGGCCTTTGTATTTCTTAATTTCTTTGAAGCTGTAAATTGTCATTTATATTTCAGAAATTGTGTTTATATAGTGCATTTCAGAACTGTTTAACATCCAAAATGCCTAGTCACCTTTGAAGCATTTTTGAAATGAAACACTTAATTGGTACGCAATGAAGATCCACAAATAGCAATAGGATTAACAGGCAGATAATGGCCCATCTTTTGCAGTGCTAATGACAAAGAAAATGTTGTATTTGCCATCATCATTCCACTGGGTCAGTGTCTTTGGAAGTTTGCACATGAAGAAATAACATGAAAAGCCAGAAGTTTTTGACAGTGAATCTACACTTTTCCCAATGATTGAAATGTTGAGGTGACATCACCTGTCCCATTTCAAATGCTGTGGTCTGGGAAATTTTTGAACTCATGAAAATGCCTGTTTTTTTTTTGTTCATGACATGTGGGCATCGCTGGATAGTCCAGGATTTATTGACTATCCCTAATTGTTCTGCAACAGAGTGACTTGCTGGGTCATTTCAGAGGTTACTAAAGAGTTGACCACCTTGCTTCTTATCTGGTCTCATACATAGGTCTGAACAAGTAAGAATGGCAGATTTCTTCCCTTTGAGGACATTAGGGACCAGATGTGTCTTTATGACAATCGATAATGGTAGCCATTAAGCTTTCCTTTCTTTCCAGATCTTTTTAAATTTAAATTTCATGATGTGCTTTGATGGGGTTTGAACCAATGTCTCCAGAACATTAGTCTGGGGTTTTGGACTACTAGACCAGTAACATTACCACTATGCCCCTACCTCCCTAAATGCTGCTTGTCTTACTGTAAAAGCCCTTGAATGAGTTCTGAATGTACAAACAAGGAATAAGAGTAGGTCTCTCAACCCTTCGACCTTGTTCCGCCATTCAGTAAAGTCATGGCTGATCTGATTTTAACCCTAATGCTACATTCTTGCATATCCCCAATAATCTTTCACGTTACACTTACCTCTCCTTGCAATAAACGGTTAACATTCTATGAGCTTTCCTGATCACTTAATGTGCCGGCATAACCTGCTGTGATTCATGCACCAGGACACTCAGACCTCCCTGCATCTCAGAGTTCTGCAATCTCTCACCATTCAGATGATATGCTTGTTTTTTAACTCCTTCTGCCAAAATGGACAATTTCACACACTTCCACTTTATACTCTATTTGTCAGATCTGCATCCACTCACTAAACATGTATCTTTGTGGGTTCCTATGTCCACTTCACAACTCATTTTCCTACCTATCTTTGGGTCCTCATTAAATTTAGTTACCATACTGTCAGTCTGTTCATCCAAATCATTTATGTAAATTATGAAGAGTTGAACGCTCCAGCACCAACGTTCGGTCATGTGTTTTAATGATGTTGGGTGGTGGATGTTATTGGCCAGGCCATCAGCAGAGCTTCTGTGGTCTTCTTTGAATTCAGATATCACCAACTGTTATGCCCTAGAACATTAACCTGGAATTTTGGATTGTGATTCCAATACTGTTACCACAATGCCACCACTGCCTCCCTTGTCTTGAGAATATATGAGTGTGGCTGTGTAGTGTCAAAATATGAGCAAGAAATTGCCTCTGCACTTTTGGTTGTCACTGAGAACAGCACTTACTTATTTCCATGTCCTTCTTATTTTTCACACAGGTGTTGATTTTCAGATGAAAACTCTGATTGTTGATGGAGAACGAACGGTGTTGCAGTTGTGGGACACTGCAGGTCAAGAGAGGTATTAGAAATGAGCAAGTTTTAAAGTGACAAAACTACACATTCATTAAAGCCAAATGTACATGTTGCATGCACATTTTATTCATCTGATGGTTAGTTTTTCATGAGGCTATCATTGTAAGGTATGGGAAACAGAAGTGGGTTAATAATGATCTGAAACATTGTCTCCTGCCTTGGCAGTAAGCAGAAGAGTGTAAGGATGCTACCTGTGTTGCGATCATGGAAAAAAATAACTTTTATTTGTTTTACTTTAGCTGGAAGAAACACCACTCCAGTGCTAGTGGGTTCAGGAGGCATAAAAACATTGTTTTTCAATGCATTTGTGTTTTATCTCTTCATTTAGTAGCATTCCCTGCAAAACATAGGCTGTCATTGACAGCCTACACAATGGGGGAAGCTCCCTGTCCTGGCAAAGCTACATGCATATTCTGCCTGCTTCTGTTTGGTCTGAGAGAACGCAATGTACTTACTCTATTGGTGTAGTAACAGTTTGCCTTTCCCCGAATGTTTGTAGTCAACAAGTTGAGGGATGTTAGATCTAAAAAACAGACTCAGCAGCTTGGGCAGCATCTATGAAGGGAAAGCACATAATGTTTCAGGTTGATGGCCCTTCATCAGTACTCCAGTAAGATAAACATGTAATAGATACTGTGCAAGTGAAAGGGGGTGAGGGGAACATAGAACAGAGAACATTACAGCGCAGTACAGGCCCTTCAGCCCTCGATGTTGCGCCCACCTGTGAAACCAATCTGAAGCCCATCTAACCTACACTATTCCATTATCATCCATATGTTTATCCAATGACCATTTAAATGCCCTTAATGTTGGTGAGTTTACTACTGTTGCAGGCAGGGCATTCCACGCCTTTACTACTCTCTGAATAAAGAATCTACCTCTGACACCCGTCCTATATCTATCACCCCTCAATTTAAAGCTATGACCCCTCGTGCTAGCCGTCACCATCCGAGGAAAAAGGCTCTCACTGTCCACCCTATCTAATCCTCTGATCATCTTGTATGTCTCTATTAAGTCACCTCTTAACCTTCTTCTCTGTAACGAAAACAGCCTCAAGTCCCTCAGCCTTTCCTCATAAGACCTTCCCTCCATACCAGGCAACATCCTGGTAAATCTCCTCTGCACCCTTTCCAATGCTTCCACATCCTTCCTATAATGCGGTGACCAGAACTGTATGCAATACTCCAAGTGCGGCCGCACCAGAGTTTTGTACAGCTGCAACATGACCTCACGGCTCCGAAACTCAATCCCTCTATCAATGAAACCTAACACACCGTACGCCTTCCGAACAACCCTATCAACCTGGGTGGCAACTTTCAGGGATCTATGCACATGGACACTGAGATCTCTCTGCTCATCCACACTACCAAGAATCTTACCATTAGCCCAGTACTCTGTATTCCTGTTACTCCTTCCAAAGTGAATCACCTTACACTAATCTGCATTAACCTCCATTTGCCACCTCTCAGACCAGCTCTGCAGCTTATCTATGTCCCTCTGTAACCTGCAACATCCTTCCGCACTATCCACAACTCCACCGACTCTCGTGTCATCTGCAAATTTACTAACCCATCCTTCTATGCCCACATCCAGGTCACTTATAAAAATGACGAACAGCATTGGCCTCAAAACAGATCCTTGCGGTACACCACTAGTAACTGAACTCCAGGATGAACATTTCCCATCAACCACCACCTTCTGTCTTCTTACAGCTAGCCAATTTCTGATCCAAATGGCTAAATCATCCTCAATCCGATGCCTCCGTATTTTCTGCAATAGCCTACCGTGGGGAACCTTATCAAACGCTTTACTGAAATCCATATACACCACATCAACCGCTTTACCCTCATCCACCTGTTTGGTCACCTTCTCAAAGAACTCAATAAGATTTGTGAGGCACGACCTACCCTTCACAAAACTGTGTTGACTATCCCTAATCAAATTATTCCTTTCTAGATGATTATAAATCCTATCTCTTATAATCCTTTCCAACACTTTACCCACAACCGAAGTAAGGCTCACTGGTCTATAATTACCAGGGTTGTCTATACTCCCCTTCTTGAACAAGTGGACAACATTTGCTATCCTCCAGTCTTCTGGCACTATTCCTGTAGACAATGACGACATAAAGATCAAGGCCAAAGGCTTTGCAATCTCATCCCTAGCTTCCCAGAGAATCCTAGGATAAATCCCATCCGGCCCAGGGGACCTATCTATTTTCACACTTTCCAGAATTGCTAACACCTCCTCCTTACGAACCTCAATCCCGTCTAGTCTAATAGCCTGTATCTCAGTATTCTCCTCGACAACATTGTCTTTTTCCTTTGTGAATACTGACGAAAAATATTCATTTAGCGCCTCTCCTATCTCTTCAGACTCCACACACTACTGTCCTTGACTGGCCCTAATCTTACTCTAGTCATTCTTTTATTCCTGACATACCTATAGAAAGCTTTAGGGTTTTCCTTGATCCTACCTGCCAAAGACTTCTCATGTCCCCTCCTGGCTATTCTTAGCTCTCTCTTTAGGCCCTTCCTGGCTAACTTGTAACTCTCAAGTGCCCGGGAAGGAGAACAAATGTAAAAGTCTGTGATAGAGTGGATGGCAAAAGAGGTTAAAAATGAGAAAAGATTTCATTGGGCAAAGGCCATATGGGACAGGTAGAGAAACAAAGAATATTTCCGGATGAGGTGTGAAAGCTGAATAACAATGTCCAGATGCCATGTGAAGCAAGGGAAGAAAAAGAAACAGAAAGAAACAAAACAAGTGGAGCCAGATCTAAAATTGTTGAACTCACTGTCTAGTCCTCTGTTCAGTCCACAAGCATGGCTCTGAGTATCCTGTCACTTGTCATCTCAATTCCCCACCTTACTCTCATCTGACTTTTTTGTTCTTGGTGCACTGTAGCTCAGTGCATGTTTGAGAAACATCACCTCATGTTTTCACTTGGAACTCTGCAGCCTTCTGGACTCAACATTGAAGGAAAAGATTTTAGATTATAACTGCTGCCTTCATTTTGTTCCTTTTTGCTGATGTTTTTCTCTAATCTCTTTCATTATTCCTTCACTTTGCTTATTTAATCTTTCCCGTCATCCATCCAAACACAGTCTTCCCTTTTGTACTTCTTTCCTCTCAATCTATCATTTGCTTAGACTACATCGCAGTTCAGTAGTTCCTTTTTGATGATGGGCCATCATCCTGAAATATTAACACTGTTTCCCTTCACAGATTTAACCTGCTGAGTATCTTTAGCATTTCCTGTTTTTGTTTTGCATCTCCAACATCTGCAGTATTTTGCTTTTGTATTTGTGTGGGAAAAGTTAAAAGATGTCCCTTTCTCCAGATTGGGAGGATCCCCATGCTAAGAAGTTCATTGCCATGCTCATCTTCACAGCTATCAACAGTGTCTATGTCACTGTGCTCTGAGGTTACTGTTGTGTCTGCAAAGGTGTCAGATTTCCATAAACACCTTTCTTGTGAGGCAAAATCATCACACATTCAGTTAGATTTTCAGCTTTGAAGCAGGTAGCAGGTTGGGAAATTTCTTGGCTCACAATGCTTGCCTCAGGAAAAAATGCAAGCAAATGTGGGACTTTTGTTCAAGGAGGTGGGTGCTTGCTTGAGTTGGGTCTGCTGTTCCCAGAAAGAGTTCAGAGTAAACAACTGGGGCTACCATGTGCTGAGGAGGGTTTGGTAAATGACCTGCCTCAATGCTCTGGGACTCTGTATCAGTTGTAACAATGACAGCTGTCACAACCTCTTAGCTCCCACACATTCTCCTTGCTAACTTATGCCATCTTGTGCCCCCATACCCTCTGTGTCAAGCTTTGCCCTACACTTAACCATGTCAGGAGTTCAGGATGGGGCTTGCGATCTGAACCAGCTTGCACCGTTAATCTTCACTGTTGAAAATTGGAGACACAGCATAGGGAATCCTGGAATTGAGTCCCATGGAATTCATGTGTGAAATGTGTCCCATAGGATCTCTCCAACTCCACGAAAATCCACCTGTGCTCTCCCATTCCTGTTCCTCTGTCAGTAAGCAGCTTGCCTTCTTCCCTGCTCCCTTGCTCCATCTCCCTTATATGCTGCAGGCCAAGGATGCTTGTAACTATAGGCTCCATGACTGAATTTTTAACCAGCACCTTAATATTCAGATCCTCTTAGTTGTTCTTGCTGGTGAGTTGCAGTTCATTTGGTGTCGGTACATCCATATATTCTTGTGACCCCTTTCAAATAGCACTGAGTGAATGCACTGAGTGGTGATGTGTGTTTAAAAGGGCATTAGCTGGAGCACAGAGATCAATAATGGCATCACTGGCATCAGATCAGCATGACACTCTGACTAATGTCCCAATCTACCAACTCTATGTACTTCTGAAAACTCTCCTAATGTCTAACATCAAAATGTTACCTGGAGTAGTTCATGCAGCATTGCACGCATGCAATATATGAAGCGCTGAAACTGCAGGCACCGCAGAGCTAAATTTTGCAGTGTAGGTTCCTGAAATTGGTTTACAATCCTCTCCTTGGTGAACATAAACAATTGCCAAAGAAAAGAAAATTTAATCATTAATTATGTTGATGGCACTAGAAACATATTAGTCCAACAATGTACTACTTTTTTAAGAAAATGAAATGGTTAGCAGAGAAGTGAGAAGTGATCTTATTGTTTATTTTTCAGATTTCGAAGTATTGCCAAATCCTATTTCAGGCGCGCAGACGGTGTTTTATTGCTGTATGATATCACGTGTGAAAAGAGTTTCCTCAATGTTCGAGAATGGGTTGACATGATTGAGGTGAATAACCTTGTTTCCATATTAAATAGATTTTGTGCTTATTAGGTAGTAACTACAAGTAACCTCATGGGGGGAGAAACAAACTGTGGTGCTGATAGTGAGCCTTCTCTTCCTGCAGCACTTTTTATGAAATTGTTTGCACTGTCCCCACAATATTTAATCCATTAAAATCATTCTTGGAACATAATTTAGGAACATTATTTTGATTGTGCGATGCCTAGTGTGAAATGTCCACTGCATCATTCTCCTGTCTTTATGCCATATTACTATTTTTATTCATTGCCTTCATAGGTCAGACAGCTTCTTCTTGCCATCGAAAGGGAAAATCAATTGCGAGTAGCCTTCAGGAAAATCTCTAGGGAGGCATTGCTACAGTATAGTGCCATTTTTTTGCCTCGTCTCTGGCATCTCCAGGAATGAATGGAGTGATGAGAGGCTAAGGGATGCTCTTGGGTTGTAGAGAATGAAGTGCTGTCTAGGTGACTGTTAAATAGGATGCCTGGATGTTGGAGCCTGGAAGGTTCTGGCCGAGGGAAGAATTTCCTGCCCATTAAATGTGGCGATCTACCCATGCATGAATATGTGATGAGCTGAGAAGAACATAATTGCATGGGAAAACATGACCTGCCCTCCAGCACAAGTACCTCCTGCTTTTATGCCTTGCTCCACACTTCGTTTGAAAAAAAGAATCCAATCCGAGTGGCATTTCCTTATCACCAAGACGAGGTTCAGTTTGGGAATGCCATATGCAAGAAATCATATTGTGACATAACATATTGAAGGCCACCATACTGCAGTATGCCACTCACTTTTATGCTCAGTAATATATCAATTCAAGTGACTAAGGTGATTCAGAAAATGGTTATGAGAGTAACCTTGAGAGCCATTAAGCAGATTTTTTACTATTTGACCTTTTTTTTTGCCCACTGTGGGGTGAACCAGCAACTGGTCAGAAACCCAAAAGCCTACGGAGGGCGTTTTCCCATGGCTTATAACTCAAATATGATATTAGCACTGTGCTTTGTGATTTTCCAATCAATCAGAGCAGGTAGGCCCAATGATGACCAGCACTTGTCAGTTGAAGACTTTAAATTTAAAGGAACCTTGTCAAAGGCTACAGGCTCCATTCTAGAATAGTGAGGAAAGAAGGAAAACATAATGATAGAGGCAAGGGGCCATATTTTTGAAGATTTTGACCAACTCCAGAAACCTTTATAAATGGCAGCCCCTACCTGGATGTGGAGATTCCAACCAGATTTCTGACAGATCACATTGTTTCCTGTCTGGAAGTGGACAGAGTATGAATCACAAAGCCAGGAAAACCAAGCTCAGAAGGCCCATTTGAAATTATTGCTGAGTTCAAAAAGACCTCCCTTTCATTGTTCCAAGGGCGACTTGCAACGTGGGGGTCACAAGTGTATTGAGTTGACAGAAAGAGTCTTAAAGACTGTATAAGTTTGGCTTACATGTCGTGATCTGAAGTTGTTTAAATTCTTTGTCCTTCAAATATTAAAATAAACAGACTGAAGCTAACAGAGTTAGCAGTTCCATTAGAGTTTTTGTTCACGTTTTTCAAGTATGTTCTTACAGCTGGATCATTATGAATGCTTAGCTGAGTTTCAGATGCCAGAAAAGCACTTGTGTCAGCAAGGGTGACTGAGTTCAAATTTTGATCAACAGCTCAGAGAGACTATTAAAGGACTAGCTGTTTTTGATGTGGTTACTGACTAGAAATTTGGTTTCATAACAAATTCTACACTGTGTTTTAAAAATTATGGAATTCATTAATGAGAATTATGTTTAATTTTGTGTCAGAATGAGAGATCTATTGAATTTTACTCTTATCTCATCTCCACCTGACTCCATAGATCTAGCCATACTGAATGTTGGATGAATAGCTATTGATATGGCATGAAGAGGTCATGAGGGCAAGGGGTAGGTGGATAATATGAATTGGCATGGAGGTAATAAGTGAGAATTAGGTAGACCTTTTAACCAGCACACTTGGCACTCGTGTGCTCATCTGCACTTACGGCCATCTATGATCTGCTTCTGGATTAGAGGGCCAGACTATCCCACCCCCGCATTCCCAAAGCGTTGAACATTCAAGCCACACCATGGGGATTATGGTTCAATTTTCAAAATTATATTTAGAAAGAAACATTTGTCAGCACTTTTGGACGAATTAAGGAAAAAAGCAGCTATAGCTGAATAAAGTAAATATTACTGCACTTGAGCAACATCTAAAGTGGCTAAATGATTTGGGTCTATAAGAATTTCTTCAGAGCTGGTTTATCTGGAAGGGAATCTGAATCAAAATAAAAAGTAAAGGCCAAAAGAAGGAAGGGTTTGTTAATTTCAAAATTTCCAGTTACGTAACATAATGGATTATTATATTATCAATATCACATCACTTATATGTAGCATTGGTAGCATGAATATGTTATTTAGGTTTCCAGTTCCATTCAATACCAGAATTTAAAAAAAACAGGTGTGTTAAATGAAGAGATTCAGGGAATACATATAGTGATAATTTATCCAATATTATAAGCATATACAGTAAGATGATGTTACTCATTTTTGCTTAATTTAAAGGATTCAACCAATGAAAATATTCCCATTATGTTGGTGGGGAACAAAGCAGATCTACGGAACAGAGCCTCGCAGGAAGTGCAGAAGTCAGTCCCCACAAGCTATGGGGAGAAACTGGCCATGGTGAGAATCAAAGAACTGAGTCAGTCATTAACGCTAGGTTGCAAGAAACCAAACTTTGAAAGGGACGGGAAGAGATATCAAAATATTTGAGCAACAGGTGAAGCATCAGGATGCTACTTTGCAGTAGACACATGAATGGTATTCTCCACTAAGTCTACTGTCATCAAGCCAAAAAGACATTATGCCTCCTACACAGATTAGTAATGTGCTGTATGAATTTCAGCATCAGTGTGATGCCAAGTACATAAGCTGTGTGCTTCAGGATAGGCAGACTACATGTCCTTTTGACTGACTGATGTTAAAAGAGTGCAGCTTGTTGACTGCTCACTTAACCTGTGCTTGCAAAACTCAAGACATAATCTCCAACACTAGATTTGATTCTGCTATTGGGTTGCATTTACCAGATAATCCAGACTGTGCGAAGCATGGCACCAGAAACCAGTTTAATGTTATATTGGGATAACAAGGTGTGGGGCTGGATGAACACAGCAGGCCAAGCAGCATCATAGGAGCAGGAAAACTTGACGTTTCGGGCCTAGACCCTTCATCAGAAATGGGGGAGGGGAAGAGGGTTCTGAAATAAATAGGGAGAGAGGAGGAGGCGGATAGAGGATGGATAGAGGAGAGGATAGGTGGAGAGGAGGCAGACAAGTCGAAGAGGCGGGGATGGAGCCAGTAAAGGTGAGTGTAGGTAGGGGGGTAGGGAGGAGATAGGTCAGTCCAGGGAGGACGGACAGGTCAAAGGGGCGGGATGATGTTAGTAGATAGGAGATGGAATTGGGGCTTGAGGTGGGAGGAGTGGATAGGTGAGAGGAAAAACAGGTTAGGGAGGTGGAGATGAGCTGGGCTGGTTTTGGGATGCGGTTGGGGGAGGGGAGATTTTGAAGCTTGTGAAATCCACATTGATACCATTGGGCTGCAGGGTTCCCAGGCTGAATATGATTTGCTGTTCCTGCAGCCTTCAGGTGGCATCACTGTGGCATTGCAGGAGGCCCAGGATGGACATGTCGTCTGAGGAATGGGAGGGGGAGTTGAAATGGTTCGCGACTGGGAGGTGCAGTTGTTTGTTGCGAACTGAGCGCAGGTGTTCTGCAAAGCGGTCCCCAAGCCTGCGCTTGGTTTCCTCGATGTAGAGGAAGCCACAACGGGTACAGCGGATGCAGTATACCACATTGGCAGATGTGCAGGTGAACATCTGCCTGATGTGGAAAGTCTTCTTGGGGCCTGGGATTGGGGTGAGGGAGGAGGTGTGGGGGCAGGTGTAGCACTTCCTGCGGTTGCAGGGAAAAGTGCCGGGTGTGGTGGGGCTGGAGGTGTTATATTGGACTGGTGTGTTAGAAACTACAAATATTTACACACAGGACCATGTTCTGTGTAAGAAAAGGTATCTGTGCATATTCTGCACCTTTTTCATTGAGAAAGGATTATGGAAACTTTCCCGTGGCAATGTCCTGATCAATTAGTGGATCTGCCTGGCCTGAGTTTAATCAGCGAGCTAAGATTGATCGTTAACGGAACAAGCTGTATTTCCATTTCAACCAATCAGCAGATTCTGGATATGGTCTGAATTAGAGTCCTGTATGTCAGTCTTGAGGAGTGCAAGACTAAAACATTCCAATTTTGTCTCTCTTTCTAGCAATGTTTGAGTGCTGTATTGCCAAGCAATTAGCTGAGTCAGTCAGAATATTTTTGTTTTAAATTTGGAGAGTGGGTGTCTAAAGTCAAAGCTGTGATTTATTTTCTATTTGTTATGATAATCTTTTCATTGAGGATATTAAATATAAGAGTGAGTCCTTTTCATTTTTTTTGCTTCCTGACAGACGTACAATGCACTGTTTTGTGAAACAAGTGCCAAAGATGGCTCAAATATTATTGAAGCAGTGCTTCACCTCGCTCGGTAAGCATTGATTTTATTAACTAGATCAGTAGGCTCCTGGAAACATGCATTAGGTAGAGGAAAAGATGAAAGGCACTTTGATAGAATGTGCAGATAATAGCCTAGTCAAACTCTGACTATTCCTTCTGGCTAATGAGCTGTTTGTTTTGTGAGTAACGAGGCAAAGGAAGATTTTTGCATCAAATTTCTATCGAGAGTCATGTAAAAAGAGACCTAAAGTGTTTGGCTTGGATGTGCTTGAGCAAATAAAAATGATAGGGATTTACCAGGACAGTTTTAATTGGTCCAATGTAAATTTATCAACTTTAGTCTTCACTTTGGTATCTCATTAGTTAAGAACAATGTGGAAGCTAGATGTTAATGCGTTAGGGACTAAAGTTACAAGTTAACAAGTGGTAACAAATTGTGGAGCTGGAGGATCACAGCAGGCCAGGCAGCTTCAGAGGAGCAGGAAAGTTGACGTTTCGGGTTGGGACCCTATTTCAGAAATGGCAAATTTCTGTGTTCCTCCAGCTCCACACTGTGTTATCTATGACTCCAGCACCTGCAGTTATTGCTATCTCAAGTTAACAAGTGGGTTGGATTGGGAGGCTGAGCAGAGACAATCAAAAGTTAGTCACATATTGAGAGGAAGCAGTGATAATTCATTTTCCCTATCCTCACTGCTTATGAACAGTTACAGGAATCCAAAGTAAGAATAATGTAGTCGTTGTTCTATCACCAAAAACACTGTGATTCTAGGTCCTATACCGCTATAAATATAATACTTCACATCATAGTTCCAGTGAGGATCCCTACTTATCTGGAAAATAAATGCAAAACTCTACACACCTCAATGATGTTTCTATTAATATTTCAAAATAATTAGTTGAAAAATGGTTTGAAATAACATGTAGTAGCCATGTGACTTTATAACAAACTCCCTCAGTAAATAATGTGAGGAGTGTAAAATGAACGAATTACTCTCATTCGATGAAATGTTGTCTTGCATTTTAAACTTTGGTTTGCATATAGTGTTGACATATCCAGATGGATGCCATCCAGCTGTAATATCTTGTAGGTCTTATTTATTGAGAACGATACCAGTACCTAAAATAAAAATTTACTATTTACCACCTGGACACTGCTATTCTTGTCTCTGTGAAGATAAGATGAAATCATTTAATATCTTGCAGTAATTTAACAGGGATATGGCAATTTGATGTCATGCAGGGGTGGTGTTACTCTGGGCATAATTTCAATTACATATTCTTCAATTTAATCACCCCCCACTTTTAATTTTTGATGCTACCATTTTATGACACCTTCCTGAAATAGTACATTGCATGTGTTGAGAAAGGGGCTAGACAGATGACTGTTCTATTTGTAGTTGGTAGGAGATTCACAAGAATGATCTGGAGCAATTCTTCCTGCACTTTTTCCATCAGCCTTTTAGGAAAGTACTTGCCTTGTACTCATTGTGTTCTGACATAGTCATGGCAGAAATACAACTCTAGCAAAATTGAGAATGAATATAAAATAATGCTCCATTGTGCTGCATGCTTCTTTATGTTCAACTCTTTTAATAGTAATTTCCTCTGCTGTTTTCTGATTATTCATGTATTCTGTTATGTAGAGATATAGAAAAAATAATTACTTTTAACATTGATTGTTCTGAATAATTGATGTGAAAAAGTGAAGAATTTTTTTTTGTCATTTCTGTGTTTGTATCAGATAATTGTTAGTAGGAATGAATATCTTGTGTCTCACTGTATTGAAGAACTCCATGCAGCTCTATTTTTCTGAATATGTATAAGTTGTTTGAGTGAAAGGGATTGAGGTTAAATTTTGCTATTACTAAAAACCAATTTATTATTGTTCTGGTTCAGTTATTTTTAGCGCTGGACAGGTTTGCAAATTGTTGTGTATTCTCAGAGCTGTTCAGGCCCAAAATGTTCATGGACAAAAGAGAGAGGGAGAAAAACATTTCCAGTAACAGTAACAGGATGTTTTTATTTAAAGAGTCCTTTGCTCAACAATTTCCCATTGGAGACTGCTTTTTTTTGAAGAAAGATTAGGTTGTAGACATACTCGCCGAGCCAGTGGGTTTGGTTGCAAACATTTCATCACCCTGCTAGGTAACAATGGAACCCCAATGGGATCCCCAATATCTGATTGCAGAAGCAGTAATGCAAAGGTTAGAATGGATAGCGCTCCCCACTATACAGCCCAAACTTTGGGCCCAATATGTAGATGACACCTTCGTAATTATTAAACACAGAAACCTAGAAGAAACCCACCAACACATAAACAACATCCTTACCCGGATAAAATTCACAAAAGAAGAAGAGAACAACAACCGACTACCCTTCCTGGACATAATGGTAGAACGCAAAAACAATGGGGAACTCCAGACTAGCATATACAGGAAGACTACACATACAGACCAGATACTCAATTACACTAGCAACCACCGCAACGCCCACAAACGGAACTGCATCAGGACACACTGCAGCAACCCAGAACTACGCAAAGCAGAACAGGAGCACCTATATGGAGTCTTCAAAAGGAATGGATACCAGAAAAGCACAATCCGCTGTTATCTCTGAGATAGACCACAACAGGAAGACATAACACAACCAGACTCACTAATCACCATACCGTACATCAAGGACATTTCAGAGATGACCATATGACTACTCAGACCCTGAGGTATCAGGGTAGCCCACAAACCAACAATCACCCTTCGACAGCTACTGACGAACTTAAAGGATCCCATATCTGAAACCAGCAAAACCGGTGTAATATACAAAATACCATGCAAAGACTGTGAGAAACACTACATAGGCCAAACCAGAACAAAACTGACTATACAGATACACAAACACCAACTAGTCACCAAGAGACTCCACCAATTCTCACTTGTCTCACTAAATATGGACAACGAGGAACACTAATTTGACTGGGACGACACATCTGTAATTGCACAAGCCAAACAGAGACACACCAGGGAATTCCTGGGGCCGGGTATTCTAACTGCAACTCCATCAACAAACACATTGAATTAGACCACGTGTACAAACCACTGAGAAACAGAACCAGAAGTGGTACCAAACACCCCAACAAACTGAGGCATATAAAGAACAAGTGGGACAGAACACTGACACTTCACCAGAGGCGCACTGGCGATGCTAACTAGCAGGGTAATGAAACATTTGCAATCAAACTCATCGGCTCAGCGAGCATGTCTACAACCTCGTCCACATCCCAAGCTACAAATCTTCTTGAAAACTTTGAAGAAAGATTGTTTGGTTTGTAAGGTATACCTTAGGTATAGATTTTCATTCCATTCGAAAGACTCCAAGGCCATTTGAAAACTGCAGTCAAGACTCAATTGCAACAATTTACAATAGTGCATGATAAGCGTGCAGTTAGAAAGCCTGGCTGATACCATTGCGAGGTTGATCTTGCCCAGTTCCCCATGGTTTTGATGCAGTCAGGCTGGCTTCTCCATGACTCATGGTTCGCAACCACTCAGTGGAGTTGGTTTTTGGGGAGGTGGGATCTGTACGAGGTGAACGGGTTAAATCTGAACAGGAACAGGACCAGTATCCTCATGGAGAATTTGCTAATACTGTTGGGGAGGTTTAGCAAGAGGATTAGGATTAGGGGTGGTGGCAGTCACAACATTGATCAAAGAATCAATTGTACAAGTGAGGAAGGATGATGTCTTGGAAGGATCATCAAATGAAGTAGAAGTAAAGAAAACAAAAAGGGAGAAATGTTGTTTGGTGTGTACTATATGGAGTAACAGTAAGGAATTTTAACTACCCATATATTAACAGGCATGGTTCTAGTGTACAGCATTGGGTGGGAGCAAAATTCCCATGCATGCAGGTGAATATTTTTTAGCTGAAATGTGGAAAGCCCAACCAGACAGGTGAGCAGTTTTGAACCTAATATTCTGAAATGAACGGGGCAGGTGTAAATTGTATCAGTAAAAGGACATTTTGGAGGTTTTGACCATAAGTCAATTAGATTTAGGATCATTATGGGAAAGGGTAATGATTGGCTATGAATAAAAGTTCTAAATTAGGGAAAAGTTAAGGTAAGATGTGATTGGTAAATGCTGACTGTCAGTAGCTACTTGCAGATAAAACTGTGTCAGAGCAGTGGGAGGCAATCAAGAAAGAAATGGTGAGAGTACAGGGCAAAGATGTTCACATAAACACAAAGGGTGTAACCAAGACCAGAATCCCCTGGATGTCAAGGGACATAAAGTTTGGGATTGGGGGAAAAAATAGAATCTTATAGTAATGGGAAGTAACTTGAAAAGGGAATTAGAAAAGCTAAGAGAGTGCATAAGTAAGGGTTGTTTAAATATATGAAGTGTGAGAGAATAACTAGACAAAGAATCAGGCCCATTAGGAACCATAAAGGTAATCTGTGTGTGGACCTGGGAAATGTGAGTACAGTTCTTGATGAACACTTTATGTCAGTATTCACAATTGAAAAGGATGATGCAACTATAAACATCAATGTGGAACACTGAAATACGAGAAGAAGTTAACACAGTGAGAGAGCGGAGGCCTCGCAGGTTTAGTAGCTTTAAAAGTGAATACACTCATTGCCATAGATGAGATGTTTCCCAGGCTATTGAGGGAGGCAAGGGAGGAGATATCGAGGGCCCTAGCTGTAACCTTCAGATAGTCTTTGGTCATAGAGTGCAGTGCTAGAGGACTGGAGAACTGCTAATGTTGCCCCATTATTAGAAAAGGGTGGAAGATAAGAATAAGAAATGACAGACCAATCAGTCTAAGCGCTGGTGGGGAAGTCATTCGAAATATTCTGATCCTCAGAGTTCTGTCTGTACTTGGAGGGACAAGTTCATCAGAGATAGTCAGCATGAATCTGTTAAGGGAAAGTGGGCTTTGATGAATTTGATTTTTTTTCAAAAAGGTAACAGTGAGTTTTGATGAGGGTAATGCATTTGATGTTGGTCTGCATGTACTTTAATAGGGCTTTTGATAAGTCCCTAATGGCAGGCTAGTCAAAAAAGTAGGAGCCCATGAATTCAAGGCAAAGTAGCACATTGGATCCAAAATTGGCTGAGAAGCAGGAAGCAGAAGATGATGGTAGAGAGATTTCTGTGACTGGAAGTCTGTTTTTAGTGGGGTTCAGCAGAGCTCTGTGCTGGGGCCCTTACAGTTGGTTATGCACGTTAATGATTTGGATATAAATGCACAGATATGATCAAGAAGTTCGCAGATGTCACAAAAATTGATCAGGTGCTAAATAATGAGAAGGATAGCATGAACTGCAGAAGGGAATCATTAAACTGATCAGCTGTGCAGAACAATGGCAAATGGAATTCATCGCAGGGAAGTGAAGTCTTGTTGGAGGGCTAACAAGGCAAGGAATCACAGTATGAATGGTAGGACGCATTCAGATGGGTCAGAGGGACCTTAGTGTGTATATTCATAGATCTCTGAAAGTAGCAGGACTGTTGGATAAGGCAATTAAGAAGGCATGTGGGATACTTGCTTTTATTAGTTGAGGCATAGAGTACAAGAATAAGGAGGTTATGCTGAAACTATCTAAAATGCCAGTCACGTCACTGGAGTACCGCATGTTGTTTTGGCCACCACATTACAGGGAGAATGTGATTGCATTCTCAATGATCCAGAAGAGATTTACCAAGATTTGCCTGGGCTGGAGGATGTCAGTTACAAGGAAAGGTTGGATTGGCTGGGGTTGTTTTCCTTGGAGTCGTGAAGATTGAGAGGGGACCTGATAGAGGTGTGTAAGATCGAGGGGTGTAGAGTGCGTGGATAGGAAGGCACTTCTTTTTCCATTAGTAGCAGGTCAGTAACGAGTGGGCATAGATTTAAGGTAAGAGGTAGAATTCAAGAGGAGAATTTTTCAACCAGAGTATGACAAGAGTCTAGAACTCATTGTCTGAAAGCGTGGTTGAGTCAGAAACTCCTGGAACTTTTAAGCAATATTTAAATATTCAGTTCTGTTTGCAAAACTTCCAGGGCTATGGGCCAAAAGCTGGAAATTGGATGAGTGTAGTCATGTCTTTGTTGACTGGTACAGGCATGTTGAGCCACATGGCCTCCTTCCATCCTGTAAATGTCTGGGACTATGACCCTAGACCATTAGTCTGGATTCCAGATTCTTCAGCCGGTGACATTACCATGATGCTACTGCCTGCTCTAATTCATTCTTGGCTCGAGATATATGCAAGACTTTTGACAAGCTCTCGACTTGTCAAAGGCATCATCATCATTTAGCTCAACATTTTTCACTCAATATCAACTGGCCTGGGTTTTCTGATATGAGCTTCTGGAAAGTATTCAATCTCAAGAACTTATGTTTACTGTGTCTTTGATTCAAGACTGCTGAAGTTAATTGTAGTACTTCTCTAGCTGAGAACGTAGAACAGAGTGAAGATTGAAATTAAGACTTTCTGGTTTGTATGGTCTCGTGCAGAAATTGCTAACAGTAACATAAGCTAACTTTGTGAATACATTTTTTTTAAGCACCTGCCATTTTAGATCTCCTGACCCTCATCTAAGTTTCACCAAGTTGCACATTGAATGAAAACATTTCTTAAAGTACATTATGTTTTAAGACTTTTCTGCTTTTTTTTTGGATATACCACATTTCTGAGTAATAGTTAAATGACAATGGTAGTCACTTGGCAATTGGCTATCTATCCGAAGGATTTTCTTCTGTGCTTATTGAGGCAAAGAGTATTCGTGTTGTGGACAGGAGTGCATTTCCCTTTTCGGCACCCAGAATAAACATTAGTCACTGACAGCTTAAGTGTAGCATAATTAGATACAGAACAAAGATTGTCCTACTTTTTGGTTTTTGTGGTATTACACCATAGCTCCAATCTCAGAACTATCATTGAAACCAATATAATGTTTTCCTTCACCTTACAATGCACAATAATTACAAACTTAATGCCTTTTCACTGTAAATTAGTGTTATCATAACTTTAACTACATTTGATATATCTACCTTGTTGTTTACCTTCACTGTCAATTCCACTCCACAGGGAAGTGAGGAAAAGAGCAGATGAAAAAACAGACGAGGACTCTGTAACTAGTTTGTCCAGCACACACTTGAACAAGAAGTTGACCATGAAAAATTGCTGCAGTACATAATTATGAAGAATAATCATTGATTGAACTGTTCTGCATTTTTGTGTATTACTTTTGATCAAGATACATTGTTTAGTGTCTTAGAAAATACAGAATGATGGAGTTACAGTGATGAAGAAGCCAAAATATGAAAGATCGAGCAAATTAAGAGACTGGTGAAAGAGCAAGATGAAATGAGAGTTTTAAATAAAATCCAGTTAGCTGTGTTTGTATTTAATTTATTTCATTCTGCTCAGTGTTGCCAAAGTGTTAGCCAACAAGATGGCTGTCTGAAACAAAAGTGTATTTGTCTCCTTAATTACTTGTATATAGTGGTCTTATTTACATTTCAAATTTAAAGGATGTTTCTCGAAATAATGCTGCTTTATAATGTTTTATTTTGTCTCATGTTACATCCATAAATGTATTTATTTTTTAAAAAAAATGAAATTAAGATAAAAGCGGTCTTTACACAGCACCTAGAAATGTAATTAAGTTATTTTTGTGATTGAAGTGGAGTACAGGTGTTCTGTAGTGTTAATGAAGTATATTAAATGATCCATTCCATTTTATTACATGTTGTGAATCCAAAGTAGTTTCCTTCTTAAAAATAGTGGATCAGTCTCAAATGCATTCCACATAAGCCAGAGATAATTGTGACATTTGTTGCCTGTTTCTGACATCTTCATTTTATTTTCTTTCCCTTACGTCTCCCTTTCTGCTACTGCTTTTTGTTTTACATTGTCTGTTTGTGCTTCTCTCCCATTTAGGTGGAATTTAGTAAATAGTATGCTGAGGAAAGGAGCCAAAAACTACTGCAAGCTGGATTTAGCAGAGGTGGAAATGAGAGCCTCTCAGGCAATGTAACCCACAGCAACTTCCTTACCATTACCACTTCCAATCAATTGTACTGTCTCCCCATCATGCTCTACATAATCTTGCAGCATGAACTGCCAAATCGGCAAAGGCAATACCATTAAACGTCTAAGGGCCAATGGTTAAATTCTATATTGTTTGAGATAGTCATTGCCTGGTACTTGTTTGGATCATATATTTCTTGCCACTTACCTGACCAAGCCTGCACATTGCCCAGGTCTTGCTGTATATATACACAGGCTGCTTCTGTATCTGAGAAATCACGAATGGTACTGAACATTGTACAGTGAACACTCCCAATTCTGACCTTTATGATGGAGGGAAGGTCTTTGAAGCAGCTGGTGATTGTTGGGCCTAAGACACTACCCTGAAGAACTCCTGCAAGATGTCCTGGGGCTGAGATGATTGGTTTCCAACAACCACAACCATCTGCTTGTATGCCAGATATGATTCTCACCAGTAGAGATTATCTCCCAGCATCCCATTAACTTCAGTTTCATTAGGACATCTTGATTCTAAACTCTGTCAGCACTACCTTTAATGTCAAGGGCTGTCAATCTCATCCCTGCTCTGGATTTCAGCTCTTTTGTCCATGCTTGGATCTGCAATGATGCCAGGAGCTGAGTGGCACTGGTGAAATCTGTGCTGAGTATCAGGGAGCAGATGATTTTTATTGCTGCTTGCTTGTACTTTAGACAACCGCTTCTGTCACTTTCCTGATGTTTCAGAGTTGATGATGGGATGATAATTGGCCAAGTTGGATTCACCCTGCCTTTTGTTGCAAGTACATACCTGGACAATTTTCCACTGGGTAGATGAAAATATTACAGCCGTAGTGGAATAGCTTAGCTTATGACACAGTTCTGGAGCAAAAGTCGTCGGTACAATTGGCAGAATGTCATAAGGCCTATACATTTTGCAGTATCCAGTGCCTTCGACTATTTCTTACTATCATATGGAATGAATCGAATTGGCTACAGAATGAGCCACTCCTGCTGATTAATGTCTGCCACCCAGAGTAACGGCAGTGCTCTTGCCACCCTCAGTACTTCTTCCAAGTTGTATTCAACAAGAAGTACTGTAGTAGGAGAAGTACTGATTTATGAGCTGGGAGGCTTTGGGGAGGGAGGTGGAGCGACATGGGTGTTCATCAATGGTGGTTTTCCTTTCCCATGTTTGACCTGATGTCAAGATACTTCATGGGATCAAGAGTCACTGTTAAGAAATCCCAAGGCAACTCCCTACTAACTATATATCACTGTGTCACCACTCGTGGGTTTGCTCTAGGACAGCACATATCCAGGAATACCCAGGTGATCGTGGTATCTGACAAATCAGCTTTAAGTTATGATTCCATGAATATGACTCTGTTGGTCTGTTGAATGACTAGTCTGTGGGATAGCTGTCCCAATTTTGGTACAAGTCCCCAGATGTTAGCAAGACAGACTTTTCAGGTTTGGCAGGGCTGTGCTTTCCATTATTGTTTCCAGTGCCTAAGTCAGCGCTGGGTAATCCGTCCCATTTCATTCCTTTTATTAATTTTCATAGCAGTTTGATACAACTGTCATATTAGGCCATTTCAAAGTTGACAGATAACCACATTGCTGTGGGTCTGTACTCATATGTGTACTTGTCCAGGTAAACGTGGCAAATTTTCTTCCCTAAAGGGCATTAGAAGAGCAGATGAGTTTTTACAAATATTAAAAACTTTTATAGTCAACATTAGGCTATCCTTTTACTACCCAATTTATTAAATGATTTTAAATTTCACTACCTACCTTTATATCCATTTCTTAATCTATATTCTTTCACGGGGTGTGTGCTTAGCTGGCAATGCTGTCATTCATTGCTCATCGCTTTAGCTCTTGAGCTTAGTGTCTTGCGAGGACTGTAAAGAGTCAATCACATTACTATGTGCTTGAATCAGACATGAGCCAGAAGGTCATTGGGGAACTAAATGAGTGTTTAGAATCAATGATGGTTAACATGATCACTATTACTGAGACCAGTTTTCAATTTTAAGGTTTTTTGGTTTGTTAACTGAATTTAAATTCCACCAGCTGCCATTTGAAACCATGTTGGCAAAGCATCAGCTGAGGCCCCTGGATCACCAATCCAGTGGTGTACAAAACTGTTACCAAACCCCCCTCTTTATTTGAACTGTTCAAATTTGTCATCCACCTGAGGGTCACCAACTATTATTGATGACACTGACACGTTTTCAGTGACCGTGTGATCAAAATATCCATTCTACTCGCAGTCTTGGAATTCTCCTTCCCTACTGCCCTCTCCTTTTGAATACCAATCTTTCAGTTAATTTTACCAAAGTTCAATTTAGGGTTGAACAAATGAAGCTGACCCAATTCCTGTCATGCAAACTATCTGACCTTTCCAAGCACAAATTAAAAACCTCCTTCTGCTGCAGCAGTTCATTTATGTGATGCAACACAGGAACATGTTCGGGGAAATTTGAGCAAAATGCTACTCTAATTCAAACAAAGCTTTATTTTATTGTGTAGCATATTGAAAGTGGAAGTGAGAAGATTAGATGGGGTGGAAATATATGTACTTTCCATGTCTCATAACATTTGCCTAATAAACCTCCAGGTGGCAATCATGGTACAGTGTTAAAATAGCAGCTTTGACTTGGCTATTAAAGGAAGGATAACATTAAATGTAGCATTTCATCAACAATAAATGCGCACATTCAAAGTCAGCAGAGAATGGGACATTATAGTACTTAACAATTGCATTCATCTATGAAATGTTTGTGGTCCATATTCTTGGATGACGACTCTATGTATGACCTGTTAACGTGTACCAAAAATTGTAGTTATAAGTGAAAAAAACCCAGATGATCAACTATTCCATTTATAATTTTTCTATTTTTTTCAACAAAACCTCTGATGCTTTGAGAAAACTGTCAGATTGAGGGTTATTTTTCTCCCTGTTGACTTCCCAACTCAGATCAAATGAAAGATTCGTCTCTGGCAGCTCCTTGACGGAGCGTACTGATCAAAGTCAAGTTGTATTTCCACAGATGTGACAACATAATGACTGAATGGCAACTTCTGAGAACTAGAAATTCTTATCAAAATGAAATATTTTGTGAATCTACTTCTCATGTTGTAAACTGAAAATGTGGCCAACCACATATCACAAATAATCTCAGTTAGGTAATCATAGCCATTTGTGATAATGTTGCTTTGTTCATCTGGTCAGCCACGCTTATGCAAATAGTTCTCACATTTTGTAACCAGCCAAGACATAGGCCTGTTATTTTAAGAGTGTGGTGAAAAGATAGTGAAATCATTACCAATTTTATCACAGAAAATATGTTAGTATTAATTAGTTTTTAATTCCTCTGCTGTCTACATGTTGTGATTTTAATTTTAAAAGCATTTTTAGACTATTTTACCTGCAGTGAAAAGCAGAAGAATGAAAAAGACATTTCCTTTTGTTTCTGGTATGAAAAGTACATGAATTGGATGATTCGAAGAATTAAGTGCAATAGGATACGAAGATTCTGTGCTCAAGATAAACAAAGGGAACTAAAAGGGTACAGAGTTTGTTGAGAGCCAGGTCTTTTACATTGTTTGGAATATAGTATTGTTGGGGAACAAAATGTAACAACAGTTAATTATAATAATAGATTTAGCAACAAGGGATGTGATGACTAAAGCATTAGGGGCGGAAATAAGAACTATAAGAACAAAATAATAAGGCTTTTACGCAAGGTGAGAGTCTTAGCATTTCAGTTTTCTTTGTCCTGTATCTCACTATGATTATTTTCTGGAACTTGACAACTGCACATTAAGAGACAGTTTTGGCTTTGTGGATCTACCTACAGCACATGGACTGCAGCGGTTCAAGAAGGCAGCTCACCGCCACCTTCTCAAGGCCAACTAGGGATGGGCAATAAATGCTGGCCAGCCAGCAACAGCCATATCCCATGCTGAATGAAAAACAAAGGATTAATGTCCAGAACCTTGGATACAAAGTTGTTATTTAGCGATGACCATATTGTGAGATGTTCTAACCTTTATTATTAATTTATGTGGGATGTGGGTGTCACTGGCTGGCTAAGCATTTATTGCCTATCCCAAGTGGGCCTTAAAAAGGTGGTGGTGAGCTGCCTTCTTGAACTGCTGCAGTCCACATGCTGTGGGTTGACTCACAATGTCATTTGGGAAAGAATATCAGGGTTTTGGCCCAGCAACGGTGAAAGAATGATGATATATTTCCACATCAGGATGGTGAATAGCTTGAAGGGGAGCTTGTTGGTGGTCGTGAACCCATGTATCTGCTGCCTTTGTCCTTCCAGATGGAGGTGATCATGGGTTTTGGAAAGTGCTGTCTGAGGATCTTTGGTGTATTTCTGCAGTGCATCCTGTAGATCATACACACTGCTGCTGAGCATTGGCGCAGGAGGGAGTGGATGCTTGTGGATGTACTGTTAATCAAGCAGGCTGGTTCGTCCTGGACAGTGTCAAGTTTCTTGAGTGATTTTGGAGTTGCACTCATCCAGACAAGTAGGAAGTATTCTATCACATTCCTGACCTGTGCCTTGTAGATGGTGGACAGGCTTTGGGGAGTCAGGAGGTGAGTTACTTGCTGCAGTATTTCTAGCTTCTGACCTACTTTTGTAGCCACTGAGTTTATGTGGTGAATTCATTTGAGTTTCTTGTCAATAGTAACCCCAGAATATTAATAGTGGGGGATTCAGTGATGGTAACATCATTGAATGTCAAGGAGAGGTGGTTAGATTGTCTCTTATTGTTGATGGTCTTTGCTTTCCGTTTGTGTGTCGTGAATGTTACTTGCAACTTGCCAGCCCAAACCTGGATATTTTCCAGATCTTGTTGCAGTTGAACATGGACTTCCTGAGTATATGAGGAGCCGTGAATGGTACTGAACATTGTGCAATCCTTGGCGAACATCCCAACTTCTGACCTTATTATGGAGGGAAGATTATCGATGAAGCAGTTCAAGATGGTTGGGCGTAGGATGCTACCCTGAGAAATTCCTGCAGAGATGTCCTGGAGCTGAGATGACTGATCATCAACAACTACTGCCATCTTCCTATGTGTCAGGTATGACTCCAACTAACAGAGAGTTTGCCCCCGATACCTATTGATTCCATTTTTGCCAGGGCTCCTTGATGCCACACTTGGTTGGATGCAGCCTTGATGTCAAGAGCTGTCACTCTCTCCTCACCTCTGAAATTCAGCTCTTTTGTCCATGTTTGAACCAAGGACAGGAGCCGAGTGGCCCTGGTGGAACCCAAACTGGGCGTCACTGAGCAGGTTATTGCTGAGCAGGTGCTGCTTGATAGCACTGTTGATGACTCTTCCCATCACTTAACTGATGATCGAGAGGAGACTGATGGGGCGGTAATTGGCTGGGTTGGATTTGTCCTGTTTTTTGTGTACAGGACATACCTGGGCAATTTTCCACATTGTCGGGTAGGTACCAGTTTTGTAACTGTACTGGAACAGCTTGGCTAGGGGAGCGGCAAGTTCTGGAGCACAAGTCTTCAGTACTATTGCTGGAATGTTGTCAGGGCCTGTAGCCTTTGCAATATCCAGTACCTCCAGCCATTTCTTGATATCACGTGGAGTGAATCGAATTGGCTGAAGACTGGTATCTGTAATGCTGGGGACCACTGGAGGAGGCCAAGATGGATCATCCATTCAGCATTTCTGGCAGAAAATTGCTGCGAATGCTTCAGCCTTATCTTTTGCACTGATATGCTGGTCTCTTCCACCATTGAGGACCGGGATATTTGTGGAGCCTCTTCCACCAGTGAGTTGTTTAATTGTCCACCACCATTCACAACTGGATGTGACAGGACTGCAGAGCTTAGATCTGATCCGTTGGTTGTGGGATCGCTTAGCTCTGTCTATAACTTTCTGCTTAGGCTGTTTGCCATGCAAGTAGTCCTGTTTGGTAGTTTGACCAGGTTGACACCTCATTTTGAGGTATGTCTGGTGCTGCTCCTGGCATGCCCTCCTTGCACTCTCCATTGAACCAGGGTTGATCCCCTTGCTTGATGGTAATGGTTGAGTGTGGGATATGGCGGGCCATGAGGTTAAAGATTGTGCTGGAGTACAATTTCTGCTGCTTTTGGTGGCCCACAATGCATCATAGACGGCTAGTCTTGATTTGCTAGATCTGTGCGAAGTCTTTCCCATTTAGCACGGTGATAGTGCCACACAACATGATGGAAGGGTTATGTCAATGTGAAGATGGACTTCGTCTCCACAAAGACTGTGCGTTGTCACTGTTACCAATACTGTCATGGACAGATGCATCTGCAGTTGGCAGACTGGTAAGGATGAGGTCAAGTGTGATTTCCCTTATGTTGGGTTTCTCGCCACCTGGTACAGACCCAGTCTAGCAAGTATGTTCTTTAGGATCCGACCAGCTCAATCAGTAGTATTGCTGCTGAGCCACTCTTGCTGGTGGACATAGAACTACCCCACCCAGAGTACATTTTGTGCCCTTGTCATCTGCAGTGCTTCTTCCAAGTGTTCAACAAGAAGGAGTACTGCTTGTTCAGCTGGGGGAGGAGAGTATGTGGTAATCGTTAGGAGGTTTCCTTGTCCATGTTTAACCTGAAGCCACATGACTTCATGGGGTATGAATCAATGTTGAGGATTCCCTGGGTAACTCATTCCTGACTGTATATCACTGTGCCACCACCTCTGCTGGATCTGTCCTGCCAATGGGACAGGACATAGTCAGAGATGGTGATGGTGGTGTCTAGGTCATTGCCTGTTAGGTATAATACTGTGAGTATGACTATACATGTAGCCCCATGCCACCTGCCCTTTCCCTGAACTCTTTACAAGAATTCTTTTCTTTAAAAAAGTGTCTTTTTTAAAATACTACTGCAGTTTCTGAGATGACAGATGGATCTTTGGATCATTGGTCTTCTGTTTACTTTATCAGAGCAAAATGAAAGTTGTATCTTAAAAAAGTGGCCACTATCACAAATATCTGACAATATTAAATATGCCTGCAAATTAGTAGAAGAATACCCTTGAATTTAAAATGCATGTTGTGACGATACTATGGTTTTAATAAGTGTATTTTGTCCTTTATTTGTATGAGGAGAAGTTGAGACAGAGGTACAGAGCAGCCTGTTCCAAACCAGTAAAGTAAACAGCTTATGCGATCTTAGGGTTTTTCAAAAAGTTGGAACAATTGAAGTAGCGTGAGAGTGTGGGGCCAAGCTCCCACAGAACCAGGACTTTTAGTTTAACTTGCAGTTGCTGTTGGAGTTTGCAAGCTGCTATACATCGCTCCCTGCTACAGCAAAATGCTTGAGTTCTCTCTCTCAGAGTTTTCTCTTGATGTTTTTTCCTCATGGACTGAAGAATTGCATGTGAGACAATCTATTTTGCCAAGGGTGTGTTTATAGGATGTTGCTATGTTGGAAGAACAGTTGGTGTTTAGTAGTTAAAAAATCTACTATTCTGTTAAGTTTTAACTGTAGTGTAAGAGTAAAGTGTTTTGCTTCAAACCTGGTAGTTTGACCAATCGAATTGCATCCAGAACACAACATGTTATACTTGCCTTTAAAAATAAGGAAATGTTGGGTCTAGGCTACCTTCCTCATATATTCTGACGGGTGGGGTGAGGGGGAGTGTTTGGTCTGGTCCATAACAAATTGAGGGCTCTTGTCAGGTTCAAAGTCTTTACTTCCAGGTTGGGTTTAGGATTATTGAATTCAAAGACAGTGAGCAGTGAGTGTTGGTGTTCTCTTTTCAGCTATTGCTTTGGTTCTTTTAAATTGGGTGTGCCTTGTGTGGTAATGGCTCTTTCAATCACTAAGAGTTTCCTGTGGGTGGAATAAGTCACCAGGAATTTTACAGAAAGTGAGCAAGGCAAAGCATTTGGGATTGGCAGACAAGCTGGAGCTGGGGTTGCCTTTGTCCAAAGTGGGAGGTAATTGCTGCAATAGCTCAATGCCTATAATTTCTAGAAATGTCATTGGAATCTTTGGAAATGGCTGAAATCCAATCGTAAATGAAGTGGCTAGAATTAGAGGCAAAAGAAAAAGAGAAAAGGAAATAAGCAGTTTGAATTATGATTGAAAACAGAACAAACTCAGAAAGAGGAAACAGCTCTAGCAGAGGAAAAAGCAAAGAAAAGGAAGGCCCTAGCAGAAGAAAGGGAGCAAAAGAGTTTTTGAATGTCGGAAGTTGGAACTGAAAACTCAAAGTTGACTTAAAATAGCGGGTGTAGAGGTGAAAGGTAGGAATAGTGAAGAGGACAGTGACAGAGAGCAATCCCATCCTCGCCAGAGGCACAGTAGGGATCTGTTCAAATATGTCCCATCGTTGCCTAAGTTCAGCGAGAAGGATGTAGAAGCCTTTTTGATTTCATTTGAGAAGGTGGCTAAACTAATGTAACGGCCAATGACAATGTGGGTATTTTTGATCCAAACAAAGTTGGTAGGTAGAGCTAGTGAGGTATTTTCATCACAATCAGAGGAGGTATCTAGGGAGTATGAGGAGGTTAAAAAAGACATCTTAATTGCATAAGAGCTCGCACCAGAAGCCTATAGACGTTTTAGGACTCTAAAGAGGGAGCCTGGTGAAATGCACATTGAGTTTGAAAGGATCAAACAAAGTAATTTTGATACGTGGATAAGGGCATCGAAAATAGGTTAAATATATGATGCTCTTGGAGAGACTATTATTTTGGAGGAGTTCAAAAATTCACTTCCTGAAGCAGTGAGAACTCATGTGGAAGAGCAGAGGGTTAAGATTAGCAGAGCAAGATTAGCAGCAGAAATGGCATATGATTATGAGTTAGTTCATAAATCAAAGTTTGACTTCCGACATCAATTTCCATCTGTGAGGGATAGAAATTGAGGAGAGGAGAAATGCTCAGGTGGTAGGAGAAAAGGAGATCTCAAGATAGATCTCAAGAACTAAAGATAGTTTACCACAGGGTAAAAAGGAAACCCATGAGGAGGAAAGAGAAGTTAAAAAAGTTCAGGTGTTTTCACTGCAATAAAGTAAGCCACATGAAGTTGCAGTTTTGGTGGTTTGGAGAAAGAACTGGGAAGATAGATGTGGGAAGACAATATAAGCCAGTGAGTTCTGTTGAAGTGCTGAAGGAAAGCGCAGTAGAAGCAAAAAATCTGCAAAAGAATATATAACCTGATCAAGGGGTGGGATGAGAAGAAAGCGGCGGGTCTCTTTAAAGAATTTATTTAACATAGGTAAAGTTTACTCATATATGCCAGAAGGAACCGGTAAAGAAATTAAAATTTTAAGAGATACAGGCGCAAATCAATCTTTGATGATGAGGGATGAGGAGATATGCAGTTCAGAAGGAGTATTGCCAGAAAAGGTGGAAATATATGGAATTCATGGTGAGAAGAGCAGTGTTCCATTACGTAAAATAAGGTTGGACAGTCCAGTGAAAAGTGGTGACGTGGTGGTTGGAGTAATAGATAAATTCTTGGTTCCAAAAATAACAATTTATCCTTGGGAATGATGTAGCTATATCACAGGTGGGAGTGCTGCTTACTATGGTTGAAAAGCCAGTGGAAAATCAGACAACTGATGTATTACAGGAAGTATATCCTGGGACTTTTCCTGACTGTGTGGTAACAAGGACACAAAGCTACAGGTTGAAACAAGGGAAGAAATCAAAGTGTAAGAATAGGGAAGTTGAAGTTCAATTTTCAGAAACTATGTTTGATAAAATGGTTGGAGAAAAGCAAGAACAGGTAGAGAACAGAGTGGATATTTTTAGTTCAGAGAAATCAGCTGAATTACAGCAGAAAGATGAAAAAGTAAAGCAGTTATATCAAAAAGCATACACAAAGAACCTGAATGTATCCCGTTACGTTACTTTCTAAAAAATGAAGTCTTGGTGAGGAAATAGATATCATTACATACTCAAGTGGATGAAAAATAGGCAGAAGTTCTTCAAGTGGTATTACTTGGTGGGTTATAGAAAGGAGCTGTTGCAGGTTGCACATGAATTACTAGTTGGAGGTCATTTGGGAGTAAGGAGAACTGGAGCCAAAATACAAACCTATTTTTGTTTTTGCGTGGACTGCATAAGGATGTGGTTGACTTTTGCCGGACATGTCATATGTGCCAGGTAATTGAAAAACCTCAGGCAGTGATAGAACCAGCACCCTTAGTACCCGTTCACACATTTGAGGAACTTTTTACAAAAGTCTTGATTGATTGCATAGGACCCCTACCTAAAATAAAGAGTGGGAATCAGTATTTGTTGACCATAGTGCATATGTATACTAGATTTTCTGCGGCCATTCCATCTCACAATATCACATTGAAAAGGATTATAGAAGAGTTGCACAATTTTTTTACTGGACCTGGACTACCCACAGAAATACAATCAGATCAAGGGTCAAATTGTACATCAAAGGTATTCATGGATAGCTTAGAAATAAAACAATTCAAATCCACTGTGTACCATCCAGAATTGGAGGGAGCATTGGAAAGGTTGACATCAAACTTTAAAGGCTATGTTGAGGGCTTGTAGTCAAGACTATTCAGTGGATTGGGATAAAGGAATTCCATTCGTACTTTTTGCAATTAGGGTTGCAACTAATGAATCAACTGAATTCAGTCTATTTGAATTATGTTTGGGCATGAGGTGAGAGGACCACTGAAATTAATTAAGGAGAAATTGGTGAGTCAAAGTCCTGAGACCACATATTTGGACAATGTGTCAAATTTTAGGGAAAGATTAAATAGAACAGATGAGTCAGCTAGACAGCATTTAAAAGTATCACAGCATGTGATGAAACAGGAAGCAGACAAGCAATCAAAAATTTGCTATTTTCCTAGTGGAGATAAAGTGTTAGTCCTAACAGTAGGTGAACCGTAAAGAGCAAGGTTCATTGGGCCTTATCAAATTGAAAGGAAATTGATAGAGGTGAATTATATGATAAGAATACCAGACAGAATGAAATCTCGTAAGAGTGTATCATGTGAATATGCTCAAAAAGTATTTTGATAGGGAAGGAAAGCAAAATGAGAATGTCTTACTATAACACAGAGTGAAGAACCAAATTAAGATGATTCTGAATTAGACGTTCCTCAGATTAAATTGGACAATGAGGAAGTTCTCAAAAATTGGGATAAATTATTGACTTATCTTCCAGAGGAAAATCAAAATGACCTGAAAGAATTATTGCAATCACATGATGAGAAATGTGGCAATAAACTGGCAAATTCTAATCTAATTAATGATAATTTGGTTATAGAAAATGCTGTTCCAATTAAGCAATAATCCTTATAGACTTAATCCTCTAAATTTGGCACAGGTTCAAAAAGAGTTTGACTGCATGCTCAAAGACAATATAATTGGTGAGTTGCAGCAAATGGCGCTCACCTATAGTAATGCTCTAAAGCCAGATGATACCCCATAATTATGTACAGATCATCACTAATTGCATTTACAATGCATTTACAAAATCTGGCTCATATCCTATTCCACATTTGGAAGACTGTATTGAGAAAATGGGACAATCAAATTCTATTTGTAAATTGAACTGACTCAGAGCCTACTGGCAGGTACCTTTATCCAAAACAGTGAAAGAAATTTTGGCTTTCGTGACACTGAATAGACTATACCGGTATGAAGTATGAAAAGTGCAGCAACCACATTTCAAAGTCAAACCAATAAGGTCATTTCTGGATTACCCAATTGTGTGGTGTACATAGATGAACTGATGATTTTTAGTTACACATGGAAGGAATATTTGGAGCATATCGCAGAACCATTCAATTGACGTCAGGAGGCAGGCTTGGTGATAAACCTGGCTAAGAGTGAGTTCGTAAAAGCACGAGTCACGTTCCCATATTGTCGATGAACGGGGAAGTACTATGATTCCTGGGACTGAGCGGGTTTTATCAGAAGTTCACGCTGAATTTTGGCAGTGTAGTTGCTCCACTGATTGACCCATTGAAGAAATGCAGAAAATTTCAGTGGATGGAAGAGTGTCGGAAGATATTTGACAACCTGAAAGCTATTAGACCACTGCCCCAGTATTAGCTACTCCTAACTACACAAAGCCTTTCAAAGTGGATATCGGTGCAAGTGATGTGAGTGTTGGTGCTGTACTCTTGCAAGACGATGATGGAAAGATAGAAAGACCTATTGGCTATTTTCCTAGAAGGTTGATATTTATCCACAGAAATATTCCATGATTGGGAAGGAAGCCTTGAGCTTGGTGCTGGCTTTGCAACATTTCAACATTTATATTGCCAGTAGTATGTTTGAGACAATTGTATATACTGGTCATAGCCCATTAATGTTTTTGGAGAAATTGAAGGACAAAAATTATGGACTATTTAGATGGAGCTTATTATTGTCGCCATTCAATTTGAAAATTACACACTTGGCAGGATGAGAAAATGTACTTGCCGACAGGTTGTCACAACGTTGATGAGTGAAGACTGAGGTGTTTGGTGGCAGAAAGAAATAGATTGAAGTGGACTGTAGTACTGAATGTTTGCACGCTTAGAGACAATGTAATGTATATGTCTTGTAATGTACTAATAGCGTAAGGCTAAAAGTTTTGAAAAATGAAACGATCTTTGTGTATTGATGGGTTTTTTTTTAAGTGAGGAGGTATGATGATATTATGGCTTTAAGAGGCATATTTTTGGTTTATTTTATGAAGAGGTTGAGACAGATGTGCCGAGTGACCTGTTCCAAGCCAATAAAGTAAACAGCTTGCATTCTGTTTTAAGATTGGACCAACAAAAACAGCATGATGGTGTAGGGTCAAGCTCCCACAGAACCAGGATTTTAGTTTAACTTTCAGTAGCTGTTGGGATTTCGAAGTTGCCAGGCATCTCTTGCTGCTACAGGAATGTGCCTGAGTTCTCTCTCTCACTCTCTCTCTCTTTCTTTCTCACCTCCCCCCCCCCTCTCCCCCACCCCGCCTCTGAGTTTTTTCTTGATGTTTTCTCCTCTTGGACTGGCGAATTGCATGCGAGATAATTTATTTTACTAAATTCGCCTTTGCTAAGGGTGTGTTTACGAGTAGTAACAGTTGCTATTTAGCAGTTAAATAATGGAAACATTGAACTCACACTGTCCATTTCCATTATGAAAAGTGGAAGTTTCAATTCATATAACTATCATTTATTCATATCAGGCACAGCATGTTTAAAAACCTGGGGAGCTATTTCAGCTGTTCGTGTGACTTAAACTCATGCCATAAAATGCATTGAGAGCAGTAAATACACAATATGTCTTAATATTAAAAAAAAGGAAAGAATTACAGTAAGATTGCAGGAGGTTAACATTCTTTACTACTACAGCTGGCCAGCACTTTGTGCTGAGGTTGGTTTGGGCGGAGGTCTTTATGGTTTAGTATAAACTATTGAGAAGACCTGGATGTATTGCAGTTGAATGTCTGCATCTGTGGCTACAAATAAAGTGGGACTACAGACCTGTTAGGGCGCAACAAACTTAAAAGCTGTGAAAGCTAAGTTTAAATAAGAAGACTACTGTCATTCTGAAAGTTTATAACAGCCACTTTACATTGCTCTTACATACATATATACAGAATGGAGGATGTACATATGCATTCGTATATAAAAAAATGGGGTTTTAATTGTGACAGACATTAAGTGATTTAATTGAATTCCTATGGACAGATAGTCTTGCACCGTAAGGGGAAGCCACAGCCTGTTAGCAGGGAGGATTAAATAACAGATGCAGATGTTAGTAGTATTGGAATGTGGTGAAGTGAGGTATTTTGTGAAAGCCCAATGATAGGCAATGTGGGTGTCTGATAAACATTATGAGATCATGGGATGACCTAGTATTGTCCATCAACTCATCACACAGTTACATCATTGACCTGATTAGATGTGTATGTGGTCAATCTGTAGCACAATTGGTTTGTAAATGCTAAGGCGGACTGAAAATAAATGTATGAAAGTTCATGTCTTTCCCTTGTTCAATGAGCCCCAGAGGTTTTCTTCCCGCCAGTGTAACATCAATAAACTCTTTGATATTGGAAGTAGACGCTGGACGTCAAGTGATTCATTTAGTCATTCTGCCCCCACAAGGCTCTTCTGTGTAACAAGAGTCCTTCTATTCCCTCCCCTTGTCTTTTGGTGAGATTTTTAAACTAATGTTTTCAATGACTTACTGACTGATGAAGATGGATTCCTCAATTCCCTTTGCTAAAATTTCTCAGAATTTTAATCGAGTCTTAATTTTTCTGTTCTAGTGAAACAAATCCTAGTTTCATTGAACTCTCTTCACGACTAGACCTGTTAATTCCTGCCTTTTATTGAATCTTTCCTGCACCATCTTGAGGCCTTACATTTTTTTCTAATGTAGGGGACCCAGATCTGCATACATGATTCTAACTGTGGCCAAGTTAATCATTTGTGGTGGTTAATTTTTTACTGTGCTTTATCTTCACGTCTGGTTTAATCATCTTTGCAACAGCCTATAGAATCTAGCATCCTTTATGACTTTTATTTTAAAATTTTGTTCCCTCATTCTTTCAGATTTCTTCCTTTTCTTTCTGAAAGGATCTCCTCACCATTAGTTGTAATTTGGCAGATCTGTACAAACTCTGGAGAAATGTCATAAAGGGTATTCATAAGTTAACCTGATATGTTCGAAGATTGAAATTCATTATCTTTATATGGGATGTAGGCATTACCATCAAGGCCAGTAATTACTGCCTATGCCTAAATGTCCTTGGAACTAAGTAGCTTGCTAAGAACATTTCTGAAAGAAGTTTAAGAATCAACTCCATTTCTGTGGGCGTAGATATAGGCCAGAATGGGTAAGAATGGCAGATTTCCTTCCTAAGGGATGTTAGTAAACCGGATGGATATTTACAACAGTCAACATTACTGAGAGCAGCTTTTTAATTACAGATTCACAAGTTGAATTTAAACTTCTGCCTTTGTGGGATTTGACCAGTGTTCCCTCTGGATTACTTGTCCGATGATATTAACACTACACTACGATTTCCCCATTAAAGAAGGTCTAATTAGAATCGGAGCATGTTCTGCACAGCTTAAGCATTATACAGAATGGCCAATCTATGCAATCCTTTGAAGCATTCATGTATCCTTCAACAAAACTACTGTGCACTTAGAGATTCAATTCCTGTACATAACTTCCAAGATTTTTAAGCCTTCTGCTCTTTTTACAGATTCCCAATACGTTGTTCCTCTAATTGTTCTTCCCCACAAACTCTTGATATCCACTATCTACTTACCATAATATTCTTATACAATAGCTATTTATAGTGTTAACAGAATTAAAAAGTTTAATCATGAGTGTGGAAGTGCTCCTTTGCCTTATATTTGTATGTAGTGTAATGAAGTGATATTGCCATCTGCTAATTTGATTGGTAATCTTATGGTACACGGAGGTTTCAAAGTCAGTAGGTTTTATTGTATGAGTTCATTTTCCATGCACAGTAGTATTAACCTTTTGATAGATCTTTTTGGCCTGAGATATTGCCTTTCTATCATTGTATTCTGATGGAAAGTATAACCCTGGACATCATCAACTTCAAAATAGTAAATGGAAAGCTGAGATAAGATGCTCAGAAATAATTTACAGTCTGGATCGCACATTCAATGGGAGTTGAATAAGTATAAGTAGGGAAGTAGTTTATATGGTGATGGTGAAAGAGAAGTGAGTGTGATTAATTGAATGGCTTTTGCCAGGAGCTAGCGTAATCACAATGGGCTAAATAGTCTCCTGCAATATCATATGACTTTAAGAAAAGCTATAATCAAAGCCATCAGAATGAGACAATGGGGATACATAGACATAAATGCAAGATACACAGAGAAAATGTAAGAAATTTCTCTCGCAGGTGTGACTATCTATATTGAGACAAAGTAGAACTGATAATATTGCCACAGAAATGTGGAGTATGTGCCTAATCAATGCAAATGTCTTTTGTGTGAGGGCTTTGGGATGCTGCAGCACCTATGTAATGATATGGAGATGCTCCAAACTGGGCGAAAATGGCATGATGTGAGGTGGAGTTATGTCAGGAAAGATTGGAATGGAGAAAATTGGGATACAAGAGAGTTCAGATAATGTAAAAAGAGGCAAATACATGCGGGGAAGTATGTGGAACAGATCAACTGGGATGAAGTGATGAAATGAGTTAAAAAAACTACTCTTTCAGAAATGTAAGAGTAAGATTAGAACCTGGTATATCTCTGATGAACATGCATTGTTGTAGTTACTCTTAATATGTGATGCATGTTACAGAACTCAAAGTGTGCAAAGGGGTGTAAAATTAAAAGAGTTGAAACTGCCAATTTGTTGGTGATGTCAGTGGGAGCCCCCTGACTTCTACCTATGCTAGATGCTCCTGTGCCCATGGCTTATCCACTCTGCCTGCTTTTCTTTCCTTCCTTCCTTTCATTTTTTTTTGGCAAGGTGGTAGGAAGGAGGATTCATCGGGGCCTGGAGCATGGCAGTGGCTAGTGAGACCGGAGCAGGGCTCTGGCAGCGGCATTGAGGAGGTGGTTGGCAGAGGGGTGGGCATGGGGACCTGGTATTGGCTGCGACATTGACAGAGGTGACTTTGGCTTTAGTGGAGGAGGGCTGTTTCGGCCAACTGCTATGACGGCGATGACATTTCTTCATGGCCACTGCAGCAGCGTCCACTGGGGGTCTGCTTTGGCATCTTTGGTGGCACGGCCCAGGATTCCCTTGAATGGGTCAGTGGCGGCTTCAGCAATGAGATGGTTTCCTCCTGGAATTCTTTTGGGCAGCTTTTGCAACATCTTCCTTCCTGGGATTGGCAATGAGATTGTTCTCATCGGGGTGGCTTCTGCAGAATCTTGGGATTCCAGCAGCCCTCTGTGGCGGATTTGCAGTGGTACTGTCCTTTTTCTGAATTCAGGAGTCTTGAACTGAACTAAGATGGACTTTGTCTTAATTAATTTTTTTTTAATCTATGCCTTCTGTTATTGATATAGGGGCCTTGTTATGCGACTTAAAGACTTTCTACTGTATTTTGTTTTGTAAAACATACAACTGACGATAAATAACTATTCTATTCTATGCTAACTTTTATCTGAATATGATCTGCAGTGTGTGAAAAATCCCAATGGAACAGTCAGATTGGCAACATGGATACTGCCCACTCTCTGATTCTCTCATTGTAAGTTCATACATTAATGTTGTGCATGCGTTTCCTGGAATATGCCAGAAATAATAAGCTCAAGGTGTGTTTCAAGAGTCCATTGGAAATTATTAAGGTGGAGAGGTCAGAAGAGGTTTACCAGGATGTGCCAGGTATGCGAGGCTGGGATCTTTTTCACTGGAACCTTAGGAGGTTGAGAGGTGACCTTGTGGAAGTTTACAAAATAATGAGAGGTATAGATAGAGTTAATGGTAGTTGTCTTTTCCTTAGGATTGGGGGGATTTCAAGACTAGGGGGCACAATTTTAAGGTGAGAGCGGAGAGATTTTAAAAGAGACATGAAGGGTAAATTTTTTAACACAGAGGATGGTTCACATGTGGAATAAACTTTCTGAGGATTTGGTGGATCTTTGGAGGGATATGGGCTAGGAGCAGGCAGGTGGAACTAGTTTAGTCTGGGATTATGTTCGGCATCGATTGGTTGGACTGAAGGGCCTGTGTTGTATGACTCTATGAAAGTCCTGAGTTCGAACTGAGAAGGTAGGTTGTATGCCATATGGCTATGTCATACATAATTCTCTCACCATGGAGATGGGAGACTAATTTCTTTCTATGTCTATTGGTCAGATTTGCTGAGATTTTATTTATCCCCAGCATCTGGTCTTTAGTGGTGGTGTAAGTGAAGATGACTAGAGGAAAAGTAAAGAATTGCATAGGAGAAATAGAATGTTAACAGGATGGAACAACTCCAGTGTCACTGTGAGAGATGGGTGTAATTTTGCATTAAGATGAGAAGGGATCAAAGGGTGATAGTGAGAACAGAGTGCTGAGTTGGATGATCAGAGATGACGGCCTAGGGGTGTTATCACTGGACTGTTAATTCAGAGACTCAGGTAAAGTTCTGGGGACCTGGCTTTAAATCCCACCATGGCAGCTGGTAGAATTTGAATTCAATAAAAATCTGGAAGTAAGAGTCTAATGATGACCGTGAATCCATTGTCAATTGTTGGGAAAATAAAATCTACAAAATAAGCCTACATGTGACTCCAGACCAACAGCAATGTGGCTGACTCTTAACTGCCCTCTGAGCAATTAGGGATGGACAATAAATGTTGACCTAGCCGGCGATACCTCCATCTCGTGAAACAATAAAACAAAAGTTTTTAAATGTCGTGATCATATCAAACGCTTGAAGAGTCGAATGGCCTTCACCAATTTCCTATTTTCAATATTTCTATGTTCCTAAAACAGAAGAGTAGGAGGCTTATGATATGAAATTGTTCAGCACAATGTTGTGTGCAGAATCTGTAAAAGTGTTCAGTAAAAGATGAAGTGACATTCCTCGTGCTTACATTGAGCTTCAATGAAATCATTGAGGAGGTTGAGGGTAGAACAGCAGAGGAATAGAGAATTAAAATGACACAGGCAACTTAGAAATTCAGCAGCGCATTTACAGATGGAATGGAGGTGTTCCATAAAGCAGTCATTCTATCTTTGTTTGGTCTGCCTTGTGCAGAAGCGACCAGATCATGAGCAGTGAATACTGTGCAATTGAAAGAAGCACAAGTAAATCATTAATGACACCAGGAATTGCTGGAAAAGCTTTTCCTGCAATTCCTGTTTTTGTTTCTGATTTACAGCATCCACAGTTCTTTCAGTTTTTACAAGTAAATCATTGTTTCTCTGGAGGGAGTGTTTGGGACTGTGGACAGTGAGAGTGTAGCAGGTTAAAGAGCAGCTGTTGTATCTCCTGCATTTACATGGGAAGGCACTGTGGGTGGGTGGGGGCATGTCGGAGTGATCTAATGTTTCCAATTCTAAATGAAGCTTCTGAAAATACATAAGCTGCAACTTTAGGGTTGCAGCAATAGTTAAAACACTATAGAATTTGACAGCCTTTCCAACTACAGAAGTGCACACTGATACCTGTTATAATTTTATCTGAGAGGTTTTTGGCGAGGGCCATAACAATGATCAGATAGTCAACGGTGTGTTTCTTTGTGCAATTTACCCTCAAAAAGAGATAATTTGATTGCTTTTTGATTGGAGAGTGGGAGCATTAGCTGATCGCTGGTCTATTACATTTGGAAACTTATGAAATAGGAGCAGAAGTAAATGGTTCAGTCCCACTAAGATCATGGCTGATATGTTTATGCCTCAAATTCCACATTCTTGTCTGCCTGTGATAACCCTTAATTCCTCTGTCTAATAAATTTCTATCCACATCTGCATTTAAAATATTCAGTGATCTGTCTCCATTACCATCTGAGACAGAGAGTTTTGAAGTCACACAACCCTCTGAGAGAAAAATCTATAAGACTGAAGCAGGCCAATTGGCCCATTGCGGCTCTGTTGGCAGAATATATATATTAATCTGTAATGCTGACTCAATTAGAGGTAGAAGCAGAAATCTGACCTTGCGCTTTGAACTGTGATACTGAGAAGAATGTTTTAGGGGTCTTGGTGACACGGGCTATGTTGATATCTGGGGCAGAATCAGACGGGAGGTGCTGCTAGGCCCATCTTAACGTTGGGATCAACTCATCTTTTACACTTTTCACAAACAGCATAGTGAGATTCTCACCAGGCAGTGGAATGTCACCAATTTAGCAATTATCGCTTGTTAAACACTTTGTTCATGACCCAACTTGCCCTAGTTATATTCAACTTTCGATCTTATTAAGCTCCCCAGATGAGCTAGATGTTGAAATAGCTCAACCATGGAAATTAGAACAGATACCTGGTGAAATCAGTCACCAAATTACCTCCATGTTGGATGCCAGGCACCAATGTCTCAGACCACCATGGGTACCAGCTAGACAGACTCCAGCCACGTCCATGGACAGTGGCATCGACATGTGCCAGCTTCTATGAAACCTCATGGCACATCTTGATCCACTTATAGGATACTTCTACACTTCAATGCTACATCTTGGGTTGCATTGGTAGCTATTGTTGTAATGCTGCAGCACAGACTCTCTGCTCTCAGGGACACACACCCAGCTCATGGATTGGACCAGGTTATATCTCCAGACTCTTCACCTGCTGTCATAGCAGCCACTTGCTCTGAGCCCTGCATTGCCTTGCCATTTTGCACTTTGCCCCCCTCAGCCAGAGAGACTAGGCTCACATGAAACTTCTGATTTGCTTTGCCGTTGAGCACAGACACAGGGAAGGAAGTTTGTCACAGTTGTCATGGCTTCAATCCAGTCAAGGGGGATAGCCTTCACTCAGAGTGTCCCAATACAATAAGTCAAGGGCATCCCCCAAATCAATTTCTGTGGCTTAGAAATGGTCTTTCTGCCACACAGGCTGGTCAGAGAATGATCTCCACATAAGGAGTAAGGAGCAGAATGTTAGACAGTCAGGCAGCCCACCACCCATTGTGAGCCCTTCTGCCCTACCAGAGGTGTTCTCCGTCAGGAATGAGAGAGAGACAGGTATTAAGGGAGAAAAAGTGAGTGGCACGGTTGTTACTTCTGTTGCAGGTGGGGAGGTGTCTCAAGCTAATGAGTAGGCAGAACAGAAGGCATGCAAGGTTAATACTGTCAGGGTTTGAGATGAGTGAGAGAGAGTGAGGGATGATGATGCAGGCAGTAGTGAGAGTGGTAGAGCATGAGCCTTGGTGGGAGATGGGTACAGGAGCAAAGATAGACTGAACGTGAGGTACTGGAGAGAAGATGGTGGCTCTTGCTTCCCCCGTCTGCCACATCCAGGGCAAATGTCAGGAACTACGCAGGCAGCTCAGGACTGTCCGTGTTTGTCTGAGCGCACAACGAGCTTTTATAGATGACTCAGGTGCAAGGAGTGTTGGTGAATGTTATGATATTCACTGAGTAGTGAGTTGTCCTGGGAATGAAGCATTGTAAGATGAGGTTGAAGTTGGATATGAGAAATGCCACAGGGCTAAGGTAGATAGTTAATCAGCCATTTGGTATGGAACAGTAAAAGAATGTGATAGTCCTTATGTTAAAAAAAATCTTTCTAAAGAACTCGACTCCACCTTGACTTAGCCAAAAAACCGATTCACCCTACTATTTCTAAGCCCTTTTATGAGGCAAGTACTTAGCTAACCCTGTTAAATTGTGTTACCTGTACATACTAAAGCTAGCTTTCCCAGTTTAAATCCAACCCACTATTCTATTTTCTTTAAAGCAGCATTGCCACTTTCGTAGTTTAGGTAAGGTACAGGAGTGAGACTCTTAGGTCCAGGGTGGAGCTGACAGGGAAAAAGTCTCACCATTAAATAGGTATTTATATGTTTACTTCATAGAATCCCCACAGTGTGGAAACAGGCCATTCAGCCCATTGAGTCCACACCAACACTCCGAAGAGTATCCCATTCTCTGTGTCCTGCTGTTAAGCCAATTTTGTATCCAATTGGCAAGCTCACCCTAAATCCTATGGGATCTAACTTTACTAATTAGTTTACCATGCGGAATCTTGTCAAAGGCTTTTCTAAAATCCATAGAAACAATGTCTACCACTCTGCCCTCATCAATCTTCTTGGTTGCTAGCTCAAAAAATTCAGTTACGTTTGTGAGTCATGATTTCCCTTGCATAAAACCATGATGACAATCCCCAATGATTCCTTGCCTTTCCAAATGCATATAAATCCTATCTTTCAGAATCACTTCCAACGACTTACTCGCCACCGAAGTCAAACTCAGAGGTCTTTAGTTTCCAGGCTTCACCTTACATCCTTTCTTAAAACAAAACATTTGTTTAATTGCATTTAATTTTAATTTAATTCAGTTGACAATTATTGTGCAAATACAGCAATTTCTGGAACTCCTGTATTTGAGAGCAAGGTTTAGAGTTGAGGAGGAGAAATCCTTCGCAACTTTGATATGCAATTTATGCCTTTTCCACATTTCCGAACAATTGATATGTTAATAACAGAAAGTGCTTTCAAACAAGTCATTATTTTGGCAGTCACATATGGGCCTTTGAGTTTTGTATTTTTCCTTTATTGCAATAGTATTTTAAAGTTCTGATGAAGGGTCCCGACCCAAAGTGTTGACATTCCTGTTCCTTCGATGCTGCCTGACCTACTGTGTTTCTCCAGCTCCACACTGTATTGACTCTGACTCCAGCATCTGCAGTTCCTGCTATCTCTGATTTTCTAGTTTATGTCAACCAAGGATCTTCCAGAAAAAATGGTCCATCCAAGTTTTTGCCCTTGATAAAACTGTCCAAGCTTTTTCACTGCCTACCAGGAAGATAAGTAATAGGATTCACCACAAATTACTACTCCCTGGAGTTATTGTAGTCAATTAATGGGCTGAGAAAATACAGCTGCATATTTGATGCCAGAAACAGATGGTGGGAGGTGAAACATGATAAGAATTGATGCATTCATGGACTACTTGTTTTCTCCATGGTAACGTTTGATTGGTTAAATGTAGATGTCTCTGAATATGATAGCAAAGTAGTCAAATGCTGATACATAGAAACCATTTAGCTTTCATGTATGTATAAAAATTGCTGCAAAGAGAAATTTAGGCAATTCATGCCTGATTATTAGTATTAGCTCTCCTCAGTGAGTTTTAGAAATATGAGAGGAGGAGGTTGTTCGACCACTTTTTCAATTATATAATGGCTGTACTGTAATCTCATTTTACCTTTGTTTGCTCCATATGATGTATCCATTAAAACATATGTTGTACTCTGACTTGAAAATTTCAACTAATAGCTCGGATGCTACTATCCATTAAATACGTTTTAATCAGTTTAAATGTCGTCATTTAATTCCCGTTCATTGAATGCTCAAATTTCATATTACCCTAAAAGAAAAAAATATCCTTTATTATTTTCTATATAGCTAGCTATTGTACTGTATTAAGTTTTTTTTGATATCAAAAATGTATTTTTAGTTTTGTACCCCTAATGATTGATGGTGGGTCAACTTTTATTATACTGAATGAAACTCTAATAGTACACTTTCTGCTGGGATTTGTGCTCATCGTTAGGTGGCAGAAGGCATGTCATTTTTAATGAATGGGTCATTTTTTCTGGAAGTATTTGAATTGACTTTGTATTTATTAAAAGAAAGATACATTTCTGTTTAAAGCAGCTCCAAAATATTCTGTGTGCAACTGATTGCAACATCTAGTAATATGATCAGAAATAATTGTTTAGTCATACAGAACTTGGATATTGCTGAAAAAAGATACATTTCATTGAAGTTTTTCATTTTGCATTCATAGGACAATGCACAAAAGTATCCAAAGCGGAACAACATCTTCATACTGCGTGAGCAGAGCGCACTAACAGTTTGGCCAGTGTACTCTGATTGCTAGAGTAATTTTCTTGGAGAATGCTCCAGTTGGATGATGATTGACTATTAACTGCCAAGCTTGGCTTAATTTTAAACAAAGCAGGTTGACTTTGATTGATCAAGGCATCACCCTGAGGAATACATCAGAGAATGGTTGTTGTCTATTTTGTTTAGTTGAAATAGCTGCAGTGTGTGTACACGTTCTTTCTGTTTCTAAGAATAAAACCTTGTTTAATAATATTTGTAGTTTCCTGTATGCACAAGTATACCACACTGCAAGCCTAATTAGCAAACTTAAATTGTTTGTCAGTGTATTCTCAGTACAATCAGGATTATCCAGAACATATTGTCCAATTATGGGATCAAATCTAATGTTAGACTCTATAACTGTAGTCAGAGTTCTGCAAGGAAAAGTTGATTGGGCATGGCTGGCACAGTATTTGTTTCAAATGACCAAAGGGACAGGCTGATATAATGAGCCATTCTTTGAGGTGTATGGCCTACCTGCCTGGAATCACATTGGCACTGAAACTCTTTAACGGTTTATGTGATGGACAAACAACTGGCTTGGTTTGATTGCAGCATTCTGTTAGTGGTAACTGGAACACGTATTGCTTATAGATTCGAGATACCTTAACCTTCTAGGGTAATCTGAGACACAATGAGTACCTTACAGTAACAGAGTTAGCAGCTCAAGACTGGGTATGCATGAGGTACTGTGGGCTATCAGCAGAAACCAATTGTACTCCAGCACAATCTGCAACAAGGACGGAGGTGGTGGCTGCTCTTGGAGTCTGTCATGAGATGCTGGTGAACATGAAGGCTGCATCTACCAGGCAACTGATCATTAAGTCAGGTTTGGTGTCACCTAGCTTCTCACTGGTGCCTGCGAGAGTAGTGAACTGTAAAGAGATGAGGCAAGATGACGAATAATGAGGTACAAATGCGTAAAATTAAGGTCCTTGCTGCTTACTAGTGAGATTCTCATCTAACTATTGAAACGTTGAGCGGAAAATTGGTCTTCTTTCTCTTACATTGAGAATCTCTTTTTTTTCATTCTGGCCGCATTCTCCCAAACGTCTTGACATTGCCAACGTTGATCAGGTGCTGGGTAAGTTCCACGGTGCGTTGCTGGAACGCTGATGATTAGGGCAGTTATTTATGTTGATTGTATAATTTAAATTGCATTTCAGTTATATTGAATACTGGATTCTTTTATGAATATGACAAATTAATGCCTTTGTTATCACATAGTAAATTTGTTTGGAGGAGGTATGAAGTCTATAGTGTGATGGAGATAAATTAACATTTATAAAGATTGTCAGTATAGGAAAGTGCTGCAACAGTCTTATCATTTTCCCTTTGTTTTAAACTTTATGACTTGAAAATGCTTCTTGAATGTAATCATTCTTATTATAGTGATGCAAGATTTTTTTTATCTGAAGGACATGAATGAGTTTAATTCAATCCAATTCAACAATGTAACTAGATTCTGCAGCAGTAACACAAAAATCTATTATTAATGTGTGGATTGAGACAAGCTGCAAAACATGATGTGAAAATTGTGTTTTTCTGGTTGAGCTTCTCAGATTTCCAGTATTTTTGATTTTTCTCCTTTTTATATCACACAAGTCTCATTTCATATCTTTGAAAATCTGCTCATGTGCTCTTTAGTTGGTGTTGATAGACAGTACTGTGACAGAGGTTTTGTCAATGTGAATGTTCATTCGAAGGGCTCCTGTCATCTAAATCTAATTTGCATACAGTGATCTGATTGGTGCTCACTGATTTTTATAGGGGGAAGCAGTGGCCTAGTGGCATTATTCCTGGCCTGTTAACCCAGAGACCCAGGTAGTATTCTGGGGATCCAGCTTTGAATCCCACCATGGCAGATAGTGGAATTTGAATTCAATAAAAATCTGGAATTAAGAGTCTAATGTTGAGCATGAATCCATTGTCAATTGTTCAGGAGAAAAAAAACCTGGTTCAATAATATCTTTTAAGGAAGGAAACTGCCATTCTTACCTGGTCTGGCCTACATGTGACTCCAGACCCACAGCAAAGTGTTTGTAAGCACAGCAGAGTAACTGTCTCTAGGCTTGGGCAGTAAATCCTGGCCGATGATGCCCCCATTTAACAAATGAAGGAAAATTTTCTAATTCTTTGATTTGAGGCTTTTGATCATTTTTGTTAGAAGATGTTGGCAGACAGAAAAGGTATGATGATGTCAGATGAATCACTGCTGTCGGTAGCCCAGATTCCTCTTGTCAAATGACATTCAAAAAGAATATTTAATGTCTGAAGCAATACAATCTGATCCTCTTTTGCTTTCAGCCTGTCTTTCATTAACAATGATGCTTGAGTTAAATTTCAATGTGAATTTTAAATCTTTTCCAGGGAACATACCCTGCTTGAAAAGCCCCTAAAAAAGCAGTGGTGATCCTTCATCAATCTGCCTTGCACACATGGGTTCTGGAAGAAGCCATAACACACATTGCACATTTTAGGGGAACATCTGCTGAGGTAACAATTCATTCCCCATATGTTCTGTAATGTTTATTTCAATAGAATAACTAGTAAGGGGAAAATTTCTTTTTCCACCATGTGCTACTTAGGAATTTTAGGAAGGCATAGTTTGGGGAGGTGAGGGTATTGATATAATGAATGTTATACTGATATTTACAGTATATTAAACATGATTGTAGGAAACTTTGAGACAATGAAAGTGATGAAGTTAGGACAAGCCAGAATATTTAAAGCCTGAATGCTATGTCTTTATCCTTTCATCAAATCAAAATGATCTTCTGTCATCTACTCCCACTGAAGAAAATTAGACATGCTGGCCCATCTGTTTCACTCTGATGTAGCCCTAATGAGGCATGGAAACAAATTTATCACATATCGTGAATTGCGTTCTCAGATGTTTTAATCAAGCACGAAGGTTGTTTTGAACAGGGTTAATGCTTTTAACAGATTGAACTGTACAGAAGGCGAAATTAAATCAACAGTGCATCAATCTAATAATGTACGGTGCATTGTTCATTAATGGCTTGCAAAACATGCCGAGATGCCCATGTGGTGAGGGTAGAGCGACTGATGCAGTATGACTAGATGGCAGTGTGAAACTGAAGTGATGGAATGATGGTCAAGCTTGAGAGGAGGCAGCTATGAATCATGTGGAAATGCATTCTTGCTCATTGAGCATGCAGTAAACAATCACTTACAATCATTTGAATGTCACATGGCAGGCTGAGAAATGTTTGCACTTTATGTTTTTCCACAGCCTACTATGCATTTCGACATGTAAACATGACATTTCTGTGAAGTTAATTTGTTTTTCTTTTATTAAAGTTTGTTTAGAGGCTTATCTTTCTTGAGCGAATAATTCCAGTTCACTGAATGAGTTTTAAGATTGGATTTAAACAGGAAAAAACAATTTGAATCACTTCCCATATGAGAGAATTTGTGATGCTAACATCATCTCTATATTGACTAATAATGGCAGCTTACATAGGCTCGAATGTTTTATTGTGACAAGGTAAGAACTTTGCATATGTACTTATTTCCCCATTGTTTTTCAGAAAAAAGAGAATCTAAGAAACAGGAATAAGCTAGTCAGCCACTTGAATCTGTTCCTCCATTCAACGAGATCAATTCGACCTATATCCTAAATCCACATACCTGTCTTGTTTTCGGATCCTGAAATATCATTACTAAACAAAAATATATCAACCTCAGTATTTGAAGGTTCGATTGGCCAAACCTCAACCAATTTTTGAGTGAGTGAATTCCAGTTTTTCATTGAAATCTGGAAGCTAGATATTAATGATGCTTGTTGTGGCATTAAAATGGCACTTTAACATGCAGCAATCCCTCTCAACTGGCAATTCGCTGTTGCTGAGTGAGAAACTCGCCATGCCACTTGTGAAAAATATAAAAGATGGTGTGAGTTGCTCCTGATGTTGAGAAAGCTTCGGTTAGGCTACAGCTGGAGTACTTTGTGTAGTTCTGGTCACTGCATTATAGTAAGGATGTGATTGCACGGAAAGGGCTGCAGAGGAAATTCACCAGGGTCTTGCTTGTGTTGGAACATTTTAGTTATGAAGAGATAACGTCGCATTGTTTCCTTTAGAGCAGTGTAGGCTGAGAGAGGACCTGATTGAGGTGTATAAGATTTTGAAGAGCATGGACAGGGTGGATACAAAGCAGCCAACCCCTTAACTGAAGGGTCAATAATATGGGGGCATAGTTTTAAGGTGAAAGGCAGGAGGTTCAGAGGGAATTTGAGGAAGGGTTTGTTCACCCAGAATGTGGTGGGAATTTGGAATGTACTGCTTAGGAAATAGTTGAGGCGTGAAATCTTATAAGCTTTAAAAAGTATTTGGATAAGCACTAGAAATGTCATAACATTCACAGCTATAGCCCAAAAGCTGGAAGGTCGGTCTAGTGTAGATTTAGAGTAGTTTTTGTCAGCGCAGACTCAATGGACTAAAGGGTCTCTTCTGTACTGTATGATCCTATGATTCTACGTTATTGCTTGGCATTCTTCTTGCATGATTCTGCCTCAAATCCCACCAAAGGTAATGTCACTCAGACCCCTAATAAGATTACATGAATGGTCATTTCCAATGCAGAATGAGCTAGTCAGCCCATTGAGATATTGACTGCTCTCCGTAGAGTAAACTAGTTTGTCTCATTGTCTTGTCTTATCCTGAAAGTCCTGAATGTTTATTTCCTTCAATTGCAACTCCATTTTCCTTTTGAAATATTCTTCCACCAATGAGATGATGAGCAATAAGCTCAAAGAATGGCAAATGCAGATGCTCAGACAATAACCTTTCAATCATCCCTTTGATGTGGTTGTGCTGCCATAGAATGGGGGCATTAAAAATATGGAGAGAGGACAATGCAACAACTATGTGTCTAACATTAGTAATGGCAAAAGCTTTAGAAACATAAATTGATGACACTCGGAAAAATATGGCGTAAAAAAAGGAAGATAATTTTAGTTGTTAAAGGCAAATTGTGTTTCACTAATGTAATTGAATACTTTAGTGCAATAATTATGAGAATTTATGGAGGTAATATCATTGTTGTGTATGGACTTTAAAAAAGATTGTTGTTACAGCACCACATAATAGGCTATTTAGGAAAATTGAAGTTCAGTGGATAAAGGGGCAGTTGAAATGACTTGGAATAGAAAGTGATGAATTGTTGCTCCTCAGACAGGAGGGAAATGTGGTGTGATGTGTCCAAGATGATATTGTTAGGTGTGCTGTTCTTTATTTTGCTAATGAATGACTTGAGTGTATGGGTGGGCTGGGTAGTTTTGCATTTGACATGAAATTCAGCATAAATGGGAAGGATTTCGAGGGATATGGGCCAAATGCTGATAAATGGGGCTAGATTAATTTAGGTTATCTGGTCGGCGAGGGCGAATTGGACCGAAGGGTCTGTTTGTGTGCTGTACAACTCTATGACTTTATGACTCTGTGTACTAAGCACTGAGATCGATTCTAACTGACTTCAGGAGGAATTGGATTGACTGGTAAAATGGGCACATGAAATTTAACACAGGAAAGTGTTGTTTGAAATGAATAATGAGGAAAGACACCATTAACTAAATGGTTCATTTTAAAAGGGGTGTAAAAACAGAGAAACCTGGATGCGTATGCAAACGAGGCTTTGAAGACAGCATGTGAGGTTGAGAAGCTGTTTCCTAGGGCTGTGTGATCCTTACTTTTATAAATGGAGCCATAGAATATAAAATCAAGAAACTTGAGTTAAATCTGTATAAAACACTGGCTTGTATCCCAGCAGATGTATTTGGGACACTTCTGAGCACTACATGTTCAAAAGGATATTTAAGCCTTAAAGATGGTGCAAGGAAGATTTACCGAAATGCACCCAGCGTTTAAAAGCTTCAATTATATGGAAATGTTAGAGACTGGTGTTTTTCTCCTCAGCTTAAATGGAGATTTGGTAGAAATGTTCAAAATCATGAACAATTTTTTTTAAGTTATATAGGAGGAATTATTCCCAATGGTGGACAAGTCAGTAACCAGGTGATGCAGATTTAAGTTGATTTGAAAAGAAGTCAGAGACATCACTAGGAAAACATTTTTGAGCTGTGTAATTACGATTTGGAATAAACGCCCTGAAAAAGTGGTGAAAGCAGATTCAGTATTAATATTCCAAAGGGAAAAGAGTAAATACTTGGAAAGAAAATATTGCAGGAATCGGGAGAAAAATCAGAAACATGTAACTAATTGGGTAACTCTGTCAAAGAGCCTGTTCAGAAATGATCGACTAAATGGCTTCCTTCTGTGTTGAATCATACCATGATCCTTTGATCAGCAGCTGTTGTCTCTTGGTGGATTAAATATGTTTATTTATGTCTGTACTGTTGAAGTAGGGCATTTTCAATTTTATGCATTTTCCAATTTAATGTTTCAACTTCATCTGTGAAATCATAAAGATTAGTGAGAGCTTGTATAACAACACTTCAATAAACCTGTTGCATCATCTAGAAATTACTTAAGAAACAAGAAATGAGGGAATTGCACTTGGCAATAATACCCTGACATAATATGCCATTTATTTTAACTGAAGTAAGTTTGCACAAGGCAGCAGCAACCCTTTTTTGGAATCAGAGTCAAAAATCTTGAAATGTTTTCTATAAATATGAAGTAAGTGCTTATTAAGTTGTTGGATACTGTTGGAATTTCAGCTCCTAAAAGTCACGTGCAATGTCTATTCCCCTAATTACATATTTTATCCAATTATTCTGCCTCCTTTGAGATGGTATCACCTCTCAATATCATGACATGTATGGCCACATTCACAAATGTCAGCAAGTAGCATTACACCACATCTACCAGAGGCATGTAATGGAAATTGTAAACCTCTCACAATTTGCAGGCAGGAGCCTCCATTTGTAAAATGGCTTATTGAATTTTGGGTCTAAGAGTTATGATATCAACTGATTCCTACGTCTATTGATTCTTAAGGTTTATTTTTCCTGCATGGTAAGACAGAGCAGGAATTGGATATGAGTCGGGTACAAAATTAATGAGGCCAATTTGTTGAGATAGAAAACTTATTTCACCTTGTGATAAAAAATAACACTCCAAAAAACTTTACCCAGCTTGTTAATAGCCAAAAAATCATAAAATTCTACTCCAAATATTCATTGTTGAAGGTCAATCAGATTTAATCCACGAATCAACTTTGGAAACAAACAAAACATTTTGAGTAAAATCGTTCACACCTTGTTTCAAAAATTATCATTACAAATAAATTGATACCCCTCATTAGCTGCACCCTGAGCATCGCCTCACTGTTGGAATTTTTGTCTGCATGCTGAGGTTATAGCTACTGGTTAGTAAGAAGAAAAGGCTTAGTGTTCACATCTCCAAAAAGTGTGTGGCAGGGACATTTAACTAGAACGGAAGTGTGGAAATCATTCTTTCAGAGTTTACTGAGTTTAACTCCGAAATTTTAAGATTTATTTACTCATGGAAACAGTATTGTCATATATAGTGTTTCAAACAGTGGAATGTCCATTCTATTCACTTGGAGATACCATACTCATTTGTACGACCAAAGGAGGTTTGCATGCATCTACAGAAAGGTTAGTGAAACAAGTTATTATCTTTGTTCAGTTTTAATTCTGGTTGTCACACTTACAATGAGGATGATACCGAATACAATAGATTCTTCCACACATGAATCTTTCCGGAGGGCTATGCCAGTGCTTTGTAGAGAAAATAGCACTTTAAGTTGCAAGCTTAGAAATACAGGCCTGAATTTTTTGCCTCAAGGTTGGAGTTGGGAAAATTCCCAGTTCCACCAACATAACTCAGGTGACATAATAACTCAGTCAAACTGTGAACTGACAGGCACACCACTGTGATAATGATATGTTGTTAAATCCATCATGTAGCACTCATCCCATAATGTCAACACTCTGACTTACACCAACAGACAGGCTAAAATCTTTGTTTGAAACTGCAGACTGTGCTCGCTAACAAAAAAAGCCAGGAGATATAAATGCCTTGGCAGTTTGATGGCTCCAACGGATTTGGTAGTTCCCTGGACACCTTGACTGTTTCAATGAGTGTATTCACTGTCCTCACACATTTGTGTCCACTTTTAATAATTCTAACAGGTGCTTGATCTTGCTCAAAGGGCACCTCACCTGTCCCAATGGTATCCCTGGACTGGTACAACAGGGTACCCCACCTTTTCAAATAGCTCTGGCTGCATTTGACCTTCTCCTGAAAGACTAAAACCCCCAACTTATATTTTGGACACCTTACAAACAAAATTTGGATTTGTTTGAAGGCAGACTTACACTTGAGCTAAATGGCAATGACTCTGTTACAAATGTACAAATGTCCTATAAATACATATACAAAACAATTATCTTCTGGCATCTGCAGCAGGAAGGAAACAAGACAATTGACTAATATTTCACATGTTTGAACCAACTAGCAACCAAATGTGACTTGCTGATGTTGAACATGTCAATAAAAGGAAATCAAAACACAAATAATCATAAGTTATCTCTCTAGTCAATGACTCAGAAAACCATTTGACAAAGTCAGGAAACTGACAAAGCTGTTGGAATTGACAAGATCACTGTTGCTTTCAATGCTCAGACATACTAAGATTGATGTTATTTAAGGTAATGGTTATAATGGTTCAGAAAGAGTGAATGTTAAAGTTACATTATACTCCATGCATTCTCATGATGACGCACTGTCTTTGGGTGGAGAATCTGGCAGTCATTCATGAGATCCCGATGGGGTTAGAAATGAAACACACACATTCAGCTCTTGATAGTTTTAAGTAATTAGGCCTAACTTGTCAGTGTAACTTGTATCCATTGCTGTCATGCAATAAACTACTTCTCACAATGAAGACAAGTATCTCTTTTGTTAAGAATCACCAGTGATCTACCTTTTACCACTGATAATTAGACAGGTCCCAAGACACAGCACGGAAAGGATTCATGCCAGTACTATGTCAAATATGCAGAACCCAATATGACAGTTAAAGTTCCCAAAAGTCTTATCTCAAGTTCAAATCATGTAATAACTGACCATCAATAATGTGCCAGGAAATCACTTAAAAAATAACACCAGCCTTGCAAACAGAAGTGCAACATGTCTGAGAGATAAAAGGTACTGCAGATGCTGGAGAATCCGAGATAACAAGCATGGGGCTGGATGAACACAGCAGGTCAAGCAGCATCATAGGAGCAGGAAAACTTGACGTTTCGGGCCTAAACCCTTCATCAGAAATGGGGGAGGGGAAGAGGGTTCTGAAATAAATAGGGAGAGAGGGGGAGGCGGATAGAGGATGGATAAAGGAGAGGATAGGTGGAGAGGAGGCAGACAAGTCGAAGAGGCGGGGATGGAGCCAGTAAAGGTGAGTGTAGGTAGGGG
>JAHRHZ010000012.1:70710072-70724668 GCA_024137785.1 Ginglymostoma cirratum | reverse complement strand
CTCCACCTATCCTCTCCTTTATCCATCCTCTATCCGCCTCCCCCTCTCTCCCTATTTATTTCAGAACCGTCTTCCCCTCCCCCATTTCTGATGAAGGGTTTAGGCCCGAAACGTCAAGTTTTCCTGCTCCTATGATGCTGCTTGACCTGCTGTGTTCATCCAGCCCCATGCTTGTTATCTCTGCAACATGTCTGAACAATGTTTTCTCTATGGCAGTACTAACCCATACTGGACTGCATGGCCGGCTACTTGTAAATAGTGTAAAGGTTGTAGAAAACTTAATCGCTCAAGCTCTTAGTGCCTGTTTTTATATTGCTTGCTAGTTTGACTCAGAGTTTATTTTCCCCATTCTTCTGGCAGTCTTTTGTTGGTTTTTATATCTTTTGCAACCCTCTGGCTTTGTCACATTGAATGCATTTTTTTTTCAATTTGATACTGTCCTTAACTTACTTGGTTAACCATGGTTGGTTTCATCACCTTCCTAAAAACTTTCTTCCTCACTGGGATATGTCTTTGTTGTGAATCATAAACTATTTCCTTTGATCATCAGCAAAACCAACTACTGAAGCGAATACTGATAAGAAGGTGCCAGGTACATGTACCACAGCAAAACCACTAGAGAGTGTAGAGTGCAGATACGTAGGGAATGTCATACACTTAACAGTTTCCACACAGCAACAAGTCTGCACAAGACTGAAGTTATATACCTGATTGCTATGCAAACTAACAACATTTTAAGATTGAATGCTTACTGCTTAATGGGTATCAGCAAACTGGAAGCTGTTACATGTAGTTGTCTCCAGTCACGCATTAATGATGACAAATATAATTTCATGTCATACTGGGAAGGACCTATAAAGTCTGCTTGACTTTGGCACTGTCCAGAAAGTTGTGGATGAGCCTACTCATTTGGTATCACTCATACAAGTCAATAAGAAACTGAAGACCGAGAACCAGATTGAGATCTATGATAATATGTCGTCACTGAATCAAGTCATAATGTTGGGAAGGCGCTTTACATCAACAATTAATGATATTATGAAGGAAGTGCATCACTATCCTATCAATATCCTGGGGGTTACAAATGACCAAAAACGTAACTTAGACCAGCCTTATAAATACTGTGTCTTCAAAACCAAGTCAGGAGCACAAATTCTTCAATGAGTAACTTTTCTCCTGACTCTGAAATATTTCCATCATCTACAAGTCACAAGTAGAATACTCTCCACTTGCCTGGATGAATCCAGCTCAAATAAAACTGAAGAAGCTAGACATAACGCAGGACAAAATAACGTTTCTTATTGCAGCTCGATGCCACACCTTTAAAACCTGGTCCATGTCAACTGATTTTTAATCGACTGAGGTAACTGGAAAACAATTGTACTGATACCTTTTTATCACTGTCTGTTTACCTCTGCTAAGGGATTACAAAGCCGAGGAACAGGTTCAGTGGACTGAGGTGTGGGTGTGGTAGTGCAATGTGATGAGCATTAGAGGTCAGAGGCCAAAAGGATTATTTCATTGTGAAGGTTCTGCTGCCATGGTGTGGACCATCTGGTCTATACTTGATCATCAGTTTTGCATGTTAGGACTTATTATTCCACCTTATGCTCTCTCCTACCTATTGCTTTCAACTTCAGTCCTGTCCTATACTAATGAGTTTTAGCCTATCACCTAAGTCTCACAATAACAAAAAATAAATTGTAAGGCAAATATGTCAACTGAGTTACAAAATTAAGAATAAAAGTCTCAAACTTGAAGTAAATGAAGTCTTTGCAAAGCTAACACTTGTGAAACCTACAGAAAATATGTAATTAGTTATGGTTATTTAATTTCCTTCTAATGAATACTACATTTACTACATTTACATGAGTATGAAAGTGACGTGAAATTCACAAGACTATGAAAAATCTTTTTTTACAAAGCTACATCATAATGTGAGTGGCATAATATTTATTTTCCTTACATCCCCAAATCCATTGCTTATATTTCTGTTCAGTCCAGATGCTCTTTACAATGGAATAAATCTTAGTTAAAAGAATTATTAGTAAGTTACCTTCTCCAGCACTAGGAGGTGAGGTTTGTAAAGTTGTGAAGAGGGTAAGCCTTTCCTCTAATATTACTTCCTGAGTCAACTGACTGAACTGTTGGTGGGCAGGTGAGGAAGTATGAAATAGTTTTCATTTGGTAGATTTATTATCTTTGAAGCAGTCTGCTCTAATTGCGTGAACTTTATGGCGTCAGTTGAAGATTGTTTACACTGGATGGTTTGTGTTGCTGATTTGTTGAATTAGGTAGGTTCAACTTGCATATTTCTTGATGCCAGACAGAACAACTTTCCTACGTTATATGAAGATGCACAGATTGGAAATGAAATAATTTCTTCAAAAAGTTAGTCAAATAGAGACCACAGTATTAATCAGCAGCTTTATTTTAAATGCAGGATGCTTGGGATTATCATACAATATTATAGACAAATTTCCATTTAAATAGCATTCTATCCTGTGGATATGTAGGAGGTTAGGGATATGTAAGCAAATTCTTCAGTATAACAGAAATGATTATTAAGTAGTTTGCGGGTGGATTTTCCTTTTCCTATCAATTGGGGCCAACAAGTATTGGGCAAGTGATAAAAGTGGCAGATGGTGGCCAGTTTTGGGATTCTCCTCCTATTTTCACTGCGGGAAATTTTGAAGGACCTGTAAGCTTCCGTGTAGCTTTCCCAATGTTGACAACTCCATTGTGGGAAAGGGCATTTCAAACCCTACATGATTCTCATGGAGTCGGCCAGTTTTTGAAGGTGGCATGGTTTGCACCAGCTCAAAGGTATGACAAAGTATGGAGAACCCATTCTGCACTTGAGAACCATTTGACAAGTAGTTTCAAATGGTGCTGCCAACTTTACAGACTGGATTTAATACTCGCCTTCAAAAATGAGGTTGGAGACTATGGGTCTTTCCATTCAGAGAGGCTGCCCAATCCAGGGGGGAAAAAAAATCTGTAAAGGAAACAGTAATATTTGGAAATGAACATAAGGGTCATACTGGAGCTCCAATTTGTTGTGTACAAGATGTGCCAGACCAGTATGTGTTATATGCAAGTTTTATTGGTTTTCCTTCTGTGAATGAACCCTGTGAGATTTGCCTGCAGTCTTCCAAGATACAGGGAGCGTTCAAAGGAGCTCTGTACCCAATTGTGAAACCTGGCATTGGAAAAGGGTGAGCTGCAAGAAGCCACCAAACCCCTGAGCCCCTACTGTTAATCCCCACCTCCGCACACTGTTTGACATTTCTTCCCTGGGAGTACCATGTCGTTCCAGTTATCTGTCCCCAGGATACATTGTCATTCCTCTGGTTAGGCTCAACTGGAAAAATAGCACTGGCTCCTGCTCATGGTGGCACTGCAGAGCTGTTGGTCTGTGAATAGCCAGTTGTTCTTGGAGCAAGATTGCTGCATCATTAATTAATTAATTCAACAGGGGCTCTGAAATTTTCTTGGAGCTGTGGGGGGATTAAGTGCAAAAATCTTTATTACTTGTAGATATTCGCAGCAATGGCACACCTGACAATATACAGTAAAACCCGTTTTAGTTTGTTTCATTTTACATTGTTTCATTTTAGGGTTCATCCTTTAATGGGGCCTGCATCATCACTTGGTGTCTGTCACAAGTTTTAAAATCATTTTGTTCTGGTCCGGCACAAGGTCACGTGAACTAGTCAGCACCGTTTTGGAGCAGTTTTCCTTGTTCCCTGATGCACCCTCTTACTGCTAACCCTCCAGCTTTTGATCTCTCTTGCTCCATAGCCCATGTTGCTACTGCCAACTCTTTGGCTCACCAAACTCCACTACTCCCTAACCTACTCTCTCACTGCCAACTTTCTGGCTTATGGCCTCTGCCATTTCCTAAACCAACCTCTCAATGTGAACTTTCCAGTTCATGACTTAGCTGGTGGAAGAGAAATTTATTGGTCCTGGCCCTTGTTGCTCATCAGCACAGTCTTCTTTCAATCTGATGGTTCAAGAAAGCGAATCCCTGAATGGGAGGTTCAGCCGGAAGAGCGATTAGTGAGTAGAATAGCTAAAGAGTAGGAGAAGTTGTGGGTCTAGATGGGGAATGTAACAGGGAGGGTTTGGGAGTGGAAGAGGACATAAGCCTAGAAGATCCCTAATGGAAGGGTGGATTGGGACCGAGCAAGAACAAAAATTACGTGGTCCTAGTGAGAAGGAGGGTCAGTGAGTGGAATTTGTGACAAGGGAGGATTGGGAAGCAGCATTGGCAGCAAGCCGGAGGTAAATGAAAAGTTACTGTATTTGTTTTCTGCTTTTAAAGTTTATTTTACATTAAGAGTTACTTAATTTACCAATATAGGAATTTAGCAATGTAAAGCATTTCAACTGATATTGTACAATGTTTTAATCTTTTGGTTTCTAATGAGAAAGGGCCTGCAGAACACAAATATAGATTTTATGTTGGCTTTAAAGGGATACCTGAATTGCTTAAAGTTGCTTCACCCTAAGATTGCACATTTCAGAAGTATGGAACCTTATGTGAGAATATTTTGCATAAGCATGGTCTAATATCTTTCAAAACACTTCGGCATGACGACAATGGCCTTGTTATTTCTGCAGGGAGAGTGAAGAGTTCTGGGAGGAATGTTGTAGGAGTCTGAATGGCATGAGCTATGATGAGAAGTGTGGCAGAGTGATGTGAGAATCTCAGTGAGGCCAAGCTGGATGCCAAGAACAACTCGCATGATATTCTAATTAAGTTCAAGGTTTCAGGGTGAAATTCCCATTAAGCAGCTGTGAGTTGCCTCTAAAGAGGGATTATTGCTTGTTAATGACCTTATGAGCTGCAGACCTCGCCTCACTAATATGCAGCTTTCTGTTGTACTGCCCATTATTAGCAAACTACACACCAAGAATGTTCAATATGAAGATCAGAGCTGGTACTTGCTGCTGGCTGCAAAGAGCTTCCAAGTTGTTCACCAGACAATAACATCTCATTTCCATGGGAACTGGCCACACCACCCCACTTCCATGGACACTGGCTTCCAACATATGCCAGCCTCTACAAACACTCATGACACATCTCCGATCCACTCACAGTACGCTTCTGTACTTCAATGCTGCACCTTACGTCATGCCAGCAATTATCATTGTAATGCAATAGCCAGGACATTTTGCAAGGAGGAACACTTATCCAACTCCTGGACTAGATCAGTCTGTTTTTAGAACTCTCCAGGATATTCACCTGCTCATATAATGCTCACTTATTGTGCTACACAGACAATCCGAGCATCCCTGCCTTGCCTTGTCTTTTTGTGTCTTACCCCACAACGAGTGATACCAGGTTTACAGTATTTCTGTCTTGCCATTAGCACAGGCACAAAGCTGGGAAGTTGTCATGGTTGTTAGCAGTCCTTGTTGTCAGCAGTTTGCTACAGCTTTTCTACACTTCATTGAATTTTCAAGCACGTTAAAAATGAAATAGCAGTATGTCTACAGACTTTAGAAAGTTAATCTTTCCAATTTCCATTAGGGGGCAATGTTGCCTAAATTGTGAATGATTCTATTTTAATATGGTATTTGTAAATCATGGATATTCTGTACATCTTAGTATAACAGGATCTCATCAGATCTTCTTTTATGACTAGATATTTTATAATGGTAATGCAGTCAGTTAGCTCAGTTGGCTGAGCAGCTTGTTTGTGATGCCAGCAGTGTGAGTTCAATTCCTACACAAACTGAGATTGCCATCAAGGACTCTCCTTCTCAACCTCTTCGCCCTCGCCTGAAGAGTGGTGATCCTCAGGTTAAACCACCAGTGGTGTGTGTTTGGCTCTCTCTCTGTAGTGAGAGAGCAGCCCTATGGTCTGATGGAATTATGACAACTTCAATTACTTAGGGATTTGAAGCCAGGACTTGCCTTGATTCTTATTTTCGGTAAAAGAGACAGAATGTTTTAAGATTTCTGATAATTTCCTACTCTGACTCTGATGGGTGAATAGCAGGGAGCTGTGAAACAGCAGAGACCTGATTATGTTGTTCCCTAACAAGACAAATGTGTCAAGTGTGGGCAAAACCAAGAGTTTAAATTCCGTTCACCAGGAGTTCTCACTGCAGTGACTCAGTCCAGTGTATCTAAGGTCAGGAACATGGGCAGATCAGGGTCCATTTTCTGAGAAGCTGCCAGATAAGGCCCACTAAGTGGGCGTCAATATCAGTGCCAAAATCAATAATGACTGTCCCCCCACCGCCAAGCCTAAAGGGAAGATGCCAGTGACTGTGTGATGGTCTGACCACATGGCATAGAGTCTGCTGTTAGTGACAAAATGCGAAATGGCCCTTAAGGCACTGAATTTGCATAAAAACAGGAAGACAAATCTCTACTGACTTAATCTGGGGGGAGGGTGGGGTGTCGGTCAGATAGATTTTGTAACCTGCACCTACCTTCCCAGTTATGACACACACCCCGCACCTCCACTGTGCAAAGATAAATGTGAACATTTCAGGTGGCTCCCACTTATCTCATATATGCCACGTTCATAGTCATTAATCTGGAAGAAAAAGTTTAATTTTAGCATTCTGGAGCTTTCCCACTGGAGTCTTAAATCCACTATTTGTGTTATTCTATTATTAATGTCTTTATTTCATATTAATGCAGAATAATAATTGAAATTGCCTTTGCCATATGACCAATACCAGAAATATATTAAAAAATTGTACTGACATGATGTATGTGCAGTAGTGTTGCTTTTCAGTAACCATTTGCTAACACAGCATTGTAACAGTATATATCCTTTCATATAAGCCACTTGGAAAAACCAGGCAACCATAACATGACAGTGAAGGAGAATTCAAAGGTAACAATTTTCCTAACCTTGAAGTGCTGAAGACAAGGAACCTGCCTCTGACCCAATGCTTCAATTACAGTGAAGTAACGACAGCTGTGGCTCACTAATCTTTCTGTAAGAGCACATTAAAAATTATTAACAATATTCTGCACTGCGTGATCGTATGCAGTTTTCAAAGCAATTTGCAAGCTAATAAAGAACGAATGAACCTGCTCCCTACCTTGATGACTCTGTTCAGTCTATGTGTAGACAGTTAAATGGATGCAGCTTCAATGGATAGAATCTCATGGAGGTGAAGAATAATTTATGGTGGAGAGGTTCCTGAGGCTTTCTAGAACCAGGCAAGGGATCTGCAGCCTGGATAGAGGGCAGCCCCACTCCTGAGGTGGTTGTTTCTGTTGCAGGTGAGGTACCTCCATCTTGAAACACATCTTAGGCCACAGTTTCCAGGCTGCTACTACGGAGGGGAATATCTTCACATGATAACCTGTGACTGAGGCTGTGGCCCACTAATCCCTGAAGCTCCATGAGGGAGCTAAATGATAATTGAAGAGGACCTTTGGCCCATCAAGTCTGTACCACCGAAAAAAAACATTACTGCTATCAACACTTAGTCCCACTATCTTGCGCTAGGCCCATAGCTTTGAATGTTCTGACACTTAAAATGCTTATCCAAGTGTGTTCTAAAACTTGAGGTTTCCCGTCTCAACTATCTTACCAGGCAGTGCACTCCAGACCCTCACCACACTTTTGGTGAAAAAAAGATTTCCTTCAAGTCTCCTCTAAACATCCTGCCCTTTGCCATAAAATTATACACCCTCCTTAATGACCCTTCAATTAAGGGGTACATCTGCTTTCTATCCACATTGCCTATGCCCCTCATAATCCTATGTGCCTCCATCAGGTCCACTTACAGCTTTCTCTGTTCTGAAGAAAACTACCTGAGCCTATCCAGCCTCTCTTCATAGCTAAGCCATTCTATCCTGGGCAACATCCTGGTGAGCCTCTTCTGTACCTCCTTCAGTGCAAGCATATCCTTCCTATAGTGTGTTTCCCAGAACTGCACATAGTACTCCAGCTATGGTCAAGCCAAAATTCTGCTTTTATAATCTTATAACCTTCCTGCTCTTATAATTTATGCCTTGACTGATAAAGTCAAGTGTACAGTATCCCTTCTTAACTATTCTATAAACCTGTCCAGGGATTTGTGGACAAGCACTATACTGCTGTTCCTCTGACCTTCCTGTATGGGAGCTGCCATAAGGCATCAGTTGGTACATGCAAACATACAAAATAGAAACAGAAGTGGTCTATCTGGCCCCTCAAACCTGCTCTGCCATTCAATAGAATTATAGCTGATCTGTTTTTGTTTCAAATTCCACATTCTCATCCAAACTGCTGATAACCCTTGATTCTCCTGCCTGATAATAATTTGTTCACCTCCATCTTAAAAATATACAATGACCTCCCCTTGCCTTCGCTGCTTTCCGAGGCAGAAAGTTTCAAAGCCACATAACTCTCTGACGGAAAAAAAGCCTCTCATCTTTATCCGAATTTTAAAGCAACTTACCCTAGTTCTGACATACAAGAAGAAATATCCTTTTTACATTCACTCTTTCAAGACCATTCAGAATCTTATACTCTTGATTCAAGCCACCTCTTATTTTTTAAACCCCAGTGGAAACAAGCCCAGTCTTGGATTGTCCAACCAACCTGTTCGTTCCAAGTATTATTCTAGTAAACTTGCTCTGAATTGCTACAATGCATTTACATCCTTCCTTAAGGAGATCTAAATTACACAGAAGTATTCAAGATGTGGTCTCACCATTGCCCTCTATAAATGAACCATAATATCTTTACTTTTATGTCAATTTCCTCTTGCAATAGAACACAGCATCACATTAGCCTTCTTGATTATGTGCTGTACCTGATGTTATTACTGGGCAAGTCAGATCACAGACTGAAATCTGGCTTGATAGATCATATTTGTTTTGACCTTAACAAAGGAATGTCTCATTGAAACATAAGCATGCAATATTGCAGATTTGTTTTTAATACTAAAACAGGAGTTTATTACCAAAACAAATGAAGATAAATAGGATAAACCTAACTATCTACTTTCATCACAAAATTAAAGATTTTTAAACACACAGTAGAAGAGTAATACCATTATTCCCAAAATACTCCTTTATAAATTGAGAAGAAAAGTGACAACTTTTGTATAGTACACAAAACACATCCCTGGTATCGTGCCCTAAAACATACCAAAAATGCCACTCATATAGTGCTCACACCGGGGTACCTCTCTGTACATCTCGATAGGCTTAGCTACAACCTTAACTGCTAAAGTGGAAATTCTGACAGCTTCTTCCTGCAGCTATAAGGTATGTGACCTTTAATGTATCCAGCTTGAAGTAAGCTCTTCAGGGATTTATCTCAACATTTCTGGCCTGGGACTATCACCAATCCTTTACTCTAAGGCATTCTAGTTTCACTACTTCTCAAGAACACTGTTCTATAGAGCCATCTTCATCTAAGGACTTCATAGAACTGCTCAGAACTCAAAGTAAAACTGAAAAGAGTGCTAAGATATTGGTATTAAAATTCTTCTGACCTTCTAAACTAGGCTTGTTTATCTTGGTCATGAAACCTGTCCAACATACATAAAACCTCATTAGCTCTAAATCTAGGCCTCAAACACTTTTAAAAGCAATTACCATGATTATGGAAATAACTAATTATTAATTTACTTTTGATTGAATTATTAATTTCAGACACGCAGGAAAAAAAACCCATACTATTCACCAATCCAGATTCAAGAATACAAACTTTCAATAAATGATAATAATATATATTGATCACACAATTTAAATCATACTGCATACTAACTTGTGATTCATATACTAGATTGTCTAAATCTCTCTGAATGTCTGAATACTGCAGCTGTTCTCTGTTTAAATAATACACTGTCTTTTTATTCTGCCTGCCAAAGTAAAGACTTCACATTTTCCCAAATTATACTCAATCTATTAGATTTTGGCCCATTTACTCAGTTATTTGTATCTACTTACAACATCCCTCCTTCTTTTTCAATACAGACTTTCCTATGAATCTTGATGTTGTCTGCGAATTTAGCTGCTATCCTTTTGCTCCTATCATCTAATTCATTGATATAAATTATGAAAAGTTGAGACTTTAGCACAGGGCCCTGTGGGGTTCAGCTTGTCACATCCTGCCAATCATGCAAAGACCAGGTTACACACACTGTTTTCTGCAAAACAGACAATCTTCTATCCATGTTAATATGTTGCCCCTCACATCATGAGCTTTTCTCTTCCTCAATAGTCTTTGGTATGGCGTCTGATCAAATTCCTTCCGGAAATCCAAGGGCAGTATATCTACAGCTTGTCACCACTGGTTCTCCAGCCCTCCCACAACTTTATCCACAGTGCATGTTACTCCTTCAAAGAACTGCAAACAATTGATTAAACGTGATACCCCTTTGCCAAAGCCATGCTGACCTTTTCCACATACCTTGAGGTTTTTTTTAAGTCTGCAGCTATAATCAGTTTAATAATTGTTTCTAGTACCTTCCCCATGATGGATGTCAAGGTAACTGGCCTATTGTTTCCTGATTTTTGCCTCCTTTCCTTTTTAAACAGAATTTATATTTACTACTGTCCTGACTGATGGAACCCTTCCGGAATCAAATGAATTTTGGAAAATTAACACAAAACATCTATTAATTTACTAACAATGTCTTTTAAAAGTCTAGGATGAAGTCCATCTGGACTAGAGACTTGTCTGTCCAGTAACCTTATGGGACCTGCCTATACATCTACATATTCAAATTATTTACTTGTGCTGTTATACAAGTATCTCTTGCCAATTCCAGGAGATAACAAGAACTGCAAATGCTAGCATCAGAGATAACAAAGTGTGGAGCTGGAGGAACACAGCAGGCCAGGCAGCATCAGAGGAAAAGGAAATTGATATTTTGAGTTTTCCTGTTCCTCCGATGCTGCCTGGCCTACTTTATTCTTCCAGCTCCACACTTTGTTATCTCTTGCCAATTCTATCCTGCCTCTGGCAACATCGGCAAGAAGCAGGCATTTACCATCTGAAGTCCCATCACTCTTCCAATCCTACCAGTGTTGGAGGGGAGAAAGTGATAGTATAAGTGAATTATAAACAATGCAAGAGTGACATGAGAAAATACTTTTTCACACAGTGAATTGATAGGGTATGGAGCACACTGCCTGGAAATGTATGGAGGGAGGTTCATTTGAAGCATTCAAGAGTTTTTATGGGTAGTAATGGCATGCAGGGAAATGGGGCAAAAGTAAGAGCTTAGTACGAGATAATAGAGCTTGTGCAGGCATGATGGGCCAAATGTCCTTTTGCACTGTAAAAATTCCGTGATTCTGAGAACAAAGAAGATGCTGTAAAGACACCCTCAAGCTCTCCTTGAAGTGCAATTTCATTTACCTTAATGACTGAGATGAACTTGCTACTAATTCTTCTGAATGGAGACTACATTTTACATCAAGTTGCATCATGTATTGAGTCCAAATGCCTTAATGATGTGGCAGAGCAGTAAGACCATAAGATGTAGGAGCAAAAACAGGCCATTCAGCCTATCAAGTCTGTTCTACAATTTAATCACAGCTGATATGTTTCTCAGTGCCATCCTTCTGCCTTCTCCCCATAACCCTTGATTTTCTTACCAAACATGAGCCCATCTACCTCTATTTTAAATATACTCAATGACTTGGCCTCCACAGCCTTCTACAGCAAAGAGTTTCACAGATTCACCATCCTCTGGCTGAGGAAATTCCTCCTCATCTCAGTTCCAAAGGGTTCTTTCTTCACTCTGAGGCCGTGCCCTTGGGTTCTAGTCTCTTGTGCTAGTCGAACCATTTTCTCCATGTCCAATCTATTCAGGCTTCTCAGTATTCAGTAAGTTTCAATGACAGCAGCCTTCCTCATCCTTTTAAACTCCATTGAGTACAGACCCAGAGACCTCAATCATTAGTCAAATGACAAACCCTTCCTCCCTGGGATCATTCTTGTAAACCTTCTTTGGACCCCCTCCAACACCAGCACATCCTTCCTTAGATACAGATCATATAACTGCTCATAATATTCCATATACAGTCTGACCAGGACCTTACACAGTCTCAGCAATATATCCCTGCTGTTCTATTCTAGCCCTTTTGAAATGAATGCTAACATTACATTTGTCTTCTTAACTATCAACTGAACCTGTTTGTTAACCTTAAGAAAATCCTGAACTATGATTTTGAAGTCCCTTATTACTTCAGAGTTATGAAGCCTTTCCACATTTAGAAAATAGCCTATGCTTCTATTCTTCCTATCAAAGAGCATAACCTCACACTTTCCACATTGTAATCCACCTACCACTTCTTTGCCCCTTGCCGTAGCCTCTCCAAGTCCTTCTGTAGACTCCCTGCTTCCTCAACACTACCAATCCATCCACCTATCTTTGTGTCATCTGCAAAGTTAGCCAGAATGCCATCAGTTCCTTTGTCCAGATCTTTAATTTATAATGTGAATAGTTATGGTCCCAACATGGTCTTCTGCGGAACTCCACTAATCACTGGCTGCCATTCAGAAAAAGATCACCTTATCCCCTCTCTCTGCCTTCTGCCAGTCAGTTAATTTCCTATTCATGTCAGTACCGTGCTTCTAAAACCATGGGCTTTAATCTTATTTTGTAGCCTTCAATGCAGCACCTTGTCAAAGACCTTCTGGAAATCCAAATAGATGACATTCACAGGATCTCCTTTATCTAATTGGCTTGTTACTTCCTCAAAGATTTCTAGCATATTTGTCAGGCATGACCTCCCCTTGATGAAGCCACGCTGACTCAGCCCTATTTTACCATGCAGTTCCAAGTACTCTGCAATCTCATTCTCAATAATAAACACTAAGATCTTATAAATGACAAAAGTCAGGCTAACTGGTCTATATTTTCCTGTCTTCTGCCCACCTCCCTTCTTAAACAGGAGTGTTACATTAACCATTTCCAAGCCCTGACTCCAGTGATTCCTGAATGATCTCCACCAATATCTCTACAATCTCCGCAGCTATCTTTTTCAGAGCTCTAGGATGTCGTTCAGCTGGTCTGGGTGATTTATCCACTATCACATCTTTCAGCTTCTTCAGCGCCTTCTCCTTAGTAGCAAAGAAGAAAAGCAAAGAAGGCACATCCTGTGTTCTGGGTCCAACTACCTCATAGAAAATCCTGCCCCATGTGTCCAAAGGGATGAAGGTCGAGAATTAGTTTGCTCAGTCACATGAAAACCCATGGTAAAAAATTAAGAACCTGAGTAGATGTCATGTTGAAATAGAGGAATGAATCTATTTGCCTACTGTCAGACATGAAATTTGATCCAGTAGGTACAGTGGGGTGAGACAGTGGACTGAATCGTCCTCTTTTTCATTCAAAGTGTTTCATTAAAGTGAGATTCCTGGCGCATGATCTGCCACAGCAAGCAGCAATTTTCTCACGCAATCCTCCACTCCACTTTGTTAGCTTGTTGGTGCACTTCTTGAACAATTGTGCTGCAGGAAAGGCAGAAATGTTCATCACTTGTTGAACCTTGCAACGTTCATTCCACTAGCACCACACCAGACACTACAAACCCCCAGAGATTACACTGTGGTACTCAACCATTATCTTGGATGACATGGCCCAGAATGAAAAGTTGAAAGCCTGCTTTTGGGGACAGGGACCTGGAAGTACTGGTGAATGGCATGGTGGAGAGGAGGGACCCTCCTTTATCTGCAGACTGCCACAGGACGCTGCTGCTCCAGACCAATCCGGCCTTGACTCAGATAGCATCTTGGGTCTGTGTTGCGTCCTGGGTTAAAATGAACACTCAGAAGGAAGGAGGTCAGTAATCTTTTGTACTGTGCATGTCTATTTTCCACCGTCTTCACTCTGCTCAGTCACATTCGCAGGGTCACCACTGACTCTAACTCTGTTATTGCACACAAAACACATCGAGGCTCATGGATAGAAACTCAGTAATGCATGCATCATGTCTACTTCAATGACTCTCACCCACCTAGAAGTTATTACTCAGATTTCAGTGAGGAACGCTAACAAAAGGGAGACCAAATTAAATCAAGATAAATAAAGTAAACCGAAGGAAATTAAAAATAACCTAATTAAAATAAAATTATGAGAAAGATTTTATAATAAGTTTAAATTTATTCAAAGGGTAACAAATAATAAGCTTTCAGAGTTTCAGTATGGCAGGGCAACTGGGCCAAGTGAAGTTTACATCCTGCAGCATGTGTGATGTGGTGGTCATAAGCTTTGTCCCAGCCAAGTATAACTGCAGGAAGTGTTACTGGCTGGACAGGCTTGAGTTCCAGGTTTTATAAATTGAGCTGCGGCTGAAGTCACCATTGTGCATCTGCAAGGTAGAGGGCTAAGTTGATAGCATGAATTAAGGAGGTGGTTACACCACGGGTTATAACTAATGGTTGACTATGAGGCAGTCTCAGAAAACCAGGTAGGTTGTGCAAGAATACAATGAATCTATTTCAGGGAGTTTGGAAGGAAATTAAGAAAAAGCAGGACCTCAAGAGCAGAGATAAAAGGTACTGCAGATGCTGGAGAATCGAGATAACAAGCATGGGGCTGGATGAACACAGCAGGTCAAGCAGCATCATAGGAGCAGGAAAACTTGACGTTTCGGGGATTT
>JAHRHZ010000012.1:70560381-70709672 GCA_024137785.1 Ginglymostoma cirratum | reverse complement strand
TTAGGCCCGAAACGTCAAGTTTTCCTGCTCCTATGATGCTGCTTGACCTGCTGTGTTCATCCAGGACCTCAAGAGCAGTAATCTCAGCATTATTGCTAGTGGCACATGTTTGCAAGCATAAAAGCAGGGGGATTGATCATTTGAACAAGTAACTGAAGAACTGACATAGAAGGGAAGCCATCAATTTCTGAAACACTGGGACAAGTTCTGTGGCAAATTCAACCATACAAGCTAGACAGGTTGCACCTTTACAGGATTGGGACTGATCTCCTCACAGGGAGATTTGCCAGTGCTTTTAGAGTTTGTTTAAAGTGGATGGTTGGAGGGATGGCAGTCTGAGAGGTAACCCAAATCTGAAGGAAGTAAAGTTGGAAACATGAAGTAGCAAAGCCGCTGGGGAGAATACAAAAAAGGGATTAACAATGTCAAGCATCAAGTATGTTTCAAAGACATAACGATGTGGCTCCTGCGACTGTCCAATAGTTATGAGGTTTTTGCAAACTGTGTGGATGAGAGTTGGGACTAAGTTGTGCAAACAGACTATGGCACCTTGGTACAGACAGCCATTCAAGCGGAAGGAAGAACTAGGAATGTAGTAATTGCAATGTCCAGTATAATTAGTGGTCTAGATGATGTTCTCTGCAGCCATGAGCATGTGTTGCTTGCCTGGTGCCAGGGTCAAGGGCATCTTCTCAAGGCTGGAGAGGAGCCTGGAAAAGGAGGGGAGGAGTGTAGTGGTCATTATCCATGTTGGTTCGATGACCATTGATAGGAATAGAAACGAGGCTCTCTTTAAAGGGTTTGAATAATTGGAAGCTAAATTGAAAATTAGAACCTCCTGGGTTATTACCTAATCCATGGGGGAAAATGGTAAATAAAGTCAAGGAGTTAAATGCATGACTCAAAGATTGGTGTGCTCGAATGGGTTTCAGTTCACAAGGCACTGGCAACAGCGTTGTATAGAAAGGAGCTGTTACAATTGATAGGCTTCACTGGAATTGTGCTGGAACCAGTCTCCTGGCAATCAAATAACTAAGGCTGTAGAGAGGGCTTTACACTGATTGGGGAGGGGGGACAGGGGCAGCAGGAGGGTTTGAGAGAGGGAAAATGTAGGCTAATATGCCATAAATAAATGTCAGCATTATTGGGCAGCTATTTGGACAATGATGATACCCAGAGTGGAACAGGAAGGGTTAAAATATGCAAACATAGAAAAGCAGGAGTAAATAGTGTCAAAGGGTAAAACAAAAGGTAAAAAACAAAATTAATGGCACTTTACTTGAATACATGTAATATTTGTAACAAAGTAAATTAACTGTTGGCGCAAATAGAAATTAATTGGTATGATCTTATAGTCGTTAGGGAGACACGATTACAAGGCGACAAAGCTGAGAACTAAATATTCGGGGATTATGACTTTTGAAAGCACAGACAGGAAAGGATGGTGGAATAGCTTTATTACTATGGGATGGAATAAGCCCACTGGCAAGAAATTATCTTGGATCAGAAGACATAGAATGTATGTGGGTAGGGGTAAGAAATAACAAGGGAAAGAAGACATTGGTGAAAGTTGTCCACAGGCTACCCAACAGTAGCTATATGGTAGAACAAAGATCAGGAGATAACGGGGCCAAGTAAAAAAAAGCAGTATACTAATCACGGTGACTTTAATCTTCATGTAGATCGAGAAAGACACATTGGCACAGGTGGCCATGAGGAAGAATTCATAAGAGTGTTTTCAGTTAACTTAAAAAGTAAAACATATTGGATAGTAGGTAATGTGCATGCGTGGATTAATGATTGGCTAACAGGCCGAAAATAAAGAGTAGGAAAAAATGTATTATTCTCACATTGGCAGGCGGTGACTTGTGCGGTACCACAAGCATCTATACCTGGTCACAAACGGTTTACAATATATATCAATGATTTGGACATGAGAACAAATGTAATATTTCCAAATTTGCTGATGATACAAGACCAAGCAGGAGTGTGTTTTGTGAGCAAGATGCACAGCAGTCTCCGGCGAATTTGGACAGGCTTAATCAATAACAACAAATTTGCTAATGGAATATAATATGGAAAAATATGAGGTTATCCACTTTGGTGGGAGAAACAGATAGGCACAATATTTCTTAAATGGTGAAATGTTGGAGAGTGTAGATGTGCAAAGGGACCTCGCTGCTCTTAACATTATGTCACTGAAGGCTAACATACAGCTGCAGCAAGCTATTGGGAAGGCTAATGAAATGTTGGTTATTGTCGCAAGAGAATTTGTGCGCAGAAATAGTGAAGTCTTGATTTAAATGTATAGAATCTTAGTTAGGTTGCACCTAGAGTACTGTGTGCAGGCTTGGTTTCCTTACCCCAGAGGAAATATTTTTAGCCTAGAGGAAATGCGTCAAAGGTTCACTAGATGTGTTCCCAGGATAGTAAGACTTTCTTACGAAGAGATTCAGCAAACGGGGCCTATGTTCTTATTGAAACCCATGAAATACTTAAAGGTATAGACAAGGTTAATGCAAGTAAGATGTCGTCCCTGGTTGGGGTGTCAAAAACCAGGGGCACAATTTAAAGATAAGGTGGAACGCAACTTAGGATCAAAATGAGAAGAAATTCATTTACTTGGTGGATCATGAATATTTGGAATTCTCTACCACTGAGGGCTATGGAAGTTCAGTTTTTTAATATAGTTAGAGTAGAGATTGCTAGATTTCTAGGGGTTATGATAAAGGCAAAAGGCATTGAAGTGTGCAATCAGCCATGACAGTACTAAATGATGAAGCAGGGTCACAGGCTGAATGGCGTATTCTTATTCCTATGTCCCCATATTTTTCCTCCCAAACTACATAACCGACTTGCCCTTTACGTTTCCCACTCACTCAGTGGGGACACCTTGCTGTCTCTCCTGCTCCTGTATTACCTCAACTTCTTTTCCATCCACTTCCATTATCCTCACATCCTCCCATCATTTTATTAGAGAAAAACACCGTACATCCTCTACACCAATATCTGCATATCATTCTGGCAGATATACTTGTAATACCCAAACTGCAAGGATATGGATCCTTGGGCTCCGCTCTTCATGTAGACTGCACTGATTGTGGCCAAACCTTTGGTCTGGAATTGGATGACTCCTCCTACGCCCCCCCGACTGAATGTAGTTTCCTCAGTCCCACTAAGGACTGCTGCCCCTTGACTTTTGGATATGGCCATTTGCTTGAATCACATCCAGTGTGCTTGCAGTGTAAGCAGCTGACCCATTTTGCAAATGTGACCTTGAGGTTACATAGTGCCAAACGGAACATATCTACATGCTTAGACAACAAGGTGTAGAGCTGGATGAACCCAGCAGTCCAAGCAGCATCATAGAAGCAGGAATGCTGATGTTTCGGGCCTAGACCCTTCTTCAGAAATGAGGGAGGGGAAGGGGGTTCTGAAATAAATAGGGAGAGAATGGGAGGCGGATAGAAGATGGATAGAGGAGAGTATAGGTGGAGAGGAGACAGACCAGTCAAAGAGGTGGGGATGGAGACAGTGAAGGTCAGTGTAGGTGGGGAGGCAGGGAGGAGATAGGTCATTCCAGGGAGGACGGACAGGTCGGGGGGCGCGGGATGAGGTTAGTAAGTAGGAGATGGGGGTGGGGCTTGAGGTGGGAGGAGGGGATAGGTGGGAGGAAGGACAGGTTAGGGAGGCGGGGATGAGCTGGGCTGGTTTTGGGATGTGGTAGGGGGAGGGGAGATTTTGAAGCTTGTGAAGTCCATATTGATACCATTGGGCTGCAGGGTTCCCAAGCTGAATATGATTTGCTGTTCCTGCAACCTTCGGGTAGCATCGTTGTCGCACTGCAGGAGGCCCAGGATAGACGTGTCGTCTGCGGAATGAGAGGGGGAGTTGAAATGGTTCGTGACTGGGAGGTGCAGTTGTTTAGTGTGAACCGAGCGTAGGTGTTCTGCAAAGCGGTCCCCAAGCCTCCGTTTGGTTTCCCCGATGTAAAGGACGCCACAACGGGAACAGCGGATACAGTATACCACATTAGCAGATGTGCAGGTGAACATCTGCTTGATGTGGAAAGTCTTCTTGGGGCCTGGGATGGGGCTGAGGGGGGAGGTGTAGGGGCAGGTGTAGCACTTCCTGCGGTTGCAGGGAAAAGTGCCGGGTGTGATGGTGCTGGAGGGGAGTGTGGATTGGACAAGGGAGTCACGGAGAGAGTGGTCCCTCCAGAAAGCAGATAAGGGTGGGGAGGGAAAAATGTCTTTGGTGGTTGGGTCGGATTGCAGATGGCGGAAGTGTTGGAGGATGATGCGTTGGTTCTGGAGGTTGGTGGGGTAGTATATGAGAACGAGGAGGATTCTGTTTTGGTTTTTATTGTGGGAAGGGGTGTGAGGGATGAGTTGCGGGAAATGCGGGAGACACAGTTGAGGGCGTTCTCGATGACTGAGGGGGGGAAGTTGCTGTCCTTGAAAAACGAGGACATCTGAGATGTACGGGAGTGGAATGCCTCATCCTGGGAGCAGATGCGGCGGAGGCGAAGGAATTGGGAATGGGGATAGCATTTTTGCAGGAAGGTGGGTGGGAGGAGGTGAATTCTAGGTAACTGTGGGAGTTGGTGGGCTTGAAATGGATATCGGTTTCTAGGTGGTTGCCAGAGATGGAGACAGAGAGGTCCAGGAAGGAAAGAGAGGTGTTAGAGATGGTCCAGGTGAACTTAAGGTTGGGGTGGAAGGTGTTGGTGAAGTGGATAAACTGTTCGAGCTCCTCGTGGGAGCATGAGGCGGCGCCGAGACAGTCATCAATGTAACGGAGGAAGAGGTGGGATTTAGGGCCAGTGTAGGTACGGAATAGGGATTGTTCCACATAACTTACAAAGAGGCAGGCATAGCTTGGGCCCATGTGGGTACCCAGGGCCACCCCCTTTGTCTGTAGGAAGTGGGAGGAATTGAAAGAGAAGTTGTTGAGGGTGAGGACGAGTTCAGCTAAGCGGATGAGGGTGTCAGTGGAGGGGGACTAGTCGGGCCTGCGGGACAGGAAGAAGCGGAGGGCCTTTAGGCCATCTGTATGGGGAATGCAGGTGTATAGGGACTGGATGTCCATGGTAAAGATGAGGTGTTGGGGACTGGGGAATTGGAAGTTCTGGAGGAGGTGGAGGGCGTGGGTGGTGTCACGGATGTAGGTAGGGAGTTCCTGGACCAAGTGGGAGAAAATGGAGTCCTGATAGGTGGAGATAAGTTCGGTGGGGCAGGAGCAGGTGGAGACAATAGATCGACCAGGACAGTCAGGTTTGTGGATTTTGGGAAGGGGATAGAAGCGGGCGGTGCGGGGTTGGGGAACAATGAGGTTGGAGGCTGTGGGTGGGAGGTCACATGAAGTGATGAGGTTGTGGATGGTTTGGGAGATGATGGTTTGGTGTTCGGGGGTGGGGTCATGATCAAGGGGGCGGTAGAAGGAGGTGTCGGAGAGTTGGGCGTCTGGCTTTGGCGATGCAGAGGTCAGTGCACCATACTACAACTGCGCCTCCCTTGTCCGCAGGTTTTATGGTGAGGTTGGGATTGGAGTGGAGGGAGCGGAGGGCTGCACTTTCTGTGGGGAAGAGGTTGGAGTAGGTGAGAGGGGTGGAGAGTTTGAGGCGATTGATGTCACGACGGCAGTTGGAGATGAAGAGGTTGAGGGAGGGTAGGAGGCCTTGGGGTGGTGCCCAGGAGGAGGAGGTGCGATGGAGGTGGGAGAAGGGGTCAGTAGAGGGATGGTTAGGCTCACTGTTAAAGAAATAAGCGTGGAGGCGGAGGAGGCAGAAAAACTGCTCAACGTCCAAGCGTGACCGGTATTCGTTGATGTGTGGATGGAGGGAGACATAGGTGAGCCCTTTACCGCAGGAAGTGCTACACCTGCCCCTACACCTCCCCCCTCACCCCCATCCCAGGCCCAAGAAGACTTTCCGCATCAAGCAGCTGTTCACCTGCACATCTGCTACTGTGGTATACTGCATCCGCTGTTCCTGTTGTGGCCTCTTCTACATCGGGGAAACCAAGCGGAGGCTTGGGAACCACTTTGCAGAACACCTGCGCTCGGTTCGCACTAAACAACTGCACCTCCCAGTCGTGAACCATTTCAACTCCATCTCCCATTCCTCAGACGAAATGTCCATCCTGGGCCTTCTGCATTGCCACAACGATGCTACCCGAAGGTTGCAGAAACAGCAACTCATATTCAGCTTGGGAACCCTGCAGCCCAATGGTATCAATATGGACTTCACAAGCTTCAAAATCTCCCCTCCCCCTACCACATCCCAAAACCAGCCCAGCTCGTCCCCACCTCCCTAATCTGTCCTTCCTCCCATCTACCCCCTCCTCCTACCTTAAGCCCCCCCCCCTCTCCTACCTACTAACCTCATCCCGCGCCCCCCGACCTGTCCGTCCTCCCTGGACTGACCTATCTCCTCCCTACCTCCCCACCTACACTCACATTTACTGTCTCCATCCCCGCCTCTTTGACCTGTCTGTCTCCTCTCCACTTATCCTCTCCTCTATCCATCTTCTATCCACCTCCCCCTCTCTCCTTATTTACTTCAGAACCCCCATCGCCTCCCCCATTTCTGAAGAAGGGTCTAGGCCCGAAACGTCAGCTTTCCTGCTCCTATGATGCTGCTTGGCCTGCTGTGTTCATCCAGCTCTACACCTTGTTGTCTCAGATTCTCCAGCATCTGCAGTTCCTACTATCTCTGAAAGAATATCTACATGCTTGGCTGTTCAGTTCTCTCCATGGTGACGCACTGCCTTCATCTGTGCTAAGAAAGCAGTGAGAGGTTGGCAGCCTCCAAGTCAATGCAAAGTGAGTGAGCACTAAGAAAGCAAGCTAAGAGCCATAATTTGCAACTTTTGTAGATGCATGAAATGTGTATATATTGCCGTGTGCAACATGACCTGGAAAAGCATGCAAGTCATTGGCGCCCAGAGCCATAACATGAAGTGTTGAAGTGCTAAAGTGGTATTAGATCAAGAGCAGGCATCGTGACATGATGAGGCTGACAGGTTGTCACTGCTGACTTCCATACATCAAGATTTGGGAGTCACGGAGCATGCAGCAACATTATGGTGAAGGCACATTTGAAAAATGCTGAGACAAGCAATCGGAGAACTATAGCTATCAGGTATCTGCTCTGACTTACATGTTGGAAATTTGTGCTATCTAATTTCTAGGGGATGGATTTGAAAATTGCAAGGAGTGTAGATATAGGATCAATTACACAAATAAATGAGATGCATATTCACGGAAGTAAGGCAGTTGCTGCTCAATCGTGAGGTTTGAACGCCTGGAATGCGTTGCCAGCAGAGGTAGTAGAGGCAGGCATGGTAGATTCATTTAAGGTGCGTCTGGACAGATGCATGAGTAGGTGGGGAGCAGAGGGATACAGATCCTTAGGAATTGGGCGATAGGTTTAGACAGTGGATTTGGATCGGCACAGGCTTGGAGGGCCGAAGGGCCTGTTCCTGGGCTGTAAGTTTTCTTCGTTCTTTGTTGTTCTGAAGTCACGATTTAAAATTTAAGGGAAAATTGGTAATTCATAATTCTGACCATTTTTCATTCTCAACATGTTTTCCCAACTTTCTCATCAGTATCCATATCCGACCAGACGGGGGAAAATTCCACCAAAAATGTTTAATGGTGTAACACTTTACCATACTGCGGGTTCCTCTGGCCAAATCAATATATATTCAACAGCATTCTTTTAAAATCTCACTTTGTGTTTTCACAAAGTGAAAATTATGCACAAATTTGAATACAAGGTTTTTTTTTCTCACGAGAAGTAATTAATAATTAATTTTTGAAGTATTCTTCCTGATTTGGAAAGCTCTGATACTCGGGTTTCAGTTCTCAATGCATTTACCACATTTATAAACTGCTTGAGAGTCATTATATTGTTTTTCAACTTCATTCTTGCCCATGTCTAATACATGTTGAGAATATTCAGATCAATATTTCATTATAAATTTGTGTCCAATTGAATAATGAGAAATTGAACCTAAAGTATGCACTAAACTTTAAACATTCCTATTTCCTTTTTAACAAAAACAAAGGAACTAGCTGAGCCTTTAAATATTAGCCAAAATTAAAAATTAATTAAAAAAAGAAAAATACGCCAAAAAACTGCCGGTGTTGGAATCAGAAACAAAAACAGAAATTGCTAGAAAAACTCGCCAGCTCTGGCAGTATCTGTGGAAAGAAAACCAAGTTAACATTTCCGGTCCAGTGACCCTTCTTCATAATTGATTGTGGCTAGGAAAGGGTTGGTATGTATGGTAAAGAAAGGGTGGGTGGGGGGAGTGGGTAAGAGTGAATGTGTGGAGATGGAGCCCAGAGAGAGAGAAAAATAACAGGCAGATGAAGGAATGGGAAAAGGTCAGCCTGGGAGAATAAATAGCTGCTGTCCGGGACCATTAGTAGCTGACAATGAGTAGCTTGCGGTAGCAGGTCATGTGATGACTAGCCCTGGTATTTGGGGGTTGTAGGTAAGGACGTGGAAAATCATGTCATTGATATACTGGAGGAAAAGTTGTGCCTGTTTGTTGGGTATGTGGAACATTCCTTTCTTCACTCTTACTCTGGCTCCCACCCACAACTTTTTCTCCAGATCGTCAATTACATTATCAGTGCTGCTTCCCTCTCTCGTCTGGAATTGGAAAACCTTTTCAATTTTGCTTCCAACTTCCACCCTGTGCTCCCCTTCGTCTGGTCCATCTCTGACTCCTCCCTTCCATTTCTTGACATCTCTGTTTCCATTTCTCTGGACTGGCTGGGTACCAATATCCACTACAAACCCACTGACTCCCGTTTCCTTGACTATACATCCTCACATCCTGCTTCCTGTAAAAACATACTCCATTCTCCCAGTTTCTCCATCTCCATCGCTTCTGTCCTGATAATGCCACCTTCCGCAGGGGGTGTCCGAAATGTCCACAGTTTTCCTGAACTGAGGATTCCCCAGCGCTGTGATTGACAGGGTCTTCAGCCATATCTGACCCATCTCCCACACTTCAGTCCTCAACCCCTTTTTCCCATCGCACAACAATGATAGGGTCCCCTTTGTCGTCACCTACCATCCCACCAGTATCCACGTCCAGGGGATCATTAGCTGCCATTTCCAGCAGGATGCCACCACTGGTCACATATACCCATCCCTTCCCTTGTCAGCCTTCTGCAGGAATGATCCCTCTGGTCCATTCCTCCTCCACTCCCAATGCTCCTCCACACCCTCATCGCACATTCTCATACAATCGCAGGTGTAACACCTTCCTGTTTACTTCCTCCCCCCTCACTATCCAAGACCCCAGGCACACCTTCCAGGAGAAGCAGTGATTTACCTACAATTCATTCAATTTAGTCTACTGTATTCACTGTTCACAATGCGGTCTCCTCTACATTGCAGAGATGAAGCAAAGACTAAGCGACCACTTTGTAGGACACCTGTATTCTATTCACAAAAATGATCCTGAGCTTCCAGTTTCCTGCCATTTCAACACCCTACTAAGTTCCCTGGTTAACATCTCTGTCGCAGGCTTGCTGCAATATTCCAGCAAAGCTCAACACAAGCTGGAGAACAACACTCCATTTTCCACTTGGGAGCCCTGTACCTTCAGGACTCAATACCAAGTTTAATGTTTTTGAGGCCTGAGCACCTTCTCCCATGTCATGACACCAACCCCCAATGACCAGGACTAGTCATCAAATGGGCTGCTACCACAAACAACCCATTATCAGCTACTAACAGTTTCCATTAGCAGCTATTCATTCCTCCCAAGCTGACCTTTATCCATTCCTTTCCCTGTCCGACTGTCGTTGTCTCTTTCTCTGGGCTCCCTCTCCACCTATTGTACACTCCTTCCCCCTCCCCACCCCTTCTTCAGCATATAAACCAACCTTTTCCCAGCCACAATCAGTTCTGAAGAAGGGTCACTGGACCCGATACTCCGCTTTCGCTCCAGATGTTGCCAGACCTGCTAAGTTTTTTTTTAGCAATGTCTGTTTTGGATCAAAAATCAGTAATTATTTTTAATGTGATTAGTTTAATGTAATTTTGATGTGCTTGATGAAATGTGTTCTTGCCTTTGCACTGTACATCTGTTAAGATCTGTGTAACATCTGTCCAGCAAATTGATGCTACAGTGCAAAATGGCTATGAAGTGAAGATCAGTCACTTTGAGAATACAATTCTCAGTTCTTTTTTCCCACTGAACAGTTCTGCTTCATGCAGAACTGAACCATGGATTTTGTTTAAATAAAGCTAGAATAGTGTAATGTTACTTAAGTTTAATAATCATTTTAACGAATGCCTGTTGAATTCTAAATCTGTTGATTATTGTAAATACTTTAAACATTTATCATTAGAAGAATTTACAAACAAGGTACAATTGCATTCTTAATAAGCAACTTGAACTCTGCTCTTCCAATAAGGGTTTTAATTGACACCCTCAGGATAAAACATTAAATAATTCAATTAACTATTCTTGCATGCATCAGATTTCAACTTCAATTTTGTTTTCTTCTCCTATTTTAGGTAGTATTAACCTTCATAAAACAAATAATTAGCTTTTGTTCTCTGTCCTATTTGTGACAATTAAAAACGAGCACTGTGTTTTGTATTGAATATCTGCTAGTTCCCAGGCTTGCTTAGTGAACAGTTAAACTCATTGTTAGATTTTATTTTCATTGGCTATGGTTGAATGATTCAGACAATCAGGTTGTATGGATTGTTTATGCCACACTCCAGTAACTGGAAAGCATTTATCGCTAGAATGGTGTGACCTACTACTTCAATGATGATCTAACCCACATGGTTCAGTGAGTATAGACACAGATGAGAAATCACTCTGTCAGCTTTATTTTATATGAGTGTCTCTTTAAGAAAAATCAATCATATTCAGTAGACCAAGAATGATGTTCTGCCCTATAATATGTTCCTGAATTACTACACTAACAAAAGCAAAATAAGTCCTAACTGCAAAACGAAATCCTGTGCTTCCTAAGTGTTATTTCTATTTATTTGATAATGTTACAAACATTCCAATTTTTATCCACCCGATAAGATCAAGTGTTTCCAAAGGACTGGTTACAATTAATCAGTCTTGTGTGTAATTATAGCGACCAAAATAGCCCGTTTAGTCTCAGATGAGGCTCAAAATTAATTTTAAAAAGCAATCATGCTTTTGTTAATGTGTAAATTCCTAGTAAATTGTTATAATTGTTATACAACAAGTTCAGATTATTCCACCATTTCTCAATTTTTTTTATTTTCTAGACAACAATGGTATGTTCTGTCAGAAAATTATTTCTGTTACGGGATTTTGAATGTTAAATTTTGATAGGGATGGAATGTGTTTCTTCAGATATGCCATTATATATCAATATATTGTAGATTGAAATCACACAGCTACGTAAGTAATTGAGCTGACTAGAATGAAGATTTCAACTAATATTAATGGCTAGAAATGTCCTTCTTGTGTCTTAAATGCTTCTTTATAGAGGTATGGATCATTTGGTGACGACACAGCTTAAAATATAATCATAGTCAATTCCCATTTGCTACACTGAATTAAACACTGCTTTACTGGACTCGTGCATAATAACTAAAACACAAATTAAAGCAATTATTGAGTAGGTGAGCATGGCTGAAATAATCCAACCAGCAACCTGCTGGTGATGTGTGCTGTAAATCATGCTTGAGATTTGCTTTTAATAACCCTTGTGCTGTTTAAGACAAATATGGAATAATAAATCTGATGTATCTGACTAAGCCATGTACTAAGTTGGGGTGGCATGGTGGCTCAGTGGTTAGCACTGCTGCCTCACAGCACCAGGGACCTGGGTTTGATTCCAGCCTCAGGTGACTGTGGAGTTTGCACATTCTCCCCAAGTCTGTGTGGGTTTCCTCCGGGTGCTCTGGTTTCCTCCCACATGCCAAAGATGTGCAAGCTGGGTGGATTGGCCATGCTAAATTGCCCATAGTGTTCAGGGATATGTAGATTAGGTGGGTTACAGGGGGATAGGTCTTGGTAGGATGCTCTGAGGGTCAGTGCAGACTTGTTGGGCTGAAGGGCCTGTTTCCACACTGTAGGGATTCTATGAAATAAGTCACAGGAAGCAGTATATGAATATGTTGTGGCTTAATAAACTCCAGCAGTCATTAATATTCACTTATCTATATCATTTTATTTTATGTATTATTGTTTGTGAATTAAACTGGAAAAAGGACTATTTTACAACCAAGGACTGTGGAAGAAATTGCTGCACTTCTAAAAACAAGTTGCTAAAACTCATTAGGTGTAGTGTTTACATTGCTGCATTTTACAAGAGTAGGGGAGGATGTTTGTAGATGGTTGTGACATTAAGTGTGAGTGCAGTGTGAGATTTGGCTGGCAACAGTAAGCTGACTGGTTCGTGCACTCATAAACAATTATGGATGTGAAAAGGCATCAGTCTGGCAACAGCACTGATTGGTAGTTAAACAGCTTGTGGATGTGAACAATACAGGGAGAAGCCTTTGGACTGTGAGAAGAATAGATTATGTATGTCTTTCTCTGCAGTAAAAGTACTGGAACCTGAAGAAAGTGAGTTTTTTTTCTCTTACCAGTTGCTGCAAGCTGTTCACTTTAACCAGTAATAAAGAAACTTTTAAATTAGTGCACCAATCATTCTGTGCCTCCTGAAAAGAAGTGAAAGGACCTGGAGAATGGGGATTGAAGAGTCTTAGCAAGTGAAAGCCCACAGCAAGTCTGGGGTGGCACAGTGGCTCAGTGGTTACCACTGTTGCCTCAGAGTGCCAGGAACATGGGTTCAATTCTATCCTTGGGTGACTGTCTGTGTGGAGCTTGCACATTTTCCCTGTGTCTGCATAGATTTCCTCCAAATGCTCTAGTTTCCTCCATATTGGGATGTGCAGGTTAGTAAATTGGCTGTGTTAATTTGCCCCGTAGTGTTGAGGGATGTGCAGACTAAGTGGATTAGTGATAGGAAGGGCAGGGTTGGGAGGTGGGTCTGGATGGGGTGCTGTTCAGAGGATTGGTGTGGACTTGATGGGCCAAATGGCCTGCTTCCACACTGAAGGATTCTATGAAGTAAAAGAAACATCTCAATAAGCCCTGCAGACTAGCACTGTTGAACAGTGTTTCTCTGATTTTCATCCCAACTAACCATACAACAAAATTTTTCTGTTCATCTGCATTTTTCTGCATTTGAGTGTGGGCTTTTTGTATAAATGGGGTGAGAGGTTTAACTAGTAGAATCATATATGGGTAGTTCATACATGTGTACTTGTGTTTAGAATTTACTTATTTGTAATAAATAATAGTTCTTGTTAAGTACAGGTACGTGGTCAGTGTTTTCTCTTCATTTGATTCCAACAGACCAGTAAATTTGGGAGTATGTGCAAATTGATTACATCACTAATATTTGTCGTGACACTGGGAGAAGTGGGGCTTGAGAACCAATGCGCATTTTTATGTGAGTTGTAACTTACTACAATGGAACATAAAAGAAATTTCAGGATTTGAAGGCACTCAAGGATTTTTTTTGGGAAATGACTTCTGTAACGCCATTTCTAAATAAATAAAACTTAATTTCAAAGTTTGGGTCACCTTCAATGAACACAGGGTCTCGATTTTATGTCTGTTTCAAATATAGTTCCTCTGACAATGTGTCGCTGCTTAAATAAAGATCAAAAGAACTGCAGATGTTGTAAGTCAGAAACAAAAATAGAAATTGCTGGGACACTCAGCAGATTCTGAGGAATGGTCACTCGACCTAAAACGTTAATTCTGATTTCTCTGCACAGATGCTGCCAGACCTGCTGAGCTTTTCCAACAATTTCTATTGATGTGTCACTGCTTCATTGTTACACTGAAGTGTCAGTGCAGTGTAATGTTTTTGTGCTGTAGTTGGACTGGAATGAATAACCTGTGGACTTGCTCCACTGAATCAGGTTGGAATAGGAATACAAGAGGATTTCTTACAAGAGTTCTTCGGCAGAAATTCATCCTCAGTTATTTCTTAGCACCTCCAGGCAAATATTATTTCCTCTTCTACTCTCCCCCATCTTTTGAAAATTTTTTAAAGTAAGTGATATCCTTCACATAGACGTTCAATGTAAAATATAGTTTGCATGTTTGTCAATAAATATTGCCATCATATCCAGAAAATGTATTATGCACAGAAATAAAGCATGTGTATTTGGAAGAGTTTTAGAAGAAGTAAGAGATTCTGACTGATATTAAAGTACGTCAAGTGCAAAGTGAATTGCTTAATTTAATTCCTTTCACATCAGTGTCCCCTGAGCTGAAAGTGTACTGAAATTGTTTAGAAACTATTAACCCTATGATTGAATAGAGGAACATAAAGTGTGAAACATGATTGGGCCATTCAGCCAATCAGATCTAATTATGTATGAAGCCTATTCTATGATCAATTCCAATCTATATAATCTCCTGAAGAAAGTTACTGTAATTTCTTCTTCACACTAATAAAGGTAAATAGAACAAAATCTGGAATGCTAAAATTATATCACATCCTTGACAAAAATTAAATTTTCATTATTTGTGACCTTTCAGATCTGTGGGATTTCTTGAATACTTCACAAACAATTAACTACATTGAAGTCTAGTCATTCTGTGATGTAATAAACAGAGCAGCCAATTTAAGTACAGTAAGGTCCAACTACACAAGGACAGAATGACTAACTCATTTTCATTCAATGGAACAGGTTGAGAGACAAATGTTTGCCAGGGCACTGAGAGAACTCCTCTGCTCTTCTATCAGTGTTTTATATGAATATGCAGGTGGGACATTGATTTGTCATCTCATTCATTACCATCTCTGAAATTGCAGCACTCCATTAGCACTGATCTAAAGTACCAACTGAGGCTATGATCTGAACTTTTCATGGAAATGGTGGCCCTGTCCAGCAGTTGAAAAACAAGCTGGCATTCGTGAGCCTGGGGAACCTCTCCAGGATTTCATGGTCATCAGGAAATGAATGCCATCTGAAAGGATATTCTGCCTCCAAGAAATGCTGGACTATCAGAGGGCTGTCAACTCTCCAGTCTCAGCTGAGCTATCAGGATTGCAAACCACTTCTCCTACAAGAACCACTTCTCCATGGTTCTTTATCTCCAATAAAGAACCATGGAGGAGGCTGCATACTGAGGCAAGAGGGATGGCCACAGGGGCTAGTCTGCAAGCCCTGGATGAATGGGATGTGTAGTTAATTGGGAAGGCTGCCAGCTGGCTGCTGGTGTGGTGGAGGTGAATAAAATTCTGACCCATGTGTTTTAATGTCTGCCTTAAGACTTGAGCACACAAACCTTTAATTCAGGGATTGTAATGTTAATTGAGTAGATCATCAACAGTGAACAATTTAGGAGTTGGCAAGTAATGGATGAATAGCTTTCTAAGTACGGGAAGTTCTGCAAACTAGGAATCGTGATAAGGACTAAATCTGTAAGTCTGAAGGGAACAATGAAGGATATACAGCAAAGCAACAATTTGGATGAAATCAAAAAGAAAGGGCAGAATTTTGCCAACAAATTGATATCGGGATCCTACATGCCTGCGCAGAAGCACTGATAGGAATTCCTTTTTGAGATTCTGTAGCCTATGAACCTCTGGCAGGTGGGAGAAGTGGTCTTTGGCAGGTGACAGACGGTAGGCTGATGGGAGGCACTGTTTTTAAAGGACAGGCAGAATCTTCATATTGGCTACATACGATGAGGGCACTGGCAAGGATACAGAGCGAGGGAGCCCCTGGAGAGAAATGGTTGCCATGGGAGGGAGAGTGACTCCATGTTTAAATGATGACTCCGTGCAGATGTTACTGCAGATACTGAAAGAAAATAGAGAAAGGTTCTGTTCCCACTGGATGGAAGGAGGAGATCAAAAAAATCTCATGAAGAAGCAATAGCTGGAGGTGAATGAGGAAGTGACTAGTTGTTAGCATAGTTAGAGAGTCATTGATTCATAAAGCAATTTTTTTCTTTATTCATTCACAGGATGACAGTGTCACTGGCTAAGGCAGCATTTATTGCCCATCCCTAATTACCCAGAGGGTAGTTAAGAGTTAACCACATTGCTGTGGGTCTGGATTCACATGTAGGCCAGACCAGGTAAGGATGGCAGTTTCCTTCCCGAAAGGACATTAGTGAACCAGATGGGTTTTTCCAGCGATTTGCTCGCAGTCATCATTAAATTCTTAATTCCAGGTATTTATTGAATTCAAATTCCACCATCTGCCTTGGCAGAATTTGAACCCAGGTCCCTAGAACATTACCTGGGTCTGTGGATTAACGGTCCGGTGATAATAGCACTAGCCATTGCCTCTATGAAGATAGACCCTAAGGTCTAACTGTTTACACCTACCCAGGTTTCCCAAAACTAACCTAATCCCACTTGCCTGCATTTGGGCCATATCCCTCTGAACCTTTCCTGTTCATGTAGCATTCCAGAGATCACATGAGACAAGTGTAGCACTGTGTATTTCTGTCATTGAAGGACAAGTTCACTTGTAATGTTAGGGAATGGAGAAGCACAGAAGTTGTGGGGCATTATATTGTTGTAGTCATGCAGTTCTGTTGATTACCTCTTTGCTGTGGTGGAGAGCCATGATATTCCATTTACCTGACAGTGATGTCATCAGAAGTTCTCAAATCCTGGTAGGGCCACCAATGAGGCAAGGTCAGAGGGGAGGAACCAGACAAAGCACAATCCAAAACAAGGCCTCAATGGCAATCCAGGTGGAGGATATTCATATGATATCAATGGTTGTTGGAATCTGGAAAAGGAATGCCAACTATGGGGTCTTCATGCTGATGGTTGCCTAGCAACCCAGGCTGGATTTAACTTCCATTTCAAACACTGGGTGCAAGGAAGGGATAAAAAGGGCAGCAGTAAGGAACAGTAAGGCTGCATGATCTCACTATCTCTTTATTCTAATGGTAGAAATCTAAGAAACTGATAAAATCAACATCACAGATTTTGGACCACTATGAAAACATTGAAAAGCTTTGATAACAAGATCTTTCATTGGTATGTGGCGGTCAGTAATTCGATTTTCTCAACATAGAACATGGTGGACCATGAGAATTCATCAACTTCTATTTTTTATTTTACAGACCAACAGTCAATGAAGGTGGGTCTTTCTTTTTAAATATCATCTCTACGGAGCTGTTGTTTTTGTATGCGTATGTGAGCATTTTTATTTGGGATTAAAAGGGAATGATGTAGTAATCTTGATTATATATTAGATACTAATCAATGTCACTTGTTTTAAGAATATAGGGTTTATTTGAAAAGTCACTTTTATTCTGGAGAGCAATTCCTAAGGAAAACAATTGGCCATTTTGGCGACTGAATTTAAACATTTATATGAATGGTGTGATTCATGGAGTAATGGGGTTTAACTAACAGCACATTCCTCCCATCATAGTTGTAACATTGGTGCTTCTTTCGCCATTACAGATGCACTCCAGGTTGCTGATGCTGTATCTTCAACCCACTCTCTATTTCATTGGAGAGGACAAACTCAGAATTTAGAGAGCACATTAACATTTGGAACCTTCAAGCTGCAATGATCATCAATTCTCTTGTGCTGCCTACATTTGCTGCAGTGGTCTATTGGAACACCCTTCTGACAAGTTGTCTCTTCCATGGCTTCAGACTCAACAACCTCTCCAAAAATATATAAATCTTTGTTCATCTGAAACTCATCCTTCCTGCTTGACAACTCCACTGTACACTATGGCTGCCAATTCCAATCAACATTAATCCACTGGTGAGGTCTCACCAGAACAGATGATTTCCTCTGGAACTCTTATGGCCAATGGGAATATATTTTTATTTGACCTATTTTTTCTAATCAACCTGTTCAGAGATGTTATTACACACCTTTAGAACAGGTGGGACTTGAACCTGTGCCTTCTGGTCCGGGGTAGGGACACTACCACTGCACCACAAGAGGGGCCACCCACAATAGGAAATTTTAGAAGACTTACAAAATTGCTCTCATTCAGCTATTTAAGAGTTGAATTGCCGATACCTGTTACTTTCCTGGCATTCCTGATCCCCCGAAACATTTGCACAGATCTAGGAAGAATTAAGAGATGCCTCTGATGCATTCCTCCACCATTTTCCTGGCCCTTGGAACTTCGGGTCCCATGGTACAGATCTGATAGAACTCACATTGAGTTCGGATGGGGTTAGTGTGTTTGAAAATGGTAATAGAGCATTAACGATTCAAGTCACATCAGGGAACACAAGATTAAAAAGTTAAAGTAAAAATGCTATTTATGAATACACTAAACTCTTTTTTTTAACAAGATAAATGAATTGGTGCAACAGACAGAGATGACCAGTTTTGATATAGTCGCCAAGGCTGAGATACCGTTACAAAGAATTTGATGTTAGGGGCTAAATATTTCAGGGTACTTGGTTTTTACAAAGGTTGCATAAATTGAAAATGAGAAGACATAACCCTGACCAATAAAGAATAAAATAGAGTGAGTAGTAAAACATTATTCTAATAAAATAGTAAAAACATGATCTGCATGGGCGGAGCTCATAAATAGCAAAGGACGGAAAATACTGGAGTGAGTAGATTATAGGTCCTATAACAGTAATTATAAAGTTGAATGGAACTCAAATTAGAAAATTAAAGGAGTATGTAACAAAGACAATGCAATAATTCATCTTGGATTTGCCAAATCAAATTGGCAAATGTGGCAAATTGGTAGATGAGTTTGCAAAATGCACTTAAAACAATCTTCTAGAACTGCAAAAATGCCATCCCCTATTCCCAATTCCTTCGCCTCCGCCGCATCTGTTCCCAGGATGAGACTTTCCAATCCCGCACATCTCAAATGTCCTCATTCTTCAAGGACCGCAACTTCCCCCCTACAGTGGTCGAGAACGCCCTCGACCGTGTCTCCCGCATTTCCCGGAACACATCCCTCACGCCCCGTCCCCGCAACAATAATCAAAAAAGAATCCCCCTCGTCCTCACATACCACCCCACCAACCTCCGGATCCAACGCATCATCCTCCGACACTTCCGCCATCTACAGTCAGACCCCACCACCAAAGACATCTTTCCCTCCCCACCCTTATCTGCCTTCCGGAGGGACCACTCCCTCCGCGACTCCCTTGTCCGCGCCACACTCCCCTCCAGCCCCACCACACCCGGCACTTTTCCTTGTAACCGCAGGAAGTGCTACACCTGCCCCCACACCTCCTCCCTCACCCCAATCCCAGGCCCCAAGAAGACATTCCACATCAGGCAGAGGTTCACCTGCACATCTGCCAATGTGGTATACTGCATCCGCTGTACCCGTTGTGGCTTCCTCTACATCGGGGAAACCAAGCGGAGGCTTGGGGACCGCTTTGCAGAACACCTGCGCTCAGTTCGCAACAAACAACTGCACCTCCCAGTCGCGAACCATTTCAACTCCCCCTCCCATTCCTCAGATGACATGTCCATCCTTGGCCTCCTACAATGCCACAGTGATGCCACCCGAAGGCTGCAGGAACAGCAAATCATATTCCTTGACCTGTCCGTCCTCCCTGGACTGACCTATCTCCTCCCTACCCCCCTACCTACACTCACCTTTACTGGCTCCATCCCCGCCTCTTCGACTTGTCTGCCTCCTCTCCACCTATCCTCTCCTCTATCCATCCTCTATCCGCCTCCCCCTCTCTCCCTATTTATTTCAGAACCCTCTTCCCCTCCCCCATTTCTGATGAAGGGTTTAGGCCCGAAACGTCAAGTTTTCCTGCTCCTATGATGCTGCTTGACCTGCTGTGTTCATCCAGCCCCATGCTTGTTATCTCGTATTCTAGAACAATAAGTTGTGTAACCAGTGAAGGAACAAACTGTTTCAGGTCTTGTATTAATAATCTGGGATTTTTTTAAATGTAAAGGATGCTTTGAGGAAGAGCAAGCCTAATATGACAGAATTTCATACTGAATTTGAGAACGATGTGGTATTTTAAACAACCAATGATGATTGTTAGAAAGGCAACTTGGCTGAGGTCGGTTGTGAAATTTGAAGACAGGATGAAATATAGTAAAGACAAGCATTTAAATATAACTGGTAGAATTGTCCCTGCATTTGAACAATCTGGATCATGGTGAGAAATTTGGAAAATATGGCGAGAATAGAGAAATGAGGTTTGGAATGTCAACAAAAAAGACGTTTGCTTTTCTCCTTAAGGTTTCAATGGCTAGATGAACATCTCACTAGCATGCAGCAAGGACCCTATTTCCATGCATTTGCATCTCATTAGGAAGATGATAATGGAATAATGGAATAGTGTAGGTCAGATGAGCTTCAGATTGGTTTCACAGGTTGGCGCAACATCGAGGGCCGAAGGGCCTGTACTGCGCTGTAATGTTCTATGTTCTATGTTCTAAGACCATAAAATGGAGGAGCAGAAGAAGGCCATTCTGCTCATCGATTTGCTTCATTATTCAATGAGATCATGGCTGATCTGCTAATCCTCAACTCCACTTTCCTGCCTTTTCTCCATAACCCCTGGTTCCCTTGCAGATTAAAAATCTGCCTTAGTATTGAATATACTTAATGACCCAGCCTCACAAGCCTCTGTGATAAAGTATTCCACGGATTCACAGCTCTGCAAGAGACCAATTCTTCCTCATCTCAGTATTAAATGGACAACTTATTCTGCCCATTTCTGGTCCCAGACTCTCACATAAGATGAAACAACATTTCTGCATCTACCCTACCAAGTTCTCTAAGAATCTTGTATGTTTCAATAATATTATCTCTTATTCTTCTAAACTCCAATAAGTACAGGCTCACCATACTCAATCTCCCCTCATAAAACAGTGCCTCCGATCTGGCATCAATCTTATGAACCTTCTCTGGACTGCCTCCAACGCCAGTTTATTTTTCCTTTGACAAAGGACCCTAAACTGCTCACAGTATTCCAGCTGTGGTCTGATTAGAGCATTCTACAGTTTTAGCACAGTCTCCCTACTCTTTATACTCAATTCCCTTTGAAATAAAGACCAACCTCCATTTGCCTTCCTGTTACCCACATGTATGCTAGCTTTTTGTGACTTTTGCATTTGGACTTCCAAATCTTTGTATACTGTAGCTTTCTGCAGTCTTTCTCTATTTAACTAATATTCAGCTTCTCTATTCTTCCTGCTAAAATGCATAACATAACATTCTCCCACATTATATTCCATCTGCCAAGTGTTTGCCCACTTGCTTAACATGGCTGCATTAACATATCTGTCTGCAGACTCTTTGTGTCATCCTCACAACTTGCTTTTCGACATATTATAGTCATCCACAAACTTGATTGTTGTACATTCATTCTCCTTATGCAAGTCATTTTACATTGCAAACAATTGTGGCTCCAACATTGATCCCTGTGACACACCACTAGTTACAGGTTGATACCTGAAAATAAGCCCCTTCTCTAAACTCTCAGTCTTCTATTAGTTAGCCAAACCTCTATCAATGCAAATATACTACTTTCAGCACCATGAGTTCTCATCTAATAAGGTAGCCTAATGCATGGTACTGTATGAAATGTCTTCTGTAAATCAACTGCTTCTCTTTCATCTATCAGCTTTGCTGTCTCCTCAAGAATTCTAATACATTTGCCAGGCATGATTTCCCCTTTGTGAAGCCGTGCTGTCTGTTCTTGACTCAGGCAGTCAGGGTGCAGTGCCATCATCTCTTCTGGCAATCCAAGAGAAAGAGGACAGCCCTTCCAGGTCCCTATCCGTGAACTGATATGGCTATTTACTTTCTTCTGCCATTTCCTTTTGGATTGTGGATGAGGAACTGACAGTCCCAGGCTTGCAGCATTTTAAATTATGTGCAGATGGGTTGTAAAAATAGCATCAGTGGCATGAATGCTGGAAGCTCCTGGCACTGGTGAGCACATCTGCCTCTGCTGACCTGAGGATTGTGTAAGTAGGGTGCCATGAAGCCTGGATATATGTTAACAAGGAGAGCAGAGGAAGATTGCATGAGAAAAATTGTCAGGGTCCATGAAGGGAAACCCTCCATGAAACTCAATGAAATTGACTCTTAGCAAAAATATGGAAAGCTTTGTTCCATAATTCAGAATTCTCAATTAATATACCTCCCCATAACGATTGAAATCTCCCGAGCAAAATGTATATAACTGAGGCTAATTGTAAAAGTTAAGGATTAAAGTTGAAAGAAGAGGCTGACTATGTTGCCAACCAGTATGGTTGGGATTGGGAGAAATGTTTAAATCTGCACTGGATGATGATCAGAACTGAAGAAGATCCTTGCTGAACTAGTTTAGGAAGGAGGATTGGTGGCAGTAGACTGCCCCAACCACAAACCACCAGAGATTGGTATCTTGGCATCACACCAGACTATCTCATGGCATCAACAATGAGCATCGCTTTGTAATACGACACGCTGGCAGTGGCAGACATGTTGTGTGATATTTAGAAGAGATCAGCAGTGAAAATAACACCAAGAAACTAAATGAAACAAAGAAAACATTTTTGTAGACAAGTGAGTCATCACTTGAGACCATTGCCATTTTACAAAAGGACTGGCATGTCCATTTGCAGCTGTTTTTAAACGGCTCTCAGTCAGTCTAGACACATGGAAACAATAATCGCTTAGTAACGGTACTCTTGAGTCGAAAAGGCAGCCAGACCTGGAGGAAAGATGCGCAGAGAAGCTTGTCATAGTTGTCAGCAGTAATCTGCCAAAAGGGTGCACATATTACTTTATGGCACTGTACTGCATCAACATCACACCTGCAACATTTGCCAGCAGCTTATGCAGCAAACACACAGAACGTGCTTCAACCAAAGGGCCATGTTTGAAAGTCTGAGGGGAGTAGTCCCCGGTCAAGTCAGGGGACTTGTTGTCAGTCAGGGAGTCCCAGCACAATCAGACAAGGGTATCTGATATCAATCCAAAGATTTGGATGTGGTCATTTGGATGCTTGGGGTGTCAGGGTCACAGGTTTATTCCCATCACTGTCTGGGGTATAGGCCCTGGTCCTGCAGTTCCAGTGCAACAAGTCAGGGGATTGGTAGCAAATCATTTAGGAGCAGCACAGAGATTCATTAGGGATCTGGTCATTCATCAGTCGGTCTGTCTGTCTCAGTAAGTTAGGGGAGTGGGCCATGGTTAGCCCTCAACAATGATGAGTTATTATGCTGTGCTGGGCATGAGGAAAAGTGCAAAAGTCTTTTAGATGGGCTTGATCATGGTATGGTGCTAAGGATGGGTAGCCTTGTATCTTGATTTTTGTAACTGCAGTTACAATTATCTTTTAATTGAGATAGGCATTGTTGTAAAGTAGCACATTTATTAAGATACATTTCCGTTTCTAATGAGAGTCATTCCTGCTCCCTATGTGCCCTCGGAAGCTTTTCACTATCATTTCCCTCCCATTTTGTGTATGGTGAGGGGCTATTTGTGGTTTGCAGTGATTGAACTGCATCACAACTGGGATTTAAATATGGCACTGGTGGCAGAAATCCTGGTAGAGGTCATGCTGCTGTCAAGTGTATAATAGGGTAAAAATAGGTGCAACTAGGCATAGTGCACACATGAGGTGAGCAGCAGAGAACTGCATGAGAAAACATGCCAGAGCTCATGAGAAATGCTTCTAAATTGAAACATAGCTGATTTTTGAGAAAATTGAGCTCGAATATACAGACGCTTTGGTAACATTATAAGTGCTTTCAGTAATGACTTTCGCTTAAGAACAAATAGAATTCTTGAATGGGCAAGATTTAACGGAAGAGGTCAACTTCCAGGAGAATTTGTAATCAATTTAATTGTTCGACTGTTAAATCTCGGCAAATTGATTGAAACTTGTGAATCTTTGGAACCAGGAGTCATAACAGATAAAATTGTTGAGGGAATATTTGATTAGTCTTTGTCAGGTCTATTTCAGTCCAAATGAGATCTAACTTTACAGAAAGCTATTCAAATTATGTTTAAAGCAGAGGTCAGGAAGAATTGTAGACAAATGCTTACAGGAGATGAGCAGCTTTACCACAGAGCAACAGAAACTATTAACCTGTACACTCCTTTCTCCCTATACTGCAAAATCCCTTCCCCTATTCCTCACCTGAGGCCTGAATTGCTTCCTTGATCCTGGTCCTCTTGTGGTTTTAGCTTTAGCAGCAATCATGGCATCTGCAGTGGTGTTGCCATTCACAAGACCCGCCGAACACTAACCAACCAGCAGCTTTTGGTGAACTGGTGCACTTTCCACCTATGTCACAACAAAGGCCAGTTGCTGATTGTTCCTTCTTGGAGGAGGCATTGTGGGTCCCTTCACAGAGTCTTCAGCCAGGCGAGTACCACAAAATGTCCATAAATTCCAGCCTGGGCTTTGAGACATTTTCTGCATAGAATACAGATGAGAACTTTAATATGAAACTCTGAGCTTTGCAGGTGGCCCTGTGTTTAGATATTGTCCTTAATGGCTCTTAAAGGGTACGATGTGAAATTAGTTTTGGCAATAGCAGCTACTAGTGAGACTTGTCTGCAGAATACAACATCTGTTAATTTTTCCACGGTAAATTAAACAAGCAACTGCAAAGAAAGAAAGGGAGGAAAAGAAAAATGGAACTGAGAGGTGTAGGATATTTCTGAGGTGGAATTGAGGTAACATTGTCCAAATGAAGTACTGAACTACTCCCAGAACTACTCCAGGATCAAGACCGAATGCAACAGTTTTGGCAACGTATAAAACCACATAACTCCCCAGTGTTTTCCTCCAAACTGTTGAGTTTATCACTCCTTCTCCAAACTTAGGACTCAGTCCCTCCTCTTTGCCTTGCTGACTGAAAGCTCTTTTCTGTCCTGGTTTGTAAATATATGTGTAATCAGTTGTAATGAGTTTTAGTATATTTTTCCACTACCGAGCTGAATTCCAACATTTGTCAATTTAAAAGTACCAATGTTATTGCTGAGCAGAAAAGGGAATGTTTTTTTTCTCAGTACATGCATGTGTGCAATGGCATGCACAAATAGAACTTTGTTTACCTTCACTCCACTTTAAAAAAATTATCTTTCTTGGTCAGAGAGTTCACTAGATTATTGTAAGATATTATTTTGGTTGTTGTATATTCATTATTATGTGTTCATTTAGACTAAAATTTGTATATTTAAGAGTTTTAATGCGTATTTCTGAATTTCAGATCACATTTCTGTTATGATCTGGTGCAAAGATTTATACTATAAACAGACAAAAAAAATTCTTGAGTCATTTTTGAAAAATAGAAATTTTGATCAGCAGTATGCAGCATTTTATAAAAGAAGAATATATTCGATATGAAGGGTGCAAGAACATTTCCAGCTGGTTCTCTTTTTGCTTTTAAATTTCCCTCATTTGCTCTATTTTGTTGATGTCCAGTTTGAAGTTCATTTAAATTTTGTTTTCTAGTCCTTCATATTGTGGACGCTACATGACTTTTTGCAATCAAACTGTTCAATGATTTAGAATTAACTAAAAAATCTTGTAATTTCTGCTCCAAAATAATTTAAAAGTTGAATGCTGATGCAATTGAAGGAAATGAATTAGAAAAGTTATCAAGCTTGACAGTGCCACTGAATTAACATACATCATTAAAGTAACAATTATTAAGGTCCTGTGGGAGAATGATTGTGAGGCCTATATTCTGAGTGGCAATTTTTAGAATGACTACTGTCATGTTAAAATGGTAGTCCAAGCATGAAAATTCCCTTGGGTGATATTAATGCCAGTTTGCATATTCTAATGTAGAGTGACATTGATTAAATGCTTAGTGTATGAACTGAAAATGCTGATTGAGCCAGATATTGTGGATCAAATCCAATTAACTGAAGTCACACAATACCTTTTAAAAATTATGCATAGAAATACTGTACGTCACCTCCAAACCAGACCTTATTTCTGCAGGTTTGTGCTGATATGACGCAGGAAAACAAATCCTTCATTGCCATTCATTCATGGGACGTGGACTTCACAGGCCATGGCATCATTTATTTTTGATCCCTGGTCAATCTTAAACAGTCTGTAGTAAACCTTTGAGAGACATACTCATAATATCCTCACTAAATTATGAAACTCTATGAATCTTTCTGCAGTGTTTGGTTGCCTACTGGGGTTCATTACCAGTCTGAGACTCCTGTATGACCATCACTGTCCTGAGTGGAGGATCTGAAGATAACAACTTTTGCATAAAGACCAGAGTCAACCAAAGTTATGTGATTGCCCCTATCTTGGTCATCATCCATCTCTGAGTTGATTTACCAATTAGTGTCAACATCAAATACCCTCTGGATGGGAAGCTCTTCAACCTTGGTCACTTCTGGGCAAAAACAAAACTCGCATGACCTTTAGTTTATGGGTGACTGCTTCCTAGATTTTCACTCCCTAGAGGTCATGCAAACGACACTTAACCTTTTAAACGATCTGTGTACGCTGCTTGTCTGATTCATAAATACTGCCAAGGAAATGATCCTCTGCCAACCTAACCTGAGTCAGATGAATACTTCCTGCACCATGCATGTGGATGAGGTGGCTCTAAAGCCTGCACAGGATTTCCCATATATTGGCAGTCACCTCTCCCAAGGCACAGCCATTAATGACAAAGTCCAGCACCAAGTCAACTGTGTTAGTGCTGCCGTCTTCAAACTGTACCAATGTGTCTTTTACATCAGGAACATCTGGAAATCAAACAATGGTCCTAGCCTATAAGGCAGTTGTGTTGACTGCCCTTTCCTACTGCACGGTTCACCAACATCCCATTAAAATCCTTGGGAGCTTCCAACAGCAATGCCTGAGCCAAGTCCTGAGGATCAAATGGGAGAACTGCTGGACCATTGTGAACCTCTCTGCCATTCTCCCTGTATCTGTGTGGTCTTCCTTCAGGTGCTCTGGTTTCCTCTCACAGTCCAAAGATGTGCAGGTTGGGTGGACTGGCTATGCTAAATTGCTCGCAGTGTTCAGGGACGTGCAGGCTAGGTAGGTTAGACATGGGAAATGCAAGGTTTTGGAGATAGGGTTGGAGTCTAGGTCTGGGTGCTGTTCTCTTTGGAGGGACTCTGTGGACAAGATGGGGCAAGTGGCTACTTTCTGCACTGTAGGGATTCTGTGATTTTTCCAAGAAGCTGTAGCTGACAGAACCAAAGCCTGCTCCTGAAGAACCAATTCCATTTCACCGTGGAGGTAGTGGACATTCTGGGGGAACCTAGAAGGAATAGTGATGTGTAGTTATTGAAATTAACAGTGTGGTTAGCTGGAAAGTGTTAATGAAGCGTGCCACTTAACTCATTTGAGGGGACATGGATGTTTCAGCATGTTTGCAGGAGCAGTTGCCATATTTTCTTAGGAGAGCCAGCATTCTCTCTTCATTTCGATGAGAAGCCTAATGTCAGGTACCCCTCCACCCATATGAGATCACTCTGCTTTGTTGTGGGCTGTCTTTTTCTGGAGTGAGAGAAAGGGAGAGATTGAATGGTGACCAAAGTGGGTGACACAGCTCTTAGTTTCGTATATGTTAACAAAAGTTGTCACAGGTGAGTGAGTAGGCTGAGAGGACATTTGGGGTTAGTGACGTGCATGGGAGTTGGACGGTTAAGCATGGGTGAAGGAAGCTGTTGCGGGCAAAAGTGATACTGGCAAAATGAGTCTCAGTGGGTGCTGGGTGCAGTATCAGAGATTGAGTGAGTGTGAGGTGGCAGAGAGAAGATTGCGATATTTACCTTGCATAGTAAAGTTCTTGCAGAGCTGTTGTCTATTGCTCTATATTGTAGAGATGGCACTTACCTGAATGGTAACTTCAGATCAAGTTGTCAGGTTCTGGTGGCTCGGCCTCCTCCAGCAGCCCACTGTTTTGCACCACCTCCTTGACAAGGTGCCTGATGGAGGATCATTGTGCCTCCTTCCTGTTTTCTAACATCTTCTGCCAATGCCCTTGAGTGAAGCAGCTTTGGAATGTCAATGCTCATTTGGTTGCAGATCAGCCTTTAAAAAGTGGAGTGGCTGCAAGGGATGGTAACCTTTCAATCGATATCTGCAGAGTGTTGATATGTTCTGGGAATAGCACACGGTAACGTGGGGCTAGAATTGGACATGACAGATGCTGCAGGGATAGGATAGTTAGTTATTAAGGTGTGTTTGGTAAGATACAGTGAGAAAACTCGATAAGGGCCTTGCAGCGAAAAATCTTCCAAAAATCTTCACATTTGGCCAAAAAAGGCTAAGATTTAGCCCAAGGTCATCATACTAAGTCATTTGTACCTGATAGTTATTATGTAAAATGTAATCTTGCTTAAGACAAGAGCCTCTGTTTATTAAAGTACCTAATAGCCTTCCTCTGCAGAAACAAGAGGTATCTGTAAACCTCTTGTGAAAAGGAGGATGCTGGCAGCAAACTACCCAGCCATATGTTGGCAGTGGGTGGCAAGGGTGGGGTAGTCAATAGTGCAGTCTGGAATTTAACTTAGTTTTAAGACAATGAGTTTGTTCACCTAACCCAGCAGAAATGAGCAGCTACAGCTTTAAGATTGACTCAGGCAGGCAGTTAGCAGCAGTAGAAGCTGAGCAACCAAGCAGCTTGCAGCAGAAATATTTGTGGTCAGATTCTACAAGGCAGTCAAGGGTAAAAGCATTTCAGACCTGGTAAGAGAAGTGTGATCTAGAAGTTACATGGAGCTAGAACAGTAGTTACACCTCACAGTTACAAATTACATTGAGTACCAGTGCAGAGGTCACACAGTGAGCGAGGAGGCATCTGAGACTCTGTGAGCAAAGTTCTAAACCTTGATAACCACAGGGAAAATTTTAAAGAAAAGATGCAGTTTCAGGCTGAAAAGGCCAGAAGTTAAAAATATACTTACAAATGTTACATCACAATGGGATGACACCATGAGACATGATTGTCATCAGGAATATTGAAGAGAATAGAAATAATTTAAACTGAGTTTGCAGCACAAGGAACATCACAAAGCAGAAATTAAGGCAATCAAGGGGCAATTTAAAAGCCTGAGCTGATAGGTTCTAATAGGAGAAAAAAAGTGAACTGAAAAATTGAGGCTGCAAGAAGAGTAGGAGATCGCTAATTGAAGCCACAGTTAAGGCAGGAAGAATTTATTCATTTGGTCAAACTGTTAAAGTGAATGGGAATCCTTATTAAAATTTAAAGGCAACGAACATTATTGGAAACAATGTGGACAATGTGAATCATCTAAGGAAAGCTATTATGTAAATTGTTTTCATCTTTAAGGCCGTAGAAGCAAGATTTATTTGGTAAAAATGGGGTAAAAGCTGGGGATTATCCATTAGGCTGTGAAAAGCTGGAAACTGTTAATTTTCTTTTGTGAAGAGGTAGGAAGTCTCTATTTAACGAAGAAGGTGGGAAACATCCATTTGGCCAGAAAAATGAGGGCAACTACTCCAGTAAGTAATTGAGGTAAGCAGCATCACTATACTGCTCATGTAAATCGTTTAACTATGCTGATATGGATAGAGAACTGTGCGGCTGACAGAACACCAAGAGTAGGAATAAACTGTGGAGCAGGAAGGCTGATGTTTCGGGCCTAGACCCATTTTCTGCAGAAGGGTCTAGGCCCGAAACGTCAGCCTTCCTGCTCCTCTGATACTGCTTGGCCTGCTGTGTTCATCCAGCTCTACACCTTGTTATCTCAGATTCTCTAGCATCTGCAGTTCCTACTATCTCTGTAGGAATAAACTGGTCTTTTTCTAGGAACACAGGGAAAGGAGTGGGCCATTCAGTCCTTCAAGCCTGCTCCACCATTCAGTAAGATCATGGCTGACCTGTGCCTAACTCCATAAAACTGCTTTGGACTCAGATCCCTTGATACAAGTGCTTAATAAAACTTTGTCTATCTCATATTTAAATTCAGAAATTGAATTAGCATCAACCATTATTTGAAGAAGTGAGTTCCAAACTTTCACTACTCCTTGCATATAGAAGTACTTTCTAACACCTCTTCTGAATGGCCTGACCCGAATTCTTAGACAATGTCCCCTCGTTCTAGAATCCTCAACCAGTGGAAATAAGTTATCTTTGTCTTCCTATTTTTCCTGTCATATACTGAAAACCTCCGTTAGATCACCCCCTAACCTTTTAAATTCTAAAGAATAAAGGCTTAGTTTGCCTAATCTCTCCTCTTAACTTAGCCCATGAAGTCTGGATATAATCCTAGTAAACCTACATTGAATTCCTTCCAAAACATCCTTCCTAAGGTTTGACACCTAGATCTGCTCACGGCACTCTAAGGTTTGGTATAACAATAGCATAACGTCTGCATCGTTATACTCTGGCCCTTTATATACGAAGGGCAGCATTCCATTAGCCTTCTTGGCCATTTGCTCAGAAAATGTGTAGTTTCTGTTCTTGTCAGTTTATTATCTGATATGCCCCTTTTCTGGGACCATATGTTTAATAGCTTTTTGGAGCAGGGAGATGGACTACGGGCTTGCGATGTCTACTCCATATGTTGACCTGCTATTGCAATATAGCAGGAACTTAAGGATAAGGGATCAAAAGGGTATGGAATGAGAATAGGAAAAGGGTACTAAATCGGATGATCAGCCATGGTCATCTTGAATGGTGGAACAGGCTTCAAGTGGTGAATGGCCTATCCCAGTTTCTATTTTCAGTGAAGCTGTGCTTCTAAGACAGGAGAATAAAACAACAGTGCTAGACATCAGAATTAAAAGTCCTTCAAGGAAAAAGAATAAAACAGCATTGATTTACTGCAAGATTAGAAGTCTTTAAAGCAATAAGAGTAAAGCAGCTTTGAAAAATTAAAGAACTGTAAACCTTTGGAAGGAATACGTAATCACATTAGAACGAAACTGCAGGAAAGAATAATATTGTGAGGAAGATTACATTTGTGGAATGGACTAAATAGAACACAGAATTTGACATTTTGGAGGAAACAGTTCTTAAGTACAGAATTGCTTCCAAACTAGATGATAAATGAACAAGTATTCATATTTTTTCAATTTGAATGGAACTACAGCTAATGATGTTATAGTCCGCAAAGGGATAAAAGAAAGTACAGAATCTTCTGATGAAATTCTGTAAGCTCCTAGCAATTACTTTAAACTGAGGTCAAACCAAATTCTTGAAAGAGTAATATTTAACAGAAGGTTTCAGCATCTAAGGGCATCTAAGAATAACATTATTAATGATCTCTATAAATGAATGGAAAAATGTAACAGTTAAGCTTTGAAATCAGGATTCATCAGAGTCAGAACTGTTGTTTGAATTGCTGATAATTCTTTGCCAGATTTAGTACAGTACAAAGAAAATTTGAAATGGAGAAAGATATTCAAACTGTGCTCGAAGCAGAAAGCAGGAAGAGTCACAGAGAAACCCTGGGAAAAATAAGATAATCTTATCACAGGAGCACAACATAACCAATTCATTTTATAAGATAGAAAATCCTAAATATACATGTGGCAAGCTAATACAAGGAATAGACCAGGCAACTGGTGCTAAATGACAGTAAATGAAAGCCTCACAGGCCCAAGCAGTGCCCAGTTATTTTTAAAAAATGCCACATCTGTAAAACAGTAGGAACACTTCAGACAATATACAGAAGTAAGACACAGTTACAAAGCAGCAAAAACCAAGATGTGAATAAAGTAGAATAACCTGCAATAAAATAGACATTCATCGTGTTCCTTGGGAAAATTGGTGATCCCACCAATTTGTTTTTGGCAAGCAGTGATTTTTGTCAATGGACATCTCATTAATTTTGACCTTGATTTGGGGCGAGTGTCACTATATTATCAGAGTGCATGCCACATATGAAGAAACCGAGGTTACGTCTTACAGCAGTAAAACCATATGGTCCAGGATATGTAGATCTTAAATATTAAAGTATTTTCCAAGCAACTCTGGAACACAAAGGTTGCAAGATAGTAGATAATATACTCACACTTCACAATCAAGAATTATTATTCTTGGGCAGGAGTTCTTGACCTCAACCCTATTCAAATGGAAGAAGAAATTCAACTAGTTAAAGTTGACAGTGAACATGTCAAATAGCAGCTCATTATGTCAAGGTTATTCAAAGAGATGGTAGTCAGGTAACAACTGGTCAAGGCGAATACAGTTATGGAACCTTAGGTTAAGGAAATATTAACTATTGAATAAATTTTGTTGAATAACTAGTCAAGGGACAACCAGTAGAAGACTTCATAGGGCTTCCTAGAGTCATGGTAGAACCCCAAAAGAGGACAAAATATATTAAGGAGACCTATGTTATCAGAAGATTTATGTTGTCAACTGGAAGGAAATCTGATTATACCATGTTAGCAGAAATGATTTTCACTCTCATCATTGCTGAAGCAAGTTCCGAAGACAGAAACCAGCAAAGTTCATGAGGATATGCAAATGTTGAGAGAAATAGAGAGAGAGAGGATGAGCAGTTCAACTCATTTGAGCTCATTGGTGTATGTTTAACTGAAGCTGTTCAGACAGCAACACACCTTCGAAAAAAATTAGTCAAGACAATTTGAATTTGATGTCAGATGATGAGACAACACACGTTCAAGAGGAATGTTTCAATTCTTCATTTTAATGAAAGAATAATCAGTACCAGTGACAGACATGCTAAATGAGCAGCGTTCCTCAAGTAGCATGACTGAGGATATGAACACGTTTAGTCACCAGTAAACTAATTACATTGGGGTGAAGTAAAACATTTCAGTTAGTCAATAAATGGAAGTACAGAGGCTATAGATTTCACCACAGGAATATCAACCGATTGAGAATAAAGATTTGCTTGCAAAAATTGAACAGACCAGTTCGCCTGACATCAGTTCTGAATAAGTAGTACTATCATCTATTATAAAAGATGTGACAACAAAACCACATGGAAAACGTTAACAGGGTTAGACAAAGTCAGTATAGGTTTATGAAAATCAAATAATGCTCAACTAATCTATCTTTTTTTTGAGGATGTAAATAGTAGAACATACAGGAGACAAATTGTGGGTGTGATGTATTTGGATTTCAAAGAAGGCTTTTGATAAGATCCCACATAAGAGACTAGCGGGCAAAATTAAAGCATACAAGATAGTGGGTAATCTTTTGACAAGGACTGAGAGTTGGTTGGCAGACTGGAAGCAGAGAATAGGACAAAATGATCTCTATCCAGGTGGCAAGTGGTGCATTGCAGGGATCAGTACTTGGGCCCTAGCTATTCATGTTATATTTAATAATGTTGATGAGGCAACCAAATGCGACATTTACAAGTTTGCTGATGATAGAAAACTAGATAGGATAGTGAGCTATGAGGAGGATGCAGGAGGTTTCAGGGTGATATAGACAAGTTGAGCATGTGGGCAAGTACATGGTAGATTTAGAATAACATCATTAAATAAGAGGTTATACACTTCAACATGGAAAGCAGAAAGGCAGGGTTTTATTTAAATGGTGGAATATTAGGAAATGTAGATGTACAAAGGGATCTGCATGTCCTTGTGCATCAGTCGATGAACGTAGACAGGTACATGCGGCAAACAATTAGGAAGGTAAATGGTTTGTTGTTCTCCTTTGCAAGAGCATTTGAGTTTAGAAGTAAGGATGTCTCATTGCAGTTCTAAAGGGCCATAGTAAGATCATGCTTGGAGTATTTCATGCAGTTTTCGTCTCCAGAGTAAGAGAGGACATACATGCCATAGACGTAGCACAGTGGAGGTTCACTAGGCTGATACCAGGGACAGCAGGTGTATCCTATGAGGAAAGTTTGGTTTGACTGGGCCTGTCTTCACTAAAGTTTGGAAGAATGAGGGGGTATCTGATTGAAACATATCAAATTCAATCAGGTCTGGACAGGTTAGATGCAGGCAGCATGTCACAGTTTCAGTGTACAGGGTAAGTCATTTGGGACTGAGATGATGAAACATTTCTTCACTTAGAGCGTGGTCTACCTGTGGAATTTGCTACCACATAAGGCTGTGGAGCCCAATCACTGACTATATTCAAGAAAGAGATAGGTAAATTTTGAGACATTTAACCTATCAAGGACTGTGGAAATAAAGTGTGAATATTGTTTTGAGATAGATAATCTGCCATGATCGTATTGAATGGCGAAACAGGCTTGCAGAACTGAAAGTCCTAACTCTCTGCTCCTAGATTCTGTTTCTAACATTGGCTACGTGGAAGCGAATGGTAGCTCTGAGGTGAGATGACCAACGTTCACAGATCCAGAATACTGTCGAGAAGAAATTAACTGTCTCAGAGATCCAGGATATTGCAACAAAGAAAATAACTAATTCATCAGGGCATCCGTCTTTCAATAAGGTAATTCATGAGATACAAAATTCTCTAACATAATGGATGAATTGCATACTTCAGTAGGAATGATATCCTCCGCATAAACAATCTGGGGATAATGAATCCTCCAGTGGAGAGAGATTTTCCATTCTTCATAGGGTCAGGAAAAGAACTGATAGCAATAAGACTATAGCAAAATGTCTACTATGACCAAATAAAATGCATTCTGGAAGTATTGTGGAAACTACAGATTGTCTGAATTTGTGAAATCGGAAATGTGGATGAGATGGGTTAGTGGTAAATGTAAATACATACAGGTATATATAAATACTAATGATGGTGAAAGTCTTGGTGGAGATATGTTTAAAGTAATGGGATTGAAATGGTTAATGCTGAAGAATGTGTTGAGTTCCACCAAAATGAGGATGTCATAGTAGAACATGTGAGGATCTCAACAGGAACTGATCTATGAGCTGAATGTCTGCCACTCATCTTCATAACAATGTCTATAGTACTAATTCTAACTATACCTTTGCGCTGTCATGCAATAAAGTATATCAGTAGGCCTGGGCTTATGGCACAGTAGTAGCCCTACCTGAAGATCTTTGTTCAAGATTCATCTGTTCCCAGTTGTGTGTCATAACATATCCCAACATATGATTTCAACTTTTTAAGAAAAAGGTACATTTACTTAGGACAAGAGGGTCTTCTCACTTGTTTATCTAATGGTTTTCTATTACCAATTTAGACGAAGTAGGTTCTATAGTCCAGTCAGAAAAGGAGGAATGTAGAAGTAGTCTATACAAAAAAACATGTTGGCAGTGGTTGACATTACTTATATGATACCTGCCTCCACCACCTGCCCTTTCTCAATTTTGATGAGTGAGACATCATATGAGAACCCAAATATCTGTCTTGCTAGTCCCAACATTGTCTGTGTATCTGAACTGGTAGACAGTTTGCAGGGCAGATGGATGCTGCATCGTCAGAGTGAAGAGGATTTGGTTTGCTTTCTATGTGAAGCCTGATTGGTTTCTGAGAAATTAAAGACATGAATTAGAACTGTCAAGTTAAAGAATTGTATCATTATTCTGCACAAGACTATCTTTCACTTTTTGCTGGTATTATGTCAATACAATTAAGTGTTGCCTGTCATGTGGCTGTCTGTTGAATTATCCTGTCGCCCGATAGTCAGAAGGCTCCTATTTCTCCATCTCCAATGACCACCTTTGCAGAGGCTCAGCTTACCTCCTGTGTCTCCTCTGCAACTGTCAGTACAGAGATGGCTAGAGGGTCACCTCTGGTTCTCATTTCTCTCTGAATCTGTGCTTTCTTCTCTAGAGAAAGTATAAAGAGATTGATGACTGAGGATAATGAAATGTGGTGAATGGATGGCTTGGTAACATTTGTGGAGGATCACTGTGGTATTCATAGGTATGATATTCCACAAATGTGAAAATGATTGTCTGTAATGGATGGTTAGATGAAAATGTCGGGAGACGTCTAAGCAGATAAGGATGGATGTATCAACAAAGTAAGTTGGTGGGAGGACTTGAGGTGTGGGATTGAATGTGCCATCTCTTTTCTAGTTTGAGGTTAGCAAATCTCTTAAGGCACTGCATACAGGAACCAGGTATCATATTACTTCTGCTGACATTGCTAACCAACTTTCAGCCATGCATACTTCTCTGTGGCAGACTGGCATTCTTATAAGCCACTTCCTTCGATCTAATAGAAATTGTAACTTTTTTTATGAGCCTTCGCCTTTCATGATAGATGTCAGTGCCTGAAACAAATGTATAACTGTTCTTGAGCATGTTGTACATATTTAAAAACTAGCCATTACTTGTCTAAGGTCAAATATTTCAGTGTGTTTTCCTAATTTACTATTGACAACTTGCCCCTCACAACTTCAGTGTTTCCTTTGTTCAAATTTAAAATTGTGGTTTTGGAGTGATCTATATCAAAATAAAGCTTTATGTGAAATTCTATCGTGATATCGTCACTATTTCCTAACGGCTACTTTACTGATAATTTATTAGTTAGTCCCTTGTCATTTCAATAGTACTAAGCCTAAAATAGCCAGATCCCAAACTGCTTCTTAAATCAACTGCTCCAGAAACTTATCTTGTACACACTCCATGAATTTATTGGCTACAGCATTAGGGTTTGCTAACTTTGTCCAGTCCATACATAAATCAAAGTCTCCCAGTATTACTGATTTTATGTATGTTACATGCATTTCTAATTTCATGATTTATACCATGCTCAACATTACTACTACTTATTTGGTAGTCTATAAACAGTGCTCACTAATTTTTGGAGAGACAGCAAGCTAACGTTTTGGGTTTAGATGACTCTTCATTAGAGCTGGTATGAAGAGTCATCTAGACTCGAAACGTTAGCTTGGTCTCTCCCCACGGATATTGCCTGAATGGCTGTGATTTTCAGCACTTTCGTTTTCAGTACACAATCCAGCATCTGCAATAATTTGTTCCTACACTCACTAATGTTTGTTGCATCTGCTTTTTCCTAGTTCCAATCAAATTGATTGTCCATCTTTTTGCATGAACCTAAGACCCTCTCACACTGATGTTTTGATATTATCCCTTATTGTGAGCACTACCCTAGCTCCTTCAACTTTCTGCCTACCCATCTAAATTTACAAATGTCTTTGAATTTTCAGTTGCCAAACTTGGTTACCCTGTAGCCACATCTCTGTAATGGTAATGAAATTGTACACATTTTCTTCAGTTTCAGGAAGTATGGAATTGTAATAGAAGAATAGCCATTATCATGTTGAATAACAGACCAGACTGGATGGGCCAAATGGCATAATGCTGCAACTATTTTTTAAAGTTTTTATGCTGTTCTAAGAAACTTCCTCAGAAACAGCCTATGAACTGATCTTTCAGGCTACGATTAACAAGCTGATTCATTGAACCTTGATGAGATTTAAAATACCCATGATTATTCCTGTATTTGTTTGAACAAGACTTCATTATTTTTTGCTGTATACTATGTAATACAGTGGGATTTACAACATACACTGCCATGTAGTTCTTCACCCTGGGAATGGAGCCATACAAATTCAAATATGTGGATGCCCATCAAAATGAAGGCAGACCACCCAGCCTCAATAACATAATATGATCTGGCTATCTAGGCAAACTTAGCGTGCACATAAAGTGGAAACGTGAGACAAATCAGCACAGTGACACCTAAATCCTTTCGACGGTTTATCTTGACAATGATTTGTTTATACAAGAACATTTTTCAGCAGCTGTAACCTAACGTTACTCTCTATGGTAACTGGAACCATGCCCAGAAGGCTGTATCTTCTGTTCACATGTGTGATGCCTCAGTGATAAGCATGCACTTAAAGTCATTGAGGTATGACAGAAGGTTCATTTGATATCCAATGGTATCTGGCAGCACTGTGGAGGATCTTGGCTACACCATGAATGCAATTCCTCACCTCCTGTGTGAGCAAACAATAACACAATTCATTAAAGCAGTCTTGTGTGAGACATCCATTAGTGTTATGAAGCTATTAATGACATTGTGCTTTAAACTGACATGTGGGGTATGAAAGGAACTGCATGGTTTGATGATAACAGATGACAAGATAAGTAAATATTTGACTGGTTTTGTTTTCCTCCAGGTCACTTGATGATGACTAAGTTTTAAACTGAGGAAACTAAAACTCAGGAGCAGGCCTGCAGATCGGGTCTTGGGTGTTCCTGAATGCTCCTAATGCAGAATTAAAGGCAATGGGAAGAAAGCCTTGCATCAATTAAATAACCAACCTTAACCTGCCCATTCCAACTCCTGACATTATTGCTGTATGAAGTAGTTAGAGATTGGGATCAACATTCTCAGTCATATCTTAAAATGAATGTGTCAAAATAGTTAGCTCAGCTGACATCAGACATGATGGGCTGAATTATATCAAAAATCAGCAAAATGTCAATTTCAGGGAGTTTCATGGAGGGTTTCTATCTGTGAGCTCTAACAAGTCAACTTACACAATTCTCTGCTCTTACCTGATTATGTACATCAGCATTCTACTCGCACTACCGGTCACTCACTGGTGGCAGAAATACTCACCATCACTGGCAATTCCCTGGATTCCTGCTGCTGTCACTATATCTAAAACTCAGCTGTGCACCAGGTCCAGTACTGCCACTCAGAAGCTGTCTATCATAGGTTCCTGTGTGTAAAGAACTGCCCCAGGAAATGGCTGACAGAAACAAGTTGGCACTCTATCTGGAAGTCCTGGTGCACTGGGCTGCTGAAATAAGGGCCGGCCTTTTCCCCCAGCAATGTCAGTGAAGACCATGATACAAGATCCTGCCACCCTGTCCTGTTCAGCATGGTGTCCATGCACTGCAGGAATGCCCAGCAATGCAAGATTCTGCATTAGTCTAATGACCTCTTCTGTCCGTGTGAGTAAGAGCCACTGTCTTCCAACTGTTACCCCATACTCACTCTAACTCTGCTACTGCAGCTACCTTTCACTAAGGCTTATGGCTCACTACCCTCAATACTGCAAGCAACATTTCCCTCACTCACTCTCAAGTTCCAACCTTCCCACTTTGCTATCCCTTCCTGCCCTCTGAATTACCTACTTACTTACCTCACCACCTTCCTAACATCTCACTGAATACCTGTCTTTCTCTATTTCTAGAGGAAAACACTCTGTAGTGCTGAAAGATAGGTTTCCACACCCTCTATGAGGAGGGAACCCTTGCCTTAACAGGACAGGCTAGAGACCAGTCACGTGTTAATGCGGAGACCTCCACGTTCTGGCAAAGAAGTAAGACTCATTGTCATGTGCTGTGCTGTTCTCCAGTTACCACCAGTGAATGTATTCTTGAATTTTTACTCCTTTTTTTGCAACTCATTCTCTCTCTTGTGTCCTGCAGACACCAGTGGCATCTATTCAGTCTCAACCTGAAGACAGCAGTCCTTCAGGAAATTGCCACAGATCCCTCAGAGGAAGTGCCAACAATTAGACTATACTGTACACCCTCCATCAGTTCAGATACTGATTCCTTAGGGTGCATTAGCTACAGCACATTCTGGTGAGCAGATTTTGAGAACCAAGTAGTGTCCTCTGTCTAGACTGTGCTGGTAAGAAGCCTCAGCTATGACCTGCATGGAAGCCTGATGTCAACGGGGCATTCTAGAGCCCTCATTGGCCTCAGTGGAAGAGAGCGTTGCCGTCCAGACACTGGATGGCATGACATGGTATTCTGACCTCTACCTCTGGACAGATGATCTTATAGTTACCTTCTGTCATCTGCATGGCTGTCCATGAATGACGAATGACTGTGACTCTCCTGCATTGTCACTATGTCAGGGGGGCACGATTGACCGGGAATTCCTGTGTAAAGGGAAACTCTGCATTTGGTGATGGTCGATCCTGGTCCTTGGCTTCCAGAAACAAGTGTTGTCCTTCACATGGGTGACGATGGTGGCTCAATGGTTAGCACTGCTGTCTCACAGCGCCAGGGACCTGGGTTCAGTCTCACCGTTAGGCTGCTGTCTGCGTGGAGTTTGCTCATTCTCCCTGTGTCTGCGTGGGTTTCCTCCCACAGTCCAAAGAAGTGTAAGTTAGGTGAAAAATTGGCCATTGGAAATGCAAGGTTACAAGGGTAGGATAAGGGGTTGAGTCTGGGTGGAATGCGCTTCAGAGAGTCATTGTGGACTTGTTGGACCGTTTCCACATTGGAGGGATTCTATGCTGCCTCCAGTCTCCAAAATTGACACCCTCAGTATCCTCAGTGGTTCCTGGTTACTCCCAAAGGTTTTGGGTTGGTAGATCCAAACATGGCTCACACCCCTGACTGACTTGGAGAGACAGTTCCGACTGGTGGGTGAGTGGACCCATGGCTGATATCTGTGCAGTCCTCTGACTGACCTACTATGAATTCCAAAACTGTTTGAAATGGTCTGGCAGGACTGACTGTGACCCACTCCCCAGACTGTACTGTAATGGACTGCCTGACCTTGGAAGACCCAAACAGTCAAACGGCTGTGCCCAAGCCCTGGAATGATATCGAACAACACCTTTGACTTACTTTTCCAGGACTGTCTGACTGAAGGCTGTCTTCATTGTTGTGACTGAGGACTATAACCCCTACACCCCCATTTCTTTGTTCCCCAGTACTACTTCATCAGCGTCATTTTCCAATATCACTCTTGCCTGTTTCTTACCTTTTAGATATCTAAAAACAAAGGCCTCTTGCTGTTTTCTTTTACATTACTAGCTAGCTTACTCTAAAGTTAATCTTCTTGATGTTTCAGTTATCCTCTGCTGGCTTTTAAAGGCTTCCCAATCCTCTGGCTTTCCACTAATCTTCATCACATTGTATGCCTTTTCTTTTCCTTTTATGCTGTCCCTCAACTCCCTCATTAGCCATGGTTGCCTCATCCTCTGCTTTGTATGTTTCTTCGTCCTTGGATCAAATTTTTCCATGCCTCCTGAATTATCCCCAGAAAGTCCTGCTTCTTTAACTCCTTAAAGAAACTTAACATCACATAGGATGCCATTTGATCTCATTGATTCAAAATACATTGAAATGTTTTGGGTGCAATTAAGAGTTAGGTGTATTAGTCCAGTATTACAGTCTGCCTTATGGTTTGTGCTGATACTTATGTGGAATAGTAGCTAGCTTTGCAGTAAATGTCTTCTTTATCTTCAACAAGTAGCTGCAAGTTGAATTTTGAGTTGCAACCCTATTACACACAATTTGTATGGCAGGACAATCACCCCAGTATTGTGGGCAATTCAGAATGAAACATACATATTGATATGATAATCTATCAGTTAGTTGGTCTGTCAAGTACTCAAATAGCACAGTATTACTGCAAAGGCTGAAGTTGGAATGTGTAGTCTTCATCTCAAAGTCAGTTGCTTTAAAATTTTCTACCATTGTTTTGCACTTTCGTATACAATGACAACAGCATTCAGGGCACTGTCAGTTCTGGGCTTATCAGGAGGCAGATCACCAAAAGAAGGGGTCGGCTGTCTGTGATGTTGATTCCCCACATGGCATTCAATCCGAGTTCTGTCATTCCATTATACAAGTGTAATATCAGTAGAAATATTCTAAAGGAAGCTGAATTTTAATGGAGAGTATTATTACCTTCAAAAAGAACTTCAATTACACCACTGTGGCTTTGTCAATATCATCAAGCTCAATGTAATCTTTATTTATCATCTATCAGCTCTTTTTAAATAGCCCGATCCATCCTCTATATCAGTCGTTTGCGATAAATGGATGTATCAAAGACATGACTTTTAACTAATCAACAGCAACAGCCTAAGAAGACAACATATTTCTATGAAGTTGCTGGCTTCTAAAGAATGTCACTGACAGGATTACACTAGCATGGAAACTTGTCATTTGGCCTAACAAGTCTGCATTGATGTTTATGCTCCCCTCAAGCCTCTTCCAATCTTTTCTCCTCTAAATCTACCATTGTAATCATTTAATTTTTTTGTCCCTCAAATGCTTGTCCAGTTTCCCCTTAAATGCACTTATGCCATTCATGACAACTTCTAGTAAAACCATGTTACTATTCAGGGCTCTGTGTATAAATTCTGTCCCATATGACATAAAAAAGTTATTTTATCTAAATGTGGATATTGTATGTGACTATCAGAATGGAATTGAATAGTAAAACACCTACTTATTCAGTGTAACTTGTACTGCATTCATTATAAGCTAAATATGTGTTCTACCCTTACTGCCCTCAACAACAAAGCAGCATTTGACTGAGTTTGACATTTAGGAGCCCGAGGAGAACGGGAGTTAGTGGGAGAGATAGTAGAAACTGTAGATGCTGGAGAATCTGAGCTAACAAGGTGTAGAACTGGATGAACACAGCAGGCCAAGCAGCATCAGAGGAGCAGAAAAGCTGACGTTTTGGTCTAGACCCTTCTCCGGAAAATGTACCTTGTTATCTTGGAGTGAGTGGGAATCTGATTGAAAACTCTACTTGGTTTGAGTCATATTCTGATACAAAGGAGGATGGCTGTGGTTTTTGGAGGTCAATTATCCTCATCCCAAGACATTGTTATAAGAGGACTTCCTTAGCGCAGTGCCCTAATCTGAAGCATCTTCAACTACTTCGCCAAAAACTACTTCTCTGCATCATAATGTAGAAGTGAGGTCACTCACTAATGGTTGCACAATATTCAGCACCATTCATGACTCCTCAAATACTGAAACTTTTCATGCCCTTATGCAAAAAAATCCAGGTTTGTGGTAATAAGTGGCAAGTAACATTTTCCACAGAAGAACCAAACAATGCCAATCTCCAACAAGAGAGAATCTTATCATTGGTCCTTGCTGTTCAATGACATTATCATTGCTGAATTGACCAATATCAATCTTCTGGGAATTATATTGCTGTTGACCAGAAACTGAACTGGACTAGCCATACAAAGACAGTGGCTGCAAGAGCAGGTAAGAAATTAGGAATCTTGCAGGGGTAAATCACCTCCTGCCTCCACAAAGTCTGTCCACCATTCACAATTTCTCACAAGAGAAATGGAATACTTCCCACTTGCCTGGATGATTGAAACTCCAATAACGTACAAGAGACTTGACACAATATAGAACAAAGCACCTCACTTAATTGGAGCCCTAACTACAACTTTCAACATTCATTCCTTTCACTACCAATGCACAGTGACAGCAATGGGTAATATTTTCAAGATGTACTGAAGTAACTCAGCAAGGCTCCTTTAACAGTACCTTCCAAATCCAGGATCTCTACTACCTAAAAGGTCAAGGACAACAGATGTAAAAGAACACCCTCGCCTGAAAGTACCCTGCCAAGTTACACACTATCTCCCTGACTTAATTGCTTTTCTCCTCCGTTGTTGGGTTAAAAACCTGTAAGCCCCCTTTCTCTTAATCTGAAGGACTGCATGGTTTCAGAAGACAGCTCAACACCACCTTCTCCCGGAAAATTAGGGGTGGTTAACAAATGGTAGTCATCAGCAATGTCCACATTTCATGACTGAATTTTTAAAACTAAATCCACCCCGAACAGTCACAGTTCATTATTTTCATGCATGAATTATTCAGAAACAAAACACATTTCTATTGGAAATCCTACCACAAAGCCATGACATGCACCATGGATATCTTGGAAACAATTCTTCACAAATCTGAGGAAAGTATGGGGAAACCTAACAGCGCTGCACACTAAACCATATACTTCATGAAATAGCTAGTTCAAAAATCTAATTCTGAGTTTGTTCATGTCAAATATGGCAGCATATGAACATGCAAACTTACAAGCAAGGAACAAAAGTAGGCTACTTGGTCCTTTGAGCTTGTTCTACCATTCAATGAGTTCATGGCTGATCTGATTTTAACCTCAACTCTACATTCCTGCATCCCCTTGATAATCTTTAATTACCTTGATAGTCAAGAATATATCTTTCTCTGTCTTAAGGATAGTTAAAGATTTTGCATCCACCACCCCTTGAAGAAGGGATTTCCAAAGACTCACAATCCTCTGAGAGAAGAAATTACTCTTCATCTCTGTTTTGAATGTGGGCACCCCTTATTTTTGGACTGTGACCCCGAGTTCTAGATTCTCCCATAAGAGGAAACATCTTTGTCATATCAACCTAGTCAATACCCTCAGGATCTTATATATTTCAATTAAGTCATCTCTGACTCTTCTCAACTTCAGAGGATATGGCCTTTCATCATAAGGCAATATACTCAATCCAGGTATTAGTCTAGTGAAGATTAGTTTAGTGAAGCCCAATGCAAAATATCATTTGTTCAATTCATCTGGCATCTCATTATCCTCCATTACTGAGTCTCCAGGCTTGTTATCTATAGGACCAATGCTTATTTCGTTAAATCTTCTTCTTAAATATATAAATAAACTTTTCTTATCTGTTGTTAAATTTGTTGGCGATCTTTGTCTTTGCTCTAATTTTTCCCTCCTTATTAATCTTTTGGTTGTCCTTTGCTGTTTCTTCTATTTTGTCCTATCTTTTGACCTGTCACTATTCTTTGCAGAATTGTATGTCTTTTCTTTGAGTTTGATACTGTCATTGGCTTTTTTAGTTAACCGTAGATAGCAGGTTCATATCTTAGAATTTTTGTTATCTGTTGGAATTTATCTATTCAATGCTTTCTGGAACATATTCCTAATTATTTTTCACCACATCTTGATTGACCTATTCCTTAGCCTAAATTGTCAATTCACTTTTGCTAGCTCTGCTTTCATGCCCTTATCATTGCTGTTGTTTAAATTCAAAATAGTGGTCTTGGGCATACACATTTCTCTTAAGCTGTATGTAAAACTCAATCAGTTATGGTCATTGCTAACTGGAACGCTTTCATCTCGAGGTCAGTAATTATTCCTATCTTGTTAGTCAAAACCAGATCTAGTATAGCCCGTGCTTTGGTTAGTACCATGACATTCTGGTCTAAGAAATTGTCCTAAAAACATTCAATGAATTCCTTATCTGGACTACTTTCTCTCATCTGATTTTTCCAGTCTTTATGTAGGTTAAAATATCCCATGATTGTTATGATACCTTTTTGACAAACACTGTGTTACTTCCTTGATACCCTGACCTAACATGTAGTTACACAGCTTGTATACAACTCCCACAAGCGATCTGTCACTTTATCATTCCTCATCTCTACTCAAATTGCTTTGATATCCTGGTTTCCTGAAATTAGGTCTTCCCACTCTACTGTGCCAATATCATGTTTAATTAACAGAGCCACTCCTCCATCCTTTCCTAGCTTCTTGTCCTTCTTAAGTATCATATATCTTTCAAAATTCAGGTCTCAATCTTCATTAACCTGCAGCCATGTCTCAGTAATGGCCACTAGATTGTACTACGAGCTCGTCTGTTTACAATCCCTTTACACATTCATTCCCCACCAGGAGGGTCTTAGGGCTATGCGCTTCTTCCCGGAGTAAAAACCTGAACCATCCCCATCCACCCCATACTCCTCCGCTTGGCAGAGCTCGTCCTCACCCTAAACAACTTCTCTTTTAACTCCTCCCATTTTCTTCAGGTCAGAGGGGTGGCCATGGATACCCCTATGGGCCCCAGTTATGCTGGTCTCTTCATGGAGTATATGGAACATTCCTTGTTCCAGTCTTATTCCGGCCCCCACCCACAATTCTTTCTCTGATATAGCGATGATATCATTGGTGCTGCTTCCCTCTCTCATCCAAAATTGGAAAAGTTCATCGATTTTGCCTCCAATTTCAGCTGTGCCCTCACTTTCACCTGGTCTATCTCTGACTCCTCCCCTTCCGTTCCTCAACATTTCTGGGTATAGACTGGCCACTAATATCCCCATAAACCCACTGACTCCCACAGCTACCAGGACCATACATCCTCATATTTTGCTTCCTGTAAAGACTCCATCCTATTCTCTCAGTTACTCCGTCTCCATCGCATACGTTCAGATGAGGCCAACTTCGACAAGGGAGCATTCGAAATATCCACCTTCTTCCTCAACCAAGGATTCCCCAGCACTGTTGTCGACAGGGCCCTCAAATGGGTCCGACCCATCTCCCGTATTTCTGCCCTTACCCCTTCTCTTCCCTCCCGCAGCAGCGATAGGGTTCCCCTTATCCTTACTTACCATCCCACCAGCATCCACATCCAGAAGATCATCAGACAACATTTCCACCACCTCCAGCAAGATGCTACCACCAGACACATATTCCCCTCCCCACCCTTGTCAGCCTTCCACAGGGACCGTTCCCTCCGGGACACTCTGGTCCACACATCCTTCACCCCCAACATCCCTCCACAGCCCTACGGCACCTTCCCCTGTAACCGGTAAAGGTGTAACACCTGCCCATTTAGCTCCTCCCTCCCCTGTATCCAAGGGCCCAAACATACCTTCCAGGTGAAGCAACACTTCACCTGCACTCCCCACAATCTAGTCTACTACATTCACTGCTCACAGTGTGGTCTCCTCTACACTCGAAGCGTAGACTGGGTGACAGCTTTGTCGAACATCTACGTCCTGCTCGCAAAAAGACCCTGAGCTTCCCGTTGTCTGCCACTTTAACACACCACCCTGTTCCCAGGCTGACATCTCTGTCTCTGGCTTACTGCAGTGTTCCAGCGAAGCTCAGCGCAAGCTGGAAGAACAACACCTCATTTTCCGCTTGGGGACCCTGTAGCCCTCCAGACTCAATATCGAGTTCAATAATTTCAGGGCCTGAACTCCCCCATGTCCTAGCCCCCTACCCCACACACCAGACCTTGTTAGCACATAGCCTGCCGTTACACACCACCTGTTGTTAGTCACTAATAGTCCCCATTAACAGCTATTCATCCTCCCAGCCAGATCGTTGTCAATTCCTTTATTTATCCAACTGTGCTTCTCTCTCTTTGGGCTCTATCCCATTATTTACTCCCTACCCCATCCCCCTCCCTATTTTCTGCATATAAACCATAGTTTTCCCAGCCACCATCAATTATGAGGAAGGGTCACTGGACCCGAAGCGTTAACTCTGATTTTTTCTTCACAGATGCTGTCAGCTTTTCCAGGAACTTCTGTTTTTGTTCCTGATTTGCAGCATCCGCTGTTCTTTCAGTATTTGTATTTGTTGATGGTTGGAAAAGCTCAAAATAAAACAAAGAACGGTGGATGCTGCAAATCTGAAACAAAAGCAGAATTAGTTGGAGAAACTCAGCTGACCCTTCTTCTTTGGACCTAAAGCATTAGCTCTGCTTTCTCTCCATAGTTGCTGTCAGATCTGCTGAGTTGCTCCAGCTATTTTGTTTTTGTGTCAGAAGGACGCATTTGGTTCCCAAGTACACTTTAGGGAAGGAAATTGCCATTCATACCTGGTCTGGCTTGGACTCCAGAGCCACAGCAATGTGATTAACTCTTGACTTCCATCAACAATGGTATCATGGTCATCATTAAATTCTTAATTCTAGATTTTTAGAAATAAATTTCAATTCTGTCATTGTGGAATTTGAATCTGAGTCCCCAGAACTTTACCTTAGTCTCTGGATTACTAGGTCATTGATAAAGCCATGAGGCCATTGGTTTCCCTTGAATGCTGCAACTATTCAACTACAGTGCCTTAATTTTTGTCATTTTGTTATCTTTGTAACTTCTAATCTGATTAGATCCTGATTTGCTCTTAGATCTGTATTCTCTATCCTTCCTATCATTTATTGTTTATCATTTACAACACTGATTCCTCACTATGTTGCCTTTTCCCCACGCATTGATTTACCACAATTTCCCAAATTTGAGCCCTTGCTCCTTCTATTTAGTTTAAAACCTCTTAGATATGTGGTTCACAAAAACACTAGTCCCAGTATAGTTCAGGCATAGACTGTTCCAACTGTACAGATCCCACTTTCCCCAGTATTGGTGAGAGTGCTCCACAAACTATAAGCCACGTCTCCCACACCAGTCCTCCATCCACGCATTTTTCTCTCTAGCCTTGTTTACCCTGTGTTAACTTGTAGCCCGACATCGGACAGACAACTCAACCATGTTCTGGCTGCAGAGAACAGTTTCAATAGCCTGGTTGCACTGTTCCCTATTACCACTACGTTCCTTTGACTCCCCGGCTTGAATGACTTCCTGTTCCACAATGAAACAGGCATTTTTCTCATGCACCACACAGCCACCACTCTCATCCATACAAGCTGAGAGAACCTTAGACTTGTTAGACAATTGCAGATGCTAACACTTCTTCATTTCTGTGCGCTAGTCCCCTTACCTGTCTCACTTACTGTCATACCCTATCAGAATATCCTACACAAGAGCTGCGATTGCTCAAGGTACAAGGAAACCAGGTAATATTCTCCCTTCCTGATGCATTATAATATCTGTAGTTCAGCCTCCAGCTTAGAAACTCTGAGCCGAATCTGCTCAAACTTCAACCACTTACTGCAGATACGTTAGTCCTGGATCGCAATGGTGTCCTTGAGTTCCCACATACTGCAGCTTTGAAACACCACCTACACTGACATTTTTAATGAGCTTTTAATAAATTAATTTGTTATACTATTCACTTATTTATGTTTTCTTTTTGTGCATTATATTAATTTTTCCATCAACGTGTATACAATGTTAACATATGAGAATAGAACTGGCTACAATCAATTAACAGATACTCACCCAATAACTAGAGATAAAAGGTACTGCAGATGCTGGAGAATCCGAGATAACAAGCATGGGGCTGTTTAACCCCGGCGGTTCAAGCGGATCATAGGAGCAGGAAAACTTGACATTTCGGGCCTAAATCCCTGAAACGTCAAGTTTTCCTGCTCCTATGATGTTGTTGACCTGCTGTGTTCATCCAGCCCCATGCTTGTTATCTCACCCAATAACTAGCTCCTTTTCCTTGTTGTAGATAAATTCCTACCAATCAGCTCTCTGCATTGTGCTGACTGTCACTTTCACCAGCTTGTGTGATGTTTGATTATTATTATTTTAGGTTTAAAATTTAGCTGTTAGACTGATGTAACTAACCTCCCCATTTCTGGCAGGGAAAAAGAACAGCGTCTGGCTCTCACTCCTGATTGTTATCTTATGAAACCTGTTGGGAATTACGTTTGTTGGTGTGTATATATGTGTGTACTTGTGAATGTGGCACCTGGAGAAAGAACTGAGTTTGCTTATGATGCTCAACTTGCTAAATAGCGTTCTGACACCATTCAGGCTCACACATTAAGATTGGATTGAGATGGAGTACTGGAAGATGTCTAGTAGATGGTGCAAAATATACAAACACTAGCTAACGCCTTTAGGAGAAGCGGGAAATAACATGAGAAATAGTTACATGGTACTGTAGGATAAGATCATCGAAAATCACAAATATAACAGAGATATGAAAGACAACATCTTATCTGAATCCCCAGTGATATTCCGCACACTATCACTCATTTCTCCTGTATTTGTTAGAATATACTAAACTATCATATAAGAATGACCAGATGAACCTCAATGATATTTTCCAGCCCAGCAAGTACCTATGTAAAGACTACTTTTTCATTATGTGTCCTTTTAAACTCCTTTTAATTAAAGTAATTAGTCAAAACATTATTGTTGGCAATATAAACAAAGGGACACTTCCCATAATCATAGGAGATTACTATGTTAATGGAGCCATTGACCCATTTAAGATAAATGAATTAATGCCTCCACTAAAACAACAGATTGAGGAATGTCATAAAAATGCAGCACTTGCTGCTTTATCAGTAGGAATATTTTATAAGATGGTATTTTATTTAAAAATTCAAACAGGACATTAGCTTTATATATTAACATGGATAAACTGTTTTGTAAGGAATATCATTTTTTTTAATGATGCTAGTTTTACCAGCGGAGGATGATTTCAATGCTCCTAATAAACATTTTTGTTATTGGTGTAGTGCATTATCTGCTGGTTTCCATGTGAGAACACTAATTCATCCTGTGCCAATGTTGCAGTTAAATATTTTTATGCACTGTGCATCTTTTGTTCTCATTTGAAAGTCCATTCAAGATTGAAGCTGAATATTCACATTTATAAAAATAAATTACCAGAGGTGCACAAATAGCAAAAAACACCAAGAAACGTGCGATGAATTATCCTGAGACAGTGTTCGTTCATCCTTGCAGAACTACATCAGGTCTTCACTTTCAAGGTCAAACAGTTACTGTTCCTATTTCAGCTGAGTAGGCCCAGATAATTATTAGCTCAATGCAATACTGTCTAGCATGTGGGACAGGAATAATTTCGGAAGTTCAATTTACATGCAAAAAAGGTGAAAGCTGAAAGAGAAAATAATAAAATGCAGTAAAAGTCTAAATTAAACCCAATTAATCTGGCTAAATATTGAATTCCCATCAGAAGTTTTAGTTTCCTGCAGCAATGAAGCTGAAGCATTATGCCAAAGGATGACCAAATTTCTTTGATCAGCTACAGAGGCAAGAGACAGTAAGGAAGAGGAAAGGGAGATGTGTGGTTTACGTAACTTTGTTAGGAGAGGAGACAGGTCAGTATTTGTAACACTGGAATTCTTAACTATGTTCCGTAAACAGTAATACCAACGTGCATAATGTAGTAACTTTGACCCTAACCCTAACCCTTGTAAAATGCTTTGCAGGAATATTATCATAGATTTATTGATGGTGGATCAATAGATGGATTCATGTGCTAATCTCTTGTGTTTTTTTTCTGCACCCATGTAATCATATGTATACTGTTTCACATGATTTAATGTAGAACCGGTGGAATTATCATTTGTTAGATGTCAAAATATCGAGCAGAATCTTGTTGTACCTGTGGGCTATGGTTAGCATTGCAGCAGAACCAGGAAAGAAGTCTGGTGAGGCTTTTCTCGATGTCAGGAACAACTTGCAACATTAATTAACCAAGTTGCATCCTCTGAGGAGAGACCCTTGCTGGGCAGCAGCAAGTTGCCTGTTAAAGGGGATTATTGAGATAACAAGGTGTAGAGCTGGATGAACACAGCAGGCCAAGCAGCATCAGAGGAGCAGGAAGGTTGACGTTTTGGGCCTAGACTCTTCTTCAGAAATGTTTTTTGTTTGTGACTTTATTAACTTCAGATTTTGCCTCATTATTAAGCTGCCCTTATTTGTACCACCCACTGTGGACAAACTGGATGTCAGGATTTCACAACATGGGAGTCAGAGTAGGCACCAGATCACTGCTTGCCCCAACATACCTCTGTGTTGGACACTTGGCACCAAAATCTCACAGCACACACCATGGCCACTGGCTCATTGTGGAGGAACAAAATGAACCAGCGTGACCTTGTAAAGATGGCATTGGTCACTGTTATGATACATTTGTAGTACATAACTGTGATATCACACATAGCTCACCTGTCAGTCTCCAGAAGGAGCTGGTCACATAGAAGACCAATGCAGCTAACACCTTCACAGCCACTGTGAGAGGATAGCCTCCCACATCTACAGACTTCAGGTCCTGCTCCAGCATCCAGCATTGCTCTGTCCCAGGGCATATAGAGACTGCTTTGACACTGCACCTTACCCATCCCCAGGAAACGGAGTCAGAGATGAAAAGTTCTGGTCGTCTTTTGGATCCAACATATCCTGAGAAGGCCTGTGGCCTTTGCCTGAACTGAGTGATTTTCAACTTAACTACAGCCTGCTGCTGCTCCCGGGCCTGCTGTTGGCCCATGTTCTCCTGTATCTGCTTTCACCTTATTAGGAAGGTAACCATAGAGACCAGCCTCAGCCTCAGCCTCAGCCTCAGCCTCAGCCTCAGCCTCAGCCTCAGGAAGGTGCCATGACAGCTGAGTGATCAACATGTTGCATCAAAGAGAGAGTGCCCAATGCTTCGCCTTCCTATCCCATATCAACAATGAAACTAATCATCGCACTCAGTACAGTCCATTGGAATACTCACGTGACAGATGAGGGAGCAATTTTCTCCATCTCCCACAGCCCCTTTGCAGCTTTCACAAGTTATGGTCACTTTTAGTCAGCATTAGTCCCTTTTTTATGATATTGCCGCTAACCTCTGCATCATTGAGATGCTAATGTTCAATTTGCAAGGGCCAATAGCATGGGCCAAATCACTGTTGACCAACATTTGGATTCAAATCACCTTCACTCTGCATGCATGGAGATGAATGAGGAAATAATTGGAAATGAAATGTAGCAGCAGTTTGCAAATACATTCTTTGTGCATTTGTCCCTTCAGTGTCCTAATATCCAGAAAAGACGTCCCATCAAACTGGCACTGAAATTGTGCACTCTGTGTACTATCCTGGGCAATTTCCAGTTGTAAACGGCATCTAGCGAATATCAAGTGACACAGAGAATGCAACTTGCATTGGACACCATCAGCATGGGCTCCACCCGGTCACCAGTATGCCACACTTCCTCCCTGGAGCCTCCGTGTCCCCTTTTATCTTGCACTACCCTGACAGCCCATTTCCACCATGCCCCCAATGTGGGGATCCACCACATTGAGCCTTACCTTCAACTTTCCTCCTTGTCCACTGAACATTACACCTAAATGTTGCCCTTCTTGATCATCTAGACTCCTCCTGTGGAGGTTATGATGGTGGTCACTACCAATAACCCCTCCTCCTGAAGTCTATCACTTCCTCCGTTTCTGTTCCACATACCCCTCTTTTCCTTCACTTTTCCCTATCACCATCCCTGTCTCCATTTCAATGCATACCTTCGCTTTCCCACCACTCCCAAACTTGACTTTATTACCTCTTTTAGCTAAAAGTCTCCCCACTGCCCCTACAGCTTTTCTTTAATTATACATCAACAATCGATGCACAGACCCCCAGGACTGTATTTAACCTAGAACTCCGACCAACTTTGACAAGCTGCAACTAGATATGACTGACCAGCCCCCAAACGCTATTTTTGCAGTTCCCTACTGATGATACATGATTTCCCCAATTACCCAGAGTCATTGAGTCATACAGCAAAGAAACAGACTCCTAAATCCAACTCAACCATGCCGACCAGACATCTTAATCTGACCTTGACCCATATACCAGCATTTGGCCCATAACCCTCTAAACCCTTCCTATTTATAAACCCATTCAGATACATTTTAAATGTTGTAATTGTATCTGCCTCTACCACTTGCTCTGGCAGCTCATTCCATACACGCACCATCCTTTGCATGAAAAAGTTACCCCTCAGGTCCCTTTTAAATCTTTACACTCTCACCATAAACCTATGCCCTCTAATTTTGGACTCCCCTACGCTGGGGAAAAGAACCTTGGCTTTTCACACTATTCAAGGCCCTCATAATTTTATAAGGTCATCCCTCAGCCTCCAATGCTGCAGGGGAAAATGCCCCAGCCTATTCAGCCGCTCCCTATAGCTCAAACCCTCCAGTAGGGCGGCACGGTGGCTCACAGCGCCAGGGACCTGGGTTTGATTCCAGCCTCGGGCGTCTGTCTGTGTGGAGTTTGCACATTCTCCCCGTGTCTGTGTAGGTTTCCTCCGGGTGCTCCGGTTTCCTCCCACAGTCCAAAGATGTGCAGGTGGATTGGCCATGCTAAATTGCCCGTAGTGTTCAGGGAGGTGTGGGTTGTTGGGGGGTGTGGGTCTTGGTGGGATGCTCTGAGGTTCGGTGTGGACTTGTTGGGCCAAAGCACTGTTTCCACACTGTAGGGGTTCTATGTAGGGATTCTATGACTTCTTGGCAACATCCTCGTAAATCTTGTTTGCACCCTCTCACGTTTAACAACACCCTTCCTTTAGAAGTGCAACCAGAATTGTAAAAGTGGATGGCTGTACAGGATTGGCCGTTGCCCATTCTCTGGACTGTGATTAGACATATCCCCTGACCATGATGGCTCAAGGAGACAAGTATCTGTGGCCAATCCCCAGGACTGTCCCTGTGACTGACAGTACTGGGAACCCCCTGACTGACAGTATCCTCCCTCCCCAACCCACCTTGTCTAACTTGAAGACTAGCCATTACCTATTTTCTGAAATGGTCATTTGCTTGAATAAACATGCAGTACATTTGCCATGTTGGCAGATGGCACATGCTGTAGATTTCAGATTGATATCTCAGTATGTTACAGATCAAGATGTTCCCCAGAGATAGTAGGAACTGCCAATGCTGGAGAATCTGAGATAACAAGGTGTAAAGCTGGATGAACATAGCAGGCCAAGCAGCATGAGAGGGTAGGAAAGCTGACGTTTTGGGTCTGGACCCTTCTTCAGAAAAGATGTTCCCCAGCCTGGACAGATCCATATTGATCAGTATCCACTTATTCTGTAACTGTGTTCTCCTGGGTTGAGATTTCTCTACTAGTGGAAACATCTTCTCAAAATTTACCCTGTGAAGCTCCTTCAGAAAGTTATACATTTCAGTAAGATCACATCAACAATGTCACTTGTTACTTATTTTAATACGCTGGGATGAAACCCATCAGAACCAGAGCACAGATTAGCCTGCAGCTCTAAAAATTTACTCAGCATCACCTATTCGGTGCCTGTAACTTTTGTGAGCTCCTCCCTCCCTTCTTTCTCTTGACTTATTGCTGCTCTTGGGATTTACTTTCTGTAGGGTCAATGTTAACTTTGTTAACTCTTCCTTTTTCAAATATTTATAGAAACTCTTATAATCTCATTTCCATATTTCTAGCTTGTTTTCTCTGGAATTCTGATTTCCTTCTTTATCTGCAGATCGTAAGAATGGCTGATGCTGGAGTCTGAGATAACACAGTATGGAGCTGGGGGAACACAGCAGGCCAGGCCGCATCAGGGGAGCAGGAAAGCTGACGTTTCAGGTCAGGACCCTTCGTCAGAAAAATTCAGAAGATAAGAAAAGGTTCTGTCATTCTTCGCTGTTTTCTGTATTCTTTCCAACCTTCTGTCATGTGACCTGTCTTTGTGCAATTGAATGCTGTTTCCATAAGTCTGAAACTATCTGTAATATTTCTAGTTAATCACAAGGTCAATCCCGTGGAATTTTCCTTACTCATTGGAATGTAAGTATTCTGTGTGTTATGAAATGAGCCCTAAAATATCAACCACTGCCTCTCTATTGTCTGTTATTCAACATAATTTGCCAATTCACTTTAGCCAGCCCTACTTTCATGCCCTCATAACAGCCTTTTAAATTTTAAAAGTCTTGGACTTAATCTTCCCTCCCTCAAACTGGATTTAGATTTATTGTGATGTGTACACGAGTGCAGGAATACGGGAGTGCAGTGAAAAGGGTATAAAGTCACCATTCTCTGCTGCCTTCTTGGTATATAAAAGACAGGATTAAAAATAGAAGCAGAATTAAAAGAAACAGCCAAAAGAAAAGGAAACACCTCGGTCGCTCCCCACCTCCGCCATGAGTCCTTGCCAACAGAAAAACGAAGCCACAAGGTCTGTCTTTCAGTCTGTGAACACGCAGGTGTCGAGTCCCCACATGCTACCGCAGCTGGGATGCCGTCACCTCTGCCATCAGGTACCTGGGCTCAGCTGGCGCTGGAACTGTGTCACCAATGCCACCTTGCCCCCATTGACGTCATCGCTGCCATGAGTACACACTAGGCAAATGTCTTGAAAGCAGCTGCTGCTGAAGCAGCTGGGCCCCAAACTGGGCTCAGACGTGGCGCTGGATTCACCACCCTGATGCAGCCGGAGCCTCTTCTGGCTTATGTTGCTATGGCTGCCGACACACTGGATAGAACTGCTCCCGCTGCTGCTGACACTCTGGGAAGGAATCATTCCCACTTCTGCTGAAACTCCAGAAAGGTTCTGCTCCTCCTGCTGCTGACACTCTGGGAAGGAACTGATTCTGCTGAAAAAGGGAAAAAAAGAAAAAACAAAAGAAAAAAAAGGAAAAAAAATGGCAGACAGAGGTGGACAAGTCCTGAGCTCAGGACCCAGGCCCGAAAGCTGCTACTCTGCTGCCGCCAGCTTGGAATGCAAAATTCAATCATACTATGTTTGCTGCTATCTAGGGTCATTTTCACTGTAATAACATTAATTTATCATCCCTCATTATACAATAATTGACTAGTGTAACTTGCTCTCTGGTTGGCTCAAGACCATTCTGTTCTCAGAAACCATCCTGAAAATCATTCTATGAACTCCTTATTGATGCAACTTTTATCCTTTTGGCTTTTTAAGTTTTTGTGTGCCATTCTGACAAGCTCCCATTATTTCTTTCTTCATGCTGTACCTTACAATGTGGTTACAGTTAGGAGACATGTATACCACTCCCACGAGTGACTGATTGTCTTTGTCATTTCTCATCTTTACCCAAATTGTTCATACATCCTGGATTCCTGAACTTGGGTCATCCCTCTAAATAGGTCTAATACCATCATGAACAAACAAAGACATCCCTTCACTTTTTCCTAGCTTCCTTGACTTCCTAAATATCCTGTGCCTTTCAATAGGTACCATCCATGCTATCCTGCAGCCTGGTCTCTGCAATGGCTTCTTGATTGCACTTATTTCTTTCTATTTACACCCTCAGTTCATTTCTTTTGTTCTGCATGCTGTGTGCATTCAGATACAGAGTCTTTGGTTTTATCCTTTTATTCTTTTTGTAACTTCGATCATCATCTGGTCATTTACCCTTAGATTTGTACTTACCCCTCCTCAGCCTCTGACTTGCTGTTGTAGCCACAGTATTTATTTGCCTACTCCAGTTCAATCTCGTCAAAGCAACCACACAATGTTCATAGTGGGGGCGTCAATGATGCTAATACCTTGACAATTAAGGGATAGTAGTTAAATTCTTTCTTGCCGGACATGACCATTGCCTGGCACCTATTAGCGTGAATGTTACATGTCACTTATCAGCAATAGCCTCAGTATTGTCTAGGTCTTGCTATATTTAGACATGGACTTCTTCAGTATTTGAGAAATGATGAATGGTGTTGAACATTGTGCAATCATCAGCAAACATTCCCACTTATGACTTTGTTACAAAGGAAGATGAAACAATGGAAGATGGTTGGACCATGGACATGTCCTTTAAGAACCCCTACAGAGATGTCCTGGAGCTGAGATGACTGACCTTCAACAACCACAACCATCTTTCTTCGTGTTAGGTATGACTCCAACCAGCTCTAAGTTTTCCAATGATTCCCATTGTCTCCAGTTTTACTGGAGTTCCTTGATGCCACACATGGTTAAATGCTGCCAAAGGTAATCACTTCCACCTCACCTCTGGAGTTCATCTTTTTTGTCCATGTTCAGATCAAGCCATAATGAGGTCAGGAAGTGAATGGCCCTGATGGAACCAAAACTGGATTTCAGTGAGTAGATTATTCCTTTGCATGTGCTGCCTGATAGCATTGTTGACAACCCCTTCCATCACTTGCATGATAACTGAAAGTAGACTAGTGGGGCAATAACTGGCCACAGTAAATTTGTTCTGCTTCATGTCCAGAGGACATATCTGGACCATTTTCCACATTGTCAGATAAATACCAATGTACTGGAAATGCTTGTATGAATGGGTGCATTCGTGACAGGTAGATTAGTGAGGTTGAGAAAAAGTAGATTATTGCATCTTGTTGATTCTCTCACCACCTTCTGCAGACCAACTCTAGCAGCTTTGCCTTTGGTACTTATCCAGCTCGGTCAGTGGTGATGTTATCGAACCATAGAGCACATTCTGTGCCCTTGAAACCTTCAGCATCTTTTATAAATAATTTTCAACATAGAGGGGTATTGGTTCATTAGCTGAAGGGGTCTGTAGTTAGTAATCAGTGGGAGGTTTCCTTGACAAAACATTGACTGATGCCTTGAGACTTCATGAGTCCCAAAAAGTACACCCACACCCCCTCAGACAATTCGTTCCCAACAGTGCTCTGCTGTGCGACTACCTCAAATGAGTCGGTTCTGTTGGTGGGGCCAGATATACTCAGAGATGGTGCATGGGACATTTTCTGTAACAAATGTCAGACACGCTCTCCCAATTTTAGTGCAAGCTCCCAAATGTTGGTAAGAAGAACTTTGCCACGTCTGTGTTCACCATTATTGGTTTACTGATGCTGAATTTGCTGATAACACAAAAGACAAGTAGGAAAGAACGTTGTGAAGGGAACAGAAGATTGCTGCAAAGGGATATAGTTAGATTAAGTGAGTGAAGAAAGATCTAAAATTGGACTAAAATGTAGAAAAATGTGAAGTTGTCCATTTTAGTGGAAAGAGAAAAGAAAAACATTTCTTCTAAATGGTGTCAGACAGCAGCGCTCCAAAAGGAAAACCATCTGAATGTCCTTGTGCATGAATCACAGATTGTGAGGGCCATCGAGTACAAAAGTATGAAGGTTATGTTTCACTTATACAAGATACTGGTGAAACCATATCTGAAGCATAATATTTGCCACCTTATTTAATGAAGGATGTAAATGCATTGGAAGCAGACCTTTGAAGGTTTATCAGGCTAATACTTGGAATGGGAGATCTGACTTAGGAGGGAAGATTGAATAAGCTAAGCTCTTCTCCAATGAAGCCTAGGAGAGTGAGAGGGGACTTGATTGAAACATTTAAAGGCCTAGTCAGGGAGGGCATACATGCATTTTTCCTCTTGTGATTGAATCAAGAACTAGGGGTTACTGTTTAAAAATAGTAGTCACCCACTTAAGATAGAGATTGGAAGAATTTTGTTCTCGTAGAGGGTCATGAGGCTTTGGAGCTTTCTTCCTCGAAAGGCAATAACAAAGGAGTTTTCAAATCTTTTTAAGGCAGTGGTATATAGCTGCTTCATTAATAAGGGTGTGGAAGATAATTAGGAAAAGTCAAGACTGTGTTAGCCATATTCTCATTGAATGACATCAAAGGGCTATGAGGCCTGCTCTGCCTTGTAATTTATATGATTGTATTTTCTAATGCAAAGCGGTGAAGAGAAAATTGCTTGCATCATAGGAGTTCAACCTGTAGCTCAATTTTAATCAAGCCTTCCTAATCTAACTTACTGGGTGAGATGGCTGCATCTACTGTGACCCCAACTCAGCTTAGTTAGACCACCTACTCTTGTGTCCTTAGGGTAACTGCCCCGTGTGGCGGTCTCTTGGGCCAATGTGGCAATCTCTCAGTGAGTCAGCATGGTCGTCTCTCGGCTCAGCGTGGTTGTCTGAGGGACATGCATAGCGTCTTCTTGGCCCAGCGTGGTGATCTCCCAACAGTCCAGCGTGGCAGTCTCTTGGCCCAACGTGGCGGTCTGCCGGACCTGCATGGAGTCCTCTTGGCCTGGCATGGCAATCTCCCAGTGGCTCAGCATGGCGGTCTCTCAGCCTGGTATGGCCACGGCATGGATGTCAAGTCTCGTGATGATTCCAGAACGATCTCCTGGCCTTGTGAACCCTGAGGTGAAGCCCGGTGCAGACTGGAGGCTAGGTGCCATCATGGACTGGGTCGGAAGACCGTTGTTCTAAATTCTTTTTTCACCATTTTATAACTTATTCCTAAAACCTGCGATGCTGGCCTTTTTACTTCTCTAGAATTGTAACTGAAGAAGCTGCACGTAGGGAACTTTGTAGCTAAGATGGCGCCAGAAGTGGCAAATTGTACACATTTCGCTCATTTGAGTACCTGTGACGATAAAGCTGATTCTAATTCTAATTTTGAATTATTCACACCACCCCTGTCTTCCTTCTCAGCCTGATGTATTCACCTCTGAGCTAGAAAGCAGGCACATTAGAGTTTGATTCAATTTGAAGTTAAAAACAAATTAATTTATTGTCTCTACGTTTTGTACATGAGGACATTAATTAATGGCTTATTAATGTGCATTTATCAAAAGTGACCAAACATGAAAACTTTAGCTTTTGTCTTGTGCTTTTCCCACTAATGGAGTAAACCTTTAATTATTGCATCTAGAATTGCCAACATTTCATGGTAGTCCCAAGAGTCTTCAAAAATTAAATAAAAATCTCCTGTGCTTTGCAGCGAGTAAGTTGAGAGGAGAAATAGAATAAATATATGATGATAATACTTGTATCCTATTTCCATTGATCAGTTTCATTGATTAGTTCTAAAAATATTGGCAATAGGTATAAAGGCTTCAGGCCTGGCTCATGACTGAGAAGCTATAGGGCTTGTGCAATGAAACTTCGAGGAATCTATTTAACCAGAGTTAGCAATACTAATTAAATTTACTAATTTTAAAATACTGCTTTTATCCTTTGAGTTGGGATATATAAGTCATTAAAGGAAGCCCTTCCTCGTTAATGTAATTGATTTTTCATAGTTATCATATGAGGCCTATGTCATAATCCAATAATTAGGAAATGTTTTTGTTTAAAAGATCACAGCCAATCATCGTGAATTACAGTTTATGAAGTGTTCAGGTATAATTGTCTCCACGTCTGTCCGGATAGGAAGCACATGACAACCTAGGACCATCTGCTTCCATGTTCTGTTAGCAGTCTAATGTCTCTCTTGAGATGCTTCACATTCTGGTCACAGAATACAATGCCAGGGACTCACTAACACAAACAGTGTGCATTGAGCATTAGGCAGTGGTCTGAGTTCAAAAGAGCCAATGTGCTTTCTTCTGCGCAGATGGAAAACTCTCAATGCTGGAAAAAGAGGCACAGAATTCTATGCAGTTGTCTCTTTTATTCAATTATTAATTTATTACACATTTTTCTGTCATTCACTGTATTCAAAAAAAATTATTTTTTATAACTATTTCCAAAGTGTTAATTGATGCTAATTTTTCCCACATTGCAGGAGTGAAAACTGCTAAAGTGCTTTTTAATGTATATATGCTATAAGGTTAATAACTATGTCTATTGGATTAGATTGAGTTGCATTAACTAAATGCAATGTGGCCAGTTTCGAAGGAGGAATGAATGCCATCTTCTTCAACAGCAGTATGGTTAGAAAATCCAGTGATAAAATTCATCACATTGTATCTTAATTACTTTGACAGCTGGGTACTTTACATAACAAAGTAACATTGCCAAGTTTAGTATTTTTTTAAAACTGTGCTGTACATTTGTATGCATGAAAGACATTTTTTCTCTCTCTCCTTTGCTCCTTCATCACTTGATTGCAAATCATTATTCATTGCTGCCCAAATTTATGGAAGGACATTGCTCCCTGAGGTGTCATATCCTTTCAGGTCTGTAACCAAACATGACTGATGGTTCCAGTATAACAGTGCTTATTATGGCGTTCACTGAGCTATGATTGCTTCAATACTTTATGTTGGCAGATGTGGTTTTCTCAGAACAACATGTCTGAGACACAGGTCATTGATCAAACCCCTCAGGCTGTTTCATTATTTGCAAATTATTGTTTAATTGCTAAAAGCCAGGGGCCAGCAGAGTGTATCTTTCCTTGTGACAGGGAAGAAACCAACCAATGTATCTTATAAATCTGGAAGTCTAAAAAGAATCTATGCTAAAACACAAAACTCAAAATGTTTCCAAAGAAGCTGTGTGAGCTTTATTGCAATTGCCACAAGGTTTTGACTAAATAGCTAATGCATTACATCATGGGTTTTAGTTCAAGGTTAAAAGAAGTGGTGCTGGAACCCAGGCCCAAAACCTCATGTCAGTATATTGGAAAAAGGTTACAATATAGGGTTCTTGTTGATGCAGTTTGTTGCATCTCTGCAGCACTGGTCATCTGATGAAGCAACCTGAATCATAGAGAATATTGCAAAGAAGTAGAGAGATGCCATGGACCGATTTAAGAGTGGAAATTTTGAAGTTACTGCAGTCAGAGATGGCGAGCCAGGAGAGCTCGACTAAGGTCCTTGTGCTGGAAAGAATGTGCCTGTAGATGTACTGATAATTGGAGGCCACAGTGTGGAGGAGGATAACATTGGAAAAATTTAGCTTGGCTTTGGTGGAGGTGGAGATAAGGGGCTGGGGATGGTATAATGTACTGAAGGCCCCCAGCAAAATCAAGTATAGATAACACACTGAAGTCGCATTAGGAAACATAAAAACATGACATGCTTGAAATACTCAGCAGTTCAGACAACATCTATGCAGAAACAGAATTAATGTCTCAGGTTATTACTTTCCATCAGAAGCTGGTTGGGTTACAAGCTACATTTGAAGAAGTTGAATAGAGAGTTCAGAGTTAGGCAAAGGTCCTGATGGGATATTCTTTGAAAGGGCAGCATGAGGAAAAATTATATTGTCAAGCACTAAGATATGGAATGGTGGCTGAATGATGATGAATCCGGTAGATATTGAGTGTAATAGACAAAATAAGGCTTGATGAGAATGTAGCATGAGAAAAGATTAATAAATTAATGTGTAGCACAGGAGGTAAAACTATTAAAACTTGGAAATAGCATGTACTTGTCCAACTCATCTTGAATATTTCCAAAGGGAGCTCAAATGTTGCTTTTAAAATTGTTTTTTTTCCTCTGTGGTGCTTGGCTGGGGGTGGAATATGCAGGCAGTATTGGAAGCATGCATAACAATAAGAGCTGGAGGCCACAAATTCAATGATGAATGTTGAACAGAGAGGAGAGTGTGAGGAGTTCAAGTACTATGGAGTATCTTTTTTACCAAAGATAAGGGAAAGAGAAGGTTTCAGGTAGGCAAGATGATGGATTGTAAAGGAGCTGAGAATGCAATTGAAAATATCCTGTACAATGATCATTATCTTTGAAGTGGAGACGCTTCATGCGATGGTGCGCCTGATGGGTGGGCCATGTTTGTAGGTGGAAAAGAAATAAATTTGAAATAACAGTAAAAAAAATGACAGGATAGCAGAGAAATTATAGATGAGAAGGAATGTTGAAATCACTGATGATGAGAAAATACTAGATGCGGAAGCTAATTGGAGACGGAAAGGAGAATATTTTGGTGCGTGAGTGACTAAGACAAGGGAAAGGCACAAAAATGAGGATGGACATTTGTAAGATAGCAAACAAAGCACACTTTAATAGACAAGTGAAGGATTTTATAAAGATGGGTTATGTAAAATTTTTAGAGGAGTAAGATGATAGATCAAGTTGAAGCAATGACAACAATCCTACTATTGTGTTTTCGGTCAGGAGCATGTTAGGATACATTGCTCCCTAGGGGCAGTTTTGATCGGGGGAAAGAGTCTCCACCAATGAGGTGGTTCTAAACCAGATTAATGATGTCAATGTCTCTCTAAGAATAAGATATGGATTGTAAAATTCTATAGAAAGAGACAGCATTGTTAGAATCTCCTCAAGTGTCCTCCTTTCCACCATCATTAATGAGATGGAAGATCAACTGAAATGCTGGAAAAATTAAGTACATGGCCATCTACACTGCTTCTCATTGTTTAGTTGTGAATCTACACAAAGGTTTAGGATCATGGAATGCTGACAGTGTGGAAAGAGGCAATTTGGCCCATCTCGTCCAAACTGACCTTCCACAGAGCATTCCACTCAGACCCAACCCCCATGGAAATTATTCATTTAGATGTCTTACACAGCAACACGGACTGGACAAATAGAGGGAAGCTCTTTGAGGGGATGAAGTGGAGTTTAGAAGAGGAAATTAGAAAAGAAATGATAAAATTCCATCTAAATTTCCATGGGTTCACCTAAACCCTCGTCAAAGCATTTGTGGGAGATTGCTGGAGGTTGCAAACAAAATAAGGTAAAAGCTAAAAGAATCTCTGGTTTTCTATTGAAGTTATAGTATGATGTCAGGACAAGCCCTGGAGAAATCCAGGCCCATTTAATATTGCAAATGGCAGTGGAGAGGACCCATAACCATTTGGCCTATCAATAGTATTACTTGCTTCTATCTCTGTGTCATAGCTTGGCTTTGCCTTTGTTGCAGCTCATCTGCAGCTGAAACTCTCATTCATGCCTTCACTGCATCTGGACCTATGCTGTAGTGCATCAACAGCTCATCCCTCACATTTTACCCTCTGTAAACATTAGGTTGTCCAAAACTCTGCTTCCTGTGTCTTAAGTAACAGCAAGTTCTATTACCATGCCATCACTGTGGTAGCTGACCCACGTCTTGGTTGAGGAACGTGTTGATTTCAAAATTCTCATCCTTGTTTGCCAATCCATGCATAATCTCACTGGACCCCATTTCTGTAACATTCTCCAGCCTCAGAACTCTCAAGTTACTGTGCTCTTCTAATGCTAGCCACTTCTGGACTTGGAATTTTAATTTCTCCACCATTGCATGTAGAGATTTCAGTTGACTCAGCCCTAAGCTCTGGAATACCGTCCCTATACCTCAGACCCGCTACCTCACCTTTGTCCTATAAGGCACCCCTTAAAACCTACTCTTTAACCAAGCTTTTGGTAATTTGACTTGATATCTTCCTATGAGACCTGGTGTCATACATAGTCTTTTAATGCTCCTCTCAAGTGTCTTGGGATATTATATTCTTTATGTTAAAGGTCCCGTATTTGTTTTAGATTCTCAATTTTATTTTCCACTGAAGAAGCAGCCATCTGATATCACCAGAAGTCTGAGAATGAGCTGATCAATATGAAACAGCTCTGAAGTTGATTATCTTGATGCTTCAAATGTGGCAATTGTGAGGGAAGAAATAACTCTTTCTGCCGTATGTCGTGATATGATAAATATAAGTACTGTTATGAAGACATGCTTTATGAAGAATGTCCATATGAATTTATTGGTTGGAAACTACAAACTGATTGTTTTAAAAGTAAAAAGACTGATATCGTGTTACAAGGATTTAAAATCACAGACATAGACGGCTACACATTTGCATCACCCTACCTTCTACATTCTAGGGCCATTAATTGGAGCCTACCTATGTGCAATTCCTCTCTAGGAAAAAATGTCTGGAAGGAGTCTGAATGGGGGCCATCTCTTACCTATTAGCAAAACATTGAGGTCAACGTGAGTGCTTAACTTGGTGGAAACAAATCACAGATGGCTACACATTTGCTTGAAGAATTGAAACCTAGCTATGAATGGAATTTGTCTAGACATTCTCCAATCAATTAAGTCATGTATCTGTAATTTATTATACCACTGTCATATTTTGTGTAAGTGGGCAGTTGGACAGAGAGGATCATGTGATAAGCCAACTAACCTTTATGTGTTTAAACCCAAGCTTTCTCTGCAGACCAAAATCTTTTGTGAATATCTCTCTTTCTCTTTCTCTCTGTCTCTGTTTCCCTCTCTCTCTATCTCTCTCTCGGCAACTTGCAAGTTACAAACTTTAAGAGAAAGCTGAAGAAACCAAGTAAGGAGTAAGAAAAGAGCCAAACTATACAGCCGATCCTCACTAAATTGTAACAGTGAGTTTTGAGCCTACAATACAGGTGAACATTTCAGTGCAATACCAAGGAAGTGAATCATTTGGTGATTCAGTCTTTCAGATGAGATTTTAAACCATAGCCCTGCGTGCACCTTCAGGTAGATGGAAAAGATCCTACTGTACTATTTAAAGAAGTGGTGATCTTCGAATTGTGAATTTCCTCTGAGTTGATCTCTGAGTTGATTTCTGTCACCATAAATTCCAGTAAGGACTTTGAAGTCTCTTTTAATGCACATTAGCAGTGTTGCTATTGCTTCTGCTGATGTTGTAAAATAGAACCACCCCTGAGGAGCTTCCTGGCCTAGTGCCCTCACTAACATTATCCCTCAACCAACATCACAAAATAGATCTTGTGGTTTATTGCTGTATGCAGGCCCTTGTTTACACTGCTACATTTGTTGTATTACAATGGCAACTATAATATAAAGTGACAGTGAAATGCCTTGGAATATCATGAGATTGTGAAAAGATCTGCATTAATGCATGATTTTCTTTGCTTACCTTAACATAGGTAACATATCTGGTAGGGTGGGGCAGTAGGATAATTCCACAACTGCTCTTTCAGATGGATGCTGCTAGGAAATTACTTTTTAACAAATCACCCACTGGAAAATTCATTCATGACACAGTGCATCTTCAGCTTGTCTTACACCAATGTACTTTAATCCAAATTTCATAAATCCTCCTGAAGAGAGATCAATACACTAAATGTGATATTGTTTTAGATCTGAAATGGGAATTTCAATTGTTTTTCGTATTAAACAAAAGTTGCTAGTCTTATATTATTGCAGTAGCAGATCTGACACCTTTTGGGAACCCCTGTTGGATATTAATTGAATGTAGATGGAAGTAAAGGTGATTTGGTAATTTAGCTTAGAGAGGAGGTTATTAAATGTAATGGTCCATAATTCATTTAAAGGGTGATTGACCCCAATGCTTGAGTAATCATAGAATGCAAAGGAAACATGGACACTCCATAAATGAATAACAATATAGAATATTAAAAATAACCTGAGCAGTAATTGCTTTTTTTCTACAGAAGGGAAGATTTATTGTGTGTGAACTATTTATCAAACCCACAAATAACATCAATGTAATGAAAAGAAGTGCAGAAACTGTAAATCAACACAGTGTTTTGTATGCTGCAGACAAGAGTAATGATGAGCTTCCTTCTTCACACTGTCAGGCTTTATCGCCACTAAAAGAACATTTGATCGCTATAGAGTCAGTTGATTTCTAAAACCCAGTTTGATGTTACACTGTGATTCCTGACACAGTGAACAACTGATCTCAACGAAGTTGCAGAGTACAGGCCTAGCATAATTCCACAGAAGGTAAACAACATGTGCTAACCCACACTGTACTGTCTAATAACCAATAACTGAGTGACAGAAATGAAACCCTGAGAATAGGTATTCAGTCCGTCCTCTTGAGTACAGATTGTGTGAGGCACAAGAGAAGGAACAGACAGAAGTACAAATTAATGGCAAGGAAATTCAACCTCTAATTTCACCTGAATTTCATTTCTTTCTCACAGGTATCCTAATTCCCTTTCTCCCTGTCCAGTCTGCCCTGTTCTTTCACAAAAAAACTTACCTATAGTATCTTGGGACAATTGTATTTCCTACTGATTTGTTCCCTTGCTTTCTTTTGCAGAGAGCTTGACATGAGCAGATGCAGGAATACAGTTGTCCTTTTCATTGTCACAGCACCTCAGGGTCAGCATGGTGGCTCACAGCACTGCTGCCTCACAGTGCTAGGGACTTGGGTTCAATTCCAGCCTTGGGTGACTGCCTGTGTGGAATTTCTGCTGGGTTCTCTGGTTTCCTCCCACAGTCCAAAAACGTGCAGGCTAGGCAGATTAGCCATGGTAAATGTGGGTTTATATGGATAAGAGTGGTCTGGGTAGTGTGCTCTTCAGAAGGTCAGTGCAGACTTGATGGACCAAATGACATCTATCTGTACTGTAGGGATTCTATGAGGAAAGAGGTAGGTTTGGTCAGCATTAACTGCTCCTAATTGTAAAGAACTAGAAGGTGAAAAACACAGTAAAACTGGCAAATGAAACATGCTGGTGTTTGTATACTTCGGAATGGAGAATCTGTATATTCATTTACAAGTGTTATTGTCTTTTTTTACTGCTTTTGTTTGCTTTTCACAGAAGATAATTGTTGCTGAAACGTTTACTGCTATTGTGTTTTGGAAGCATGCAGAATTTTTGGTGCAGTTGACTCTGATCGAATTACCTGGGAAATTGAAATTTCTGATGGGCAATAATCTGACATCTGGAGCCATCCAGAAAAGTCCTCAGTTCTGAGTTAGTGTTCGAGATTTTGGATGTCTCTCAGTTAGTTTCCTGAATAGTTAGCCAAGAAAAGTTAAAGGTATTAAGCCTGCTCTAAGTCCTGGCTAACTACAATCTCTAAGGCACTCATTTGCTCCCAATAAACTGTCCAATCCCCATGATCAATTCATTCACCCCATTATAGATCCAGTCCCAACCTGACACTCAACAACTTCCCCACCGCATCCCATGATCACCTGAGACACACTTCAATCCCTTGGACACCCTCCCCTGGATCCGAAATATCACATCAGATCCTGCCTCCATTTCCAGATTGTTATATGCTAGTAATTCAATTTCTTAATTATCATGGATTTAAGACAATTTGTAACAAACATTTGTTTTCTTGTTAAATGCAGACATCTGATGAGTGTTGGCTTTTACCTTAAATTCTTCAGTCAAATAAATTGGGGACTTTCGATAGACTGACTCTGTCTTTTCACATTTGCGATGACTGAGAATAGGGGGGCTTGATGTCCAGAGCATTGCCCCAGTGAGTTGTGACAATAACCAGATCAGGAAGGGTTGTCAAACATCCAAAGTGTGATAGTGGAGTTTGAAATGTCAGTTTTGCAGACTCTGTTCTGTCAGTTTGTATAATTACCAATTGACAACATGTGTTGATATACAACAATGACTAATCTGTTAGGGACATGTTTATACCTTTAGATAAAGGGAGATGTTGTACTAACTTTTATGGCCTGTATCAGTGCACCTTTAAGAGATAAGCTGATGATATCTTCATTCTATCATAACATGTGACCTGAGGGTCTAAAGACCTCATTCTCATCTTACCTCAGATCATTGAAGCATGATATGCAACTGGGAGCAGTGACTCTGTTGTACTACAGGTGGTAAAATAGTTGGTTTGTGACAACATGTTTAGTGCCCTGAATTTTCTCAGAGCTTGTCTTGTTTCACCACAATTATGTATGGTGGAGGTTCTGGGGAAAGATCACTTACATGCATAGTTGGGGCTCCTGTGAAACCTGTTGTTAAAATGACATGCTTTAGTGAGAACTGTCAGCTGGAAGTAATTATAAAATCTCTAGAAAATAAGGGGAAAAAGACCTAATTTAAAATGGAATGTCAGCTGACACGAAAGGTCTGATAATAAATTCTGACTACTTGTGCTCGCTTCTGATATTTTTAAACGTTCAAGTGCAATTTACAGTCAACTACTTAAAAAAATTTTAAAAAAACTTCCTTCTTTAATGGTTCTTTTTTGCTTCATCTTATTTTACTTATTTTCCATTTTTAAGTGTTTGCTAGGTTTTTATAATTCTCTATTTTAATTCATTTTAAAAATGTTGTAGCTACTAAACATGCTCCGGGTGTGAGCAAAGACAATCAATTTAAAATAGCTTCAGCGACAGTAAGAACTGCAGATGCTGAAGAATCTGAGATAACAAGGTGTAGAGCTGGATGAACACAGTAGGCCAATTTCTGAAGAAGGATCTAGACCCGAAACATCAGCTTTCCTGCTCCTCTGATGATGCTTGGCCTGCTGTGTTCATCCAGCTCTATACTTTGTTATCACAATTTAAAATAACGCTATCCCCTCTGCAAAGTGGAAAGGGGCAGGTGCAAAATCAAAATGGCAACCTATCACCACGGGTTGTGCTGACATCTGGGGTATTGCTATTTAGGTTGGGAAACCTAGACTTCTGCAAAATATGGTAGAAGTCTCATTAGATTTTGAATTGGGCCCTAAGACGTCATTGGGAATCTGACACATTTTCAACAGCCCAGTGAGTGTGTCACATGCAGGCTGTGCCCACTGATACTTGTTAAGCATTATGGACAACAGTCCTCAGAGGGACTTCTGTGTTAGGGTTTCTTCCTGACATTCTACATTTCAAGCTTCCTGGTGCTTCAAAATCTGCAGCATTCAAGAAACCCCTTGACGAATACATTAATTACGAAGGGAATAGAGGGATATGGATCCTGTAAGTGAAGACAGTATTAGTATGGAAGGGCAAAATGTGTCGGCACAGATTTGGAGGGCTGAAGGGCCTGTTCCTGTGCTGTATTGTTCTTTGTTATTTGTTTATCCCTTGAGATCATCTCCTCCTCCCCAAGTAAACCAGATTAGCAGGCTGGAATTTTCACTGGATTTTCTGATCCCCTAATGCTTACAAAATCTAGAGACAACACAGAGTGGAGCTAGAGGAACACAGGCAGCATCAGAGGGGCAGGGAAGCTGACGTTTTGGGTCGGGACCCTTCTTCAGCCTGGCCTGCTGTGTTCCTCCAGCTCCACACTGTGTTATCTCTGACTCCAGCATCGTCAGTTCTTACTATCTCCGCTTACAAAATCTAATTCTTTTGACCCATTCTGAATACATTTTTAACCATTAAGCCGAAGTTCTACAGGCTTCTCCTTCTGCGTGAATGTCTTCATTAGAAATGTGCTTTTCAGCCTCTGATAATCTATTTGAAGTTATGTTGTTAAAATAAAATGCTTTATTCACTACTTAGTTTCAAATCAATTGGCCTAGTTAAAATAATTAAACCTAGATAGTGAACAAATCATTTCATTTGTTTGATAAATCTTGCAAACTGTTCATCAAAATACTGCAGTGTCAGATTGTGCTTATAGCAGATATCTGCTAATAGGGTTACTACTTTGTATCAAGAACTTGATGCAGGGTTCCATTTTTTCCATCATCATTCTGGCATAATTCCCTGGGTATGGACTTTATCTGCATTGAACAGTGGGTTGGAGAGAATACTGATGCTGTTTCAATGAGGAATGGTTTCAATACCCCTAAAATAGCAGAAGCATCAAAAATGGCAGAAGGTGACCACTGAAGGTTTCTGTCAAGTGCCAAAAAGCTATTGAGCTTTGAGACTATCACAATCTTACATACTTTCGTTTTCATTCAATTCCTACACATCTAAATTTTCAACAGTGGTCACTGTGTTGTGAAAATAAATGGTAATCTGAGATAATTTTATTTTCCTCCCTGGTTTGTGAGCTATAAGTTAGTTCAGATGTTTTACCTGTTTGTTATCTTTCAACCATGGCTCAAATGATGGCAAGCTCATCTTGGGTCAGAAAGTTGTGAGTTCAAATCCTGATCTAGAGTCTTAAGCACAAAATTTCAGCTGACTCGACAGTGCAATGCTGAGGCAATAGTTTGTGGAAACTTGCTGTGTGCAACTGGGCTGCTTTATTTATTACAACGTCTCCAATTTAATATTATCTCATTGAGCATAATGTGTTTTTGAATTTGCTGAGGCTGGGAAAGGCGCTACATAAATGCAAGTCTTTTTTTTTAAAGGAGGGATTATAGACATGTAAGTTGCTCTTTTTAGTTATAGAGGTCCTCTCCTTATCTCAGCTTAGATCAGATAACTCAGCATTGACCAAACACGTGAAATGGGTAATTGCTTCCCTGCTTCCTGTAAGGACTCTAATCCATTCTCCCAGTTTCCCTGTCTCCATTGCATTTGTTCTGTTTCTCAGTTCCAAGATGGCGGCAGAGTAGTATTCCTGAGCCGGAGCTCATCTGCTCCATCAGTTTCTTTTCTTTTTCTCTCTCTCTTTTCGCGTTTTCGTTTTCTTGTTCTTTCTATCTCCTGTCGTCAGGTGGCATTGGCAGTGTCTAGAGTGAAAACCGGTAAGGGGTCCCGGCCTCAGTGTGTGCTCAATTCATGGCACTCCCGGCCTCTTTGTGAAGCCTGATGCCATCTGGGTTGGAAGGTCTGTTATTCTGAACCCTTGTTTCTGTATTTTTCTAATTTATTGCTGGACTTCTAACTTCTTTATTTTTCTAATTTTTTTTCCCTAAGAATTTGTACTTAAGAACCTATACCTGGGTACCTTGGTACCTAAAATGGCGCAGTAAGTGGCGACTTGTTAACTTTTCACTGTACTCATGTGAGCACATGTGACAATAAAGGTAATTCTAATTCTAGTTCTGATCTCAAAGGATCATAAGGTGCCATTTTTGCAACCTCCAGTGAGATGCCACACCAGACACATATTCTCCTCCTCTCCCTTGTCAGCCTTCTGTGGGACTGTACCCTCCGGGACACCTTGGTCCACTCCTACTCCACTCCCAACACCTACCCACACCCACAAGGCGCCTTCCCATCCAATTGTAGAAAGTGTAACACCTACCCATTTACCTCCTCCCTCCTCACTATCCAAAGCCCCAGACACACCTAACAGGTGAAGCAGCTATTTACCTACACTTCATTCAATCTAATCTACTGTATTGGCTGCTCAAAATGTCATCTCCTCTGCACTGGGGAGGCAAAAGGCAGACTGGGTCACTGCTTTGCCAAATGCCAATGCTCTGTTTGTAAAAATAGCCCTGAACTTCCAAGTGCCTGCCACTGCAGCACAATGTCAAATGATCATGTTGATAGATCCGTCTCAACCATACTGCAGTGCTCCAGCGAGCCTCAACACACGTGCCTTATCTTCTTCTTAGGTACATTGTAGCCTTCAGGACTTAATGTTGTGCTTACCAATTTCAGAATGTGAATACCCTCTCCCTTATTCATTCCCTTCTCCACACCCATAGGTGCTGTCGTGTGTGGGCTGCTCCCAGCACTGCCAACCCTTCCCTCTCTCCCTCTTAGCACCATCTCTATGTACTGTATTCTCTCCTTCCATCACCCCACAGCACCCCCTTTAGCCTGCTGTGCCCCTCATCATAAAAATTCCACCCTTTGTCAGGTAGCTCCAGTTCTGATGAAGGATCTCTGGACGCAAGATGTTATTTCTACTTTCTCTCTATGGATGCTGTCAGACCTACTATGTGTCTCCAGCACTCTCTGTCTTTGTGGGAAATTGCTGATCTGTCGGTCAAGCCGAGGCTGAGAAAAATACTTGCCAGCTGTGTGCTGTCAAGTTGTCTGTCCAGCTCTTATCAACAAATTTTTTGACACCATTACAATCATTGATAAAGCATCAACTGTATGCCTAAAGTAAAGATTTTCTACTTTATTGGCAAATAAATAGAAATGATCAACAATTGAGAGAAATTAGAACAAATACATTATTCATAGCAGCTCCTTGCCACAAATGCCACAGTGTAATTCTAGTTTATCTAATATTTGGCAGTATCCTTGTTTATCTCAAATAGTACTACAAGCAGTAGTCATTTCAACAAAAGGTTACTTTGCTTGTTTTCCGTTGTGCTGATTTTAACCATGATCAGTCTGAGCAGGCAATAGTTGGGAGACCTATTTATTTGCTTTGTGCACCTGAGACACTTTCGTTTCCCCCCATCATGTTCCTGCCACTTCTCAGAAGTCATCCATGCACATGACCTAGATCCTATCCCAATTTAATGAATTTTCCTGTCTGCTGATGTTTCATGGATTGTTGAGTTGATGAATTTCACAGGAATAAAATGGCACCTGCTGACATGCCTCTGATTTGATTGGTCCAGACCGAAGCTATGTAAGAGCCAACTGTCAATGGTGACAGATGCAGGGAGGAACCAGTTTGTTATGTTTCATGAAATACATTCTGCTGCAAGTCCACATTGTTGCTGCTCAGCCTTTTGTTTAGTGGAACGTAATCCTCTTTCACCTTGTTGAAGGCCAATTTAACTATGTATTTTGCTCACTTACAGTTGCAAACCTGAGGAAAAATAGTTTACAACAACTGCAGTTTGGCAAGATAGATATGGCTCTTTGTGACTTCTTTCTTCTTTTTAAGTTTTCTAACCATTTCCTTCAACATTCATGGGTCGCTAGTAAGATATATATTATTTGAACATATTTGTATTTTGCTATATGGCTATTTGATTATTGTTGTGGAGAATTAACAGTAAAGCCATTTGTTTACAGTATATATTTTTTAATGAGCTTTGCACTATGCACATTTAGAAAATGTTACCTTTTTAAAACAAAAAGCCATTGTTTCCCTTCAATTAGGATTCTAACAGCTGCAGACTGGCATGTTTTGGGACCGCTCCGGGATGCCAGGAGAGGAGGGATTGGCCTGCATGCTTTTTCCTCCTCCTCCTGAAGATGAGCTATTTGTCCACTGCAAAGTATTCCATCTACCAACCGGCTGAATGCCTGTGCTAATCATCTGATTACTCATTAAGGAGAATTGAGTCTGACTGCCAGCTTGGACTGGCATTCAGAATCTTAAGCTCTGCCAATTATAGGGCACTAGTGTCAGCTTCTATGTCCAATTATCTCTGGGCATCCATTGCCTGTCAGCTTGCACCAGTTCATGATATGCCTTTAATTGCATACAAATGAGGCTTCTTAATTCGGTACTGGTAGTTGACAAGATTTGTTACATGTGATGTTATGATTGATGACAATTCAAAGGAATGTTCCTGGAATAATTATACTTTTTTTTTAGAAACTGAAGTGAGTTGATGCAATAGAATCATGACTAGTAACGAAAATGAAAGTAGTCCATTCATCTATTTCAGCAACATCACTGTTACTCAGCGTTCCTGGCTGAGAGTGCTGTCTTGCTGATGAGTGGTAGAGGGGTTTAGGTATATAGCAATTTATTATGTTAAGTAGTTTAATAGTTCTGGTGGAACACATTCCCCTGAGAAGACCACATGTGCAGCACAGATGTGAAACTCGACTAGAAAACATTGTTCATAGCAAACAAAGACTTTCAGCCAGATTTTTTGGGGTGTGAGCTGTGAAGTGAGGCGGCTGGGGGGGGGGGGGTGGTGCGAGAGCTGGGGGTGATGGCTTGGTGGTGGTGATTTTACAGTGAACTGCCAGCTTTCGCTGTCATTGGTGTCGGAGGGTCACCATAACTTCAGAGTATCTGGGCATGAGCAGACGAGTAAATCCTGAAGTTGCAGGGTGTGAATCAGGATGCCAGCACTGTGGCTCATTTAAATTCATTGAACCAGAGAGAGCTACAAGATAGAAGAAGGTCATTTCACCCATTGAGCCTGTGCCAGTACTTTGAAAGAGCTACCTGATTAAATCCATTTTTTTTTCTCTGTAGCTTTGCAAATTTTTACGCTTCAAGTATTTATTCAATTCTCTGAAAGTTACTGTTATGTCTGCTTTTAATTTTAACATAAAATTAGATATTGTTCATTATGTAGGTACATAACAGTAGAACAATTGAATGGATAAAATTGTTTCTTTACAATTGTCAAATTGTACAGTGCTTTGCATTAGTTTTCCACTTGGGGTCCTCAGAGCCATGTGATTGGTATCTTTTTAGTATTTTGTGCCTGAATAATGTATTGGTTAAACAGTGAAAAGAGGTATGTAAGCAATTGGAATTACAGATTATGTGCTGTTAATGTGTTTGGTTGAGTTGATTGACGTGATGGATTTCAATGAATATGTTGCATGTTATAACAAACATCCATTTACTGGATAAAGGAAACAAATTGATTTATTGATGTGACCTTCTACCAAAATCCCTTGAATATAAAATGGACAAAAATGTATCTATTTGTTAGTAAATTATTATTTCAGAACAGTTATTATAACGGTTATCTATGACATATTTTTAGCTTGATAATTTTACTGTAATGTACCATTTCAGCACAACCACTCAGCATAACGTACGTTTCTGAACTTTATCCTGAAAGCTTTGCTTCCCACATTGCTATGTTTCTATTGCGTGTTGAAGATCATACATCTACGGACACTTTCTAACTCCATTATTCGATATTCTATTTTCACATTTTTGTCATATATTTTGTTCTAGTATTTCTATTAGAAACATCTACACCCACAATTATAATTTAAAGTGTTTAGAAAAACCATGTCACACTGACTGCATAACGGCCGGTGACAGTCACCATCACTTTTCAACTAATTTCATAGTTGCTTTCATCAGTTTAATCATTAACTGGGGATTTTTGATGGCACATATAGAAGGCAAGTATCAATCTGCCATTAACGTTTTTAACCTTTTACGTTTTTTATGTCTCAGTTTAGTCTTCAGTCAAACATATCTCACAGCATCAATCACTATTTATAAACATGAAAGAATTGTCAGGTTTCACTGGCCTTTGTGATGTTCCACTCACTGCTCTTTCAAACTCTGCTGCATTTAATTCCTTGCCATCCTGAACATGGCTGTAATAATGCACACCTCAACACCAGCATTACTATTTTTTGATACAAGTATCATTGTACCTTAGCCAATGGGATTCCTCCCAATCATGCTGCTGGGATTGTGTTCAAGCTAACCTGTCCATAGATTATTGGCTTCCACCACCATATAGACCACTGCTGAACACTGTTTCCAATCATCATAATGTCATCCTACCTCAGCCAAGCGCTGGGACAACGGAACAAGTTCAGAAGAAGGCAAGAGATGAGAAGTCAGTGCAGACAAGGTAGGTGAGGGGGGGGGGTGTGTGGAGAAGAGTAATGAAAATGAAAAATAGAAATGGAGAATGGAGACGAGAGAAGGTGGAGAGAGAGGGCAGGGAAGGCAAGAGTGGAAGGAGAAAAGAAAGACTGAGGAGAGACAAGGAGAACACAGTGAGGATAAAAAGACAAGAGAGTAGATGGTAGAAAGAGGGGCAGAGGATTGTGCGGATGGTAGAAAGGAAGAGGAGGAGTAAGAAAATAGAGGAGTGAAGTAGGAATAAAGGAAAAGGAATGGGTGTGAGGTGGGGAAAGTAGAAGAGGATGAAAAGGGGTAAAGCACAATGAAGAGTGGTCGGATGATAGAATTAGTGTTAGAATTAGTCATTTCCCTTATAAGCCCAGATATGGCAGTTTATAATGTTAAACAAGGTAAGGACAGGGTTTTTTAAAATGTAGAATGAATTATCTCCAGTACAAACTTATTTCCTGGTTTCTATAACCCACCACACCTGAAGACTATACTGGACCATGACTCTTTGAGATAAAGTTCACCTGTGCCTGGGTAGGAATCTGATGACCAGATCTCCTATGTGTTGTTGAACGCAATTGGCCTTACCCAATAATCTATGGGATCTACAATGGGCAGTAATCTTCCTGTAGATTATAGCCTCAGCCAGGACTTCCCAAACAGTGGGTTGCAAACCCACAGATGAGATCTTGTGAGCTCTGAAGCAACAATCGTTTCTGGAATAAGAATTGAATTCTAACAGTTGTGAGGCCCCTTTAAAATTCTTATTTCTGAGGTTGCTGACATCTAATAGATACCACTCGAAGGCCTGTTTTGCTGATTATAAGACAAACCAATGAATAGGTAGATGTTTGTGATTTCTTTGGAGAAACAATTCCTTATCATCAACATCCATCTTTCAGTCAAGAACTGAAGCTTCTCCCCACAATCCCCACCTGAACTCAAGTCTTGCCCCCTCCACAACTTAAACCCCACACTGACTCAACAATTCTCATACTACTGCAAATTTTCATTCTGGGCATTAAAATGTAGTCCTGGGGGAAAATGTTGACAAACAGTGTTCTAAGCAGTAAAGGTAAAATAACCCTGGCCTGGAGCTGGTTTAGTTGTTTGATCATATTGTCCTCTGGGTCCATCCTTCAAATCAACCAGGGACAGGCAGCTGAAAGTGATAGCAGAAGCAGTGAAGGATAGGAACCTCTGAATCAAATTGAGGGAGCTCAGTTATGAAAAACATCAACTGACTTTCTTTGAAATTTGGAATCACATCATCTGGGGAAGAATGGATTACTAAGACCAGGACAAAGGTTACAGCAGATGGAAAACATTACTGCACAGCAAGCACAGCTCCAGTTGTTGCCGTCTTATCTCCACTGTTAGCCTCACTGCTGATTGTGCCCAAGGATGCTCCAAAGAGATGATAGAACTGTGACAGGGCTGAGCACTTCAAATAAGACTAAGTTTTCTTTTCTCACCAGACGTTATGCTGCTTGTGCAACTCACTAGTGGCTAGGCAGGGAGTGAGGTTCCTTTAGAAAGAGGCTCAGTCTTATGTAGAGTGATAGGGACTAGCCCTTCAATTTTCATGAAAGCTGGAAAGCATTGTGTCAATTGGCATAGCAGCAGACGTGTCAACCCACCATCCTTTTTATGAGCCTTGCTGAGGAGTGTGTCCTTTCCTTGATGTCCCTTCCTTGCTCGAGGTCTCTGCTTCATGCACTCATCTATACTGCAAGATCTTTGGAGAAATGAGGCCTCAAGGCGAAGGAACCAGACAGAGAAGTAATATTTTCAACCAGATGGAAGGTTTGAGATATAAAAATAGATTTGAAAGATTTTTCCACTGGAGTGTTGAAGGTTGAGTAGTGACCTTGTTGAGGTTTCTAAAATCATGAGGGGCATAGATAAGATGAATGACAAGGATCTTTTCCCCAGCGTGGGGGAGCTCAAAACTAGGGGGCATGTTTTTAAAGTGAGAAAAGAAAGATTTTTAAAAGGACATGAGGACGTGTGGTTCATGTGTGGAATGAACTGCCAGAGGAAGTGACAGATGCAGGTGCAGTTACAACAGTTAAAAGGCATTTGGATAGGTTCATAAATAGGAAAGGTTTGGAAGGATATTGGCCAAGCACAGGCGGATGGGACTGATTTAGTTTGGGAACATGGTTGGCATGGATTGGTTGGACCAAAGGTCTGTTACCATACTGTATGACTCTAAGATTCTATGACTTTATATAAACCCCAGGCTCCATCCAATGTCAGAGATAGTAAGAACTGCCGATGCTGGAGTCAGAGATAACATAGTGTGGAGCTGGAGGAACACAGGAGGCCAGACAGCATCAGAGGAGCTGGAAAGCTGACGTTTCGGGTCGGGGCCCTTCTTCAGAAATGGAGGAGGAGTAGGGAGCTCTGAAATAAATAGGGGGCGTTGGGCTGGGGAAGTATGTGGGATGGTGATAGGTGAGTGCAGGTAGGCAGTGGTGGATAGGTGGGAGAGAAGATGGACAGGTCAAGGAGGCGGGGATGAGACGGTGGGTTGGTCATGGGATGAGGCCAGGGGTGGGGAAATTTTAAAGCTAGTAAAGTCCACATTGAGACCATTGGGTAGTAGGCTCCCAAGGTGGAATATGAGGTGCTGCTCCTCCAGTTTCCGGGTGGCATCATTGTGACACTGGAGTAGGCCCTGAATGGACATGTCGCCCAGGGAGTGGGAGGGCCCTTACGTATCGCCCCACTAACCTCAGGAATCAAAACTGACATCAGTTTCAAGCCCACCAACTCCCACAGCTACCTGGACTACACCTCCATTCACCCTCCTTCCTGCAAGAATACGATCCCTTATTCCCAACTTCTCTGCCTCCGCTGCATCTGCTCCCAAGATGGAGTGTTCCACCCCCGAACGTCCCAGATGTCCTTTTATTTCAAGGACCGCAATTTCCCCCCCACAGTGGTTGAAAATGCTCTTGACTGCATCTCTTTCATTTCCCACAGCTCTGCCCTCACACCCCCTCCTTACAACAAAAATAAAGACAGAAACCCTCTTGTCCTCACGTATCACTCCACTAACCTCCGGATTCAATGTATCATTCTCCGCCACTTCCGCCAGCTGCAATCTGACCCCAGTACGAAGGATATATATTCCCTCCCCATCCTTATCTGCCTTCAGGAGCGACCGTGCTCTCCGCAACTCCCCCGTCCACTCCACACTCCCCACCAGTCCCACCACCCCGGCACCTTTCTCTGCAACCGCAGGAGGTGCTATACCTGCCCCAAACCTCCTCTTTCACCTCCATCCCAGGCCCCAAAAAAACCTTCCACATCAGACAGATGTTCACCTGCATGTCCGCTAATGTGGTCTATTGCATCTGCTGCTCCTGCTGTGGCCTTCTCCAAATTGGGAGTCCAAGCAGAGGCTTGGACACCGCTTTGTGGAACACCTATGCTCGGTTCATGACAAATGACAACACCTTCCAGTCGCGAACCACTTCAACTCCCCCTTCCCACTCCCTAAATGACATGTCCATCCTGGGCCTCCTCTAGTGTCACAATGACGCCACCAGGAGGAGCAGCACCTCATATTCTGCCTTGGGAGCCTACAACCCAATGATCTCAATGTGGACTTTACTAGTTTCAAAATCTCCCCACCCCCCGGCCTCATCCCATGACCAACCCTCCCTCTTATCCCTGCCTCCTTGATCTGTTCATCTTTTCTCCCACCTATCCACCCCTCCTACCTCACTGACCAATCCCCATCACTCCCGACCTGCACTCACCTATCACCATCCCACCTACCTTCCCCAGCTCCACCCCTCCTGTTTCTATTTATTTCAGAGCCCCCTTCCCCCTCCCCCATTTCTGAAGAAGGGAGGAGTAAGCGTACAGGGAGTATAACCATTAATGGAAGGCAAAGCAGCAGGTTAGCAGGTGACGAGGAAGCTTCAACTCCACTGAAAACTAGGAAAAAAGTTAAAGGGAAGGAGAACTCAAGAGCTGTTAGTAATGGAGGTGATAAGACTCAGAAAGAAGGTGCAAAAACTGGCATAAGGGCACTTTATCTGAATGCTTGGAGCATTCGAAACAAGGTGGATGAGTTGACGGTGCAAATCATGGCAAATGGGTATGATTTAGTGGCCATTACAGAGACACGGTTGCAAGATAGTTATGACCGGGAGTTAAACACCCAGGGGTATCAAAATGTTCAGAAGGACAGACAGAAAGATAAGGGAGGTGGTATCGCTCTGATTTTTAAGGATGATATCAGGGCGGTGGTGAGAGATGATGTAGGTTCTATTGAACAAAAGGTTGAATCCGTTTGGGTGGAAATTAGGAATAGCAGACAGAAGAAGTCACTGATAGGTGTGGTCTATAGGCCACCAAATAATGACATCATAGTGGGGCTGGCAATAAACACAGAAATAGCTAATGCATGTAAAAATGGTACAGCAATTATCATGGGGGATTTTAATCTACATATTGATTGGTCAAACCAGGTTGGTCATGGCAGTCTTGTGCGGGGCTCATAGAATGCATCTGTGATAACTTCCTTGAACAATATGTAATGGAACCTATGAGCGAGCAAGCTATCCTAGATCTAGTCCTGTGTAATGAGACAGGAATAATTAATGATCCCACAGATAGGGATCCTCTCGGAAGGAGCGATCACAGTATGGTCAAATTTAAAATACAGATGGAGCGTGAGAAGGTTAAATCCAGTACCAATGTTCTGTGCTTAAACAAAGGAGACTATGAAGGAATGAGGGAGGAGTTAGCTAAGGTAGAATGGGACCAAAAGCTTTATGGTGAGTCAGTTGAGGAACAGTGGAGGACTTTCAAAACGATTTTTCACAGTGCTCAGCAGAAGTATATTCCAGTGATAAGAAAGAACTGTAGGAAAAGAGATAGTCAGCCATGGATGTCTAAGGAAATAAAGGAAAGTATCAGATTGAAAAAAAAACACATACAGAAAAGCAAAGAGTAGTGGGAAACTAGTAGACTGGGAAATCTTCACAGGCCAACAGAAAGCCACAAAAAAAGTTATAAAGAAAAGAAAGATAGATTATGAGAGTAAGCTAGCTCAGAATACAAAAACAGGCAGCAAACATTTCTATAAATATGTAAATTGTAAAAGAGTGGCGAAAGTAAACATTGGTCCCTTAGAGGATGAGAAGGCCAATTTAATAACTGGGAATGAGGAAATAGCCGAGGCATTAAACAATTATTTTGTGTCGGTCTTCACAGTGGAAGACACAAATAACATGCTGAAAATTAACGTCAAGAAGATTATAGCAGGTGAGGACCTAGGAACTATCATTATTGCTAAGGAGGCAGTGCTGGGCAAGCTAATGGGGCTAAAGGTAGACAAGGCTCCTGGCCCTGATGAAATACATCCCAAGGTACAAAAAGAGGTGATGGGGGAAATAGCAAATGTGCTAGTAATTATTTACCAAAATTCACTGGACTCTGGGGTGGTTCCCGCAGATTGGAAAACAGCCATTGTGACGCATGTTTAAAAAAAGAAGTAGACAATAAGCAGGTAACTATAAGCCAGTTAGCTTAACTTTGGTAGTGGGGAAAATTCTTGAATCTATCATTAAGAAAGAAATAGCAAGACTTCTGGATATAAATTGTCCCATTGGGAACACCCAGCATAGGTTCATGAAGGGTAGGTCATGTTTAACTAATTTGGTGGAATTCTTTGAGGACATTACTTGCATGGTAGACAATGGGGAACCTGTGGATGTGGTGTATCTGGATTTCCAGCAAGCATTTGACAAGGTGCCACATCAAAGGCTGCTACATAAGATAAAGTTGCACGGTATTACAGGTAATGTATTGGCATGGATAGAGGATTGGTTGACTAGTAGAAAGCAAAGAGTAGGGGTAAATGGGTGTTTTTCTTGTTGGCGGTCAGTGGCTAGTGGTGTGCCTCAGGGATGAGTGTTGGGACCACAATTGTTTACAATTTACATAGATGATTTGAAGTTGGGGATTAAGTGTGGTGTGTCAAAATTTGCAGATGACACTAAGCTGAGTAGTAGAGCAAAGTGTGCAGAAGACACTGAAAATCTGCAGAGGGATATAGATAGTCTAAGTGAGTGGGCAAAGGTCTGACAGATGGAGTACAATGTTGATAAGTGTGAGGTCATCCACTTTGGTAGGAATAACAGCAAAATGGACTATGTTTTAAATGGTAAAAAATTGCAGCACACTGCTGTGCAGAGGGAGTTGGGTGTCCTTGTGCATGAATCGCTGAAGGTGGGATTGCAGGTGCAGCATGTAATTAAAAAGGTAAATGGAATTTTGTCTGTCATTGCTCGAGGGATGGAGTTTAAAAACCCAGAGGCTATGCTGCAGCTGTATAGGGTTCTGGTGAGGCCACACCTGGAGTACTGTGTGCAGTTTTGGTCTCCTTAAATGAGAAGAGATATACTGGCACTGGAGGGGGTGCAGAGGAGATTCACTCGGTTGATTCCAGAGTTGAGAGGGTTGGATTATGAGGAAAGACTGAGTAGGCTGGGATTATACTCATTGGAATTCAGAAGAATGGGGGAGATCTTATAGAAACATATAAGATTATGAAGGGAATAGATAAGGGGGAGGCAGGGAGGTTGTTTCCACTAAATTGTGAAACTAGGACTAGGGAGCATAGCCTCAAAATAAAGGGAAACAGATGTAGGACTGAGGTCAGGAGGAACTTCTTCACCCAAAGGGTTGTGAATCTGTGGAATTCCCTGCCGAGTGAAGCGGTTGAAGCTACCTCACTGAATGTTTTCAAGGCAAGGCTAGATAAATTTTTGAACAGTAAAGGGATTAAAGGTTATGGTGAGTGGGCAGGTAAGTGTAGCTGAGTCTCAAAAAGATCAGCCATGATCTTATTGAATGACGGGGCAGGCTCGAGGGGCCAGATGGCCTACTCCTGCTCCTAGTTCTTATGTTCTTATGACCCAAAATGTCAGCTTTCCTGCTCCTCTGATGCTGCCTGGCCTGCTGTGTTCATCCAGCTCCACACCTTATGATCTCAGTCCCACGTCAATCTGGTTTAATCTTAATTTCCCTTCATGTTTGTAGGGACCTTGTGCTAGTGTAATAAAATTCCCCACTTCATGGTCTCTCGGCCATACATGTGTTGAGATCTCATGTTACACAAACAATCTAAAAGAATTTTAAAACCCAGACAATTGCAAAGACTTGCGCTGTTATACTCTGATTTTCCTTACTAGCTTCACTTGCAGTCATACTTTCCTATCCCTGAACACTGTCTGAATCAGAAGACCCTATCTTAAGAAGTCTAACAAGCCTCCTTGTATGAAGAATCTAGGTAGTGTTTCCTCTTCCTGGTGTGTTATAGTGTCTCAAGTTAAGCCTCCAACTAGTAAACTCGGAGCGAAAGCCGTTCAAACTTCAAACACAGACATGGCTACCCTGAATCAAACTAACATCCAGTCACTCCCCCATGATCCAAATGTCTTATCATCTACATCAAATTCTTATCATCTTTAATGTGTTCTCATTAACTCGATAATTATCATATTCAATTATATACTTACTTATGTTTTTGATATATCCTATTAACCTCACTACTGTATATTGCTATGTAATTGTGAACTTTGAGAATAGAATAAACTTTAGTCACTTACCAAAATAACTGGTATTCTTTGTAGAATAAGAATCTATTCATGGAGGTTAAAAATGGTAGAGAAATCAAAAGCAACATTGCACCATTTTATGTTCCTTCCCAACTCCCTTTATCACACAACTCTGAGCACTCCACAATAAATCGCAGTCAAAGTGCTAATCTGCTGTAAATATACTCGTTATAGGAAAAGGTAAACTGACTCAGTTACTGAGGAACCAGTTTCAGATGCTTCTTTAATTAACCAAATCTAACTGCTTTTCCAGCAAAGACCTTGTTGGAACCCTTCGTAAGTTAGGGAACTTCAAAAATTAATTGATAAGTGTCAGTTAAACACCAATATGGATAGGTTTGTCATGTATTTTGTTTAGGGACTTGTATAGAGTAAAATGAGTTTTTGGTTTTAGTTTTGTGAAGGTGACTCATCTTCCTTCACAATAAAGTGTCAGAACCTCATTGGGTGAAATTTTTCTCTCAGATGGAGCAATGTGAAGAAAGATGAGAAATTTGGGAAAATACATAGAGAATATGAAAAAAGTGTTGGGAACCTGACTTCAAGAAAATATTTCCCAACTTTTCCCTTTGGCTTTTAATTTTGCAATTTCATGTCAGCTATCTTATTTCCACGCATTTGTATCTCATCATTAGCCCTACTTGCCTCACTTATATGCCATTTCTAATTCTCCTGTCCTTTCCTGAGAAATAAGACAGTGCAAATTGCTGACAGGAACATCAGAGTGGGTACCTGGTTGCTGCAGTTTGCCAACTGTTTGTCCCAGTCTTCATCCAAATCTGCTTTCATCACATTGTTCTTGTGTGTTCCATTGATACTATCCTCCTCCACAATTCACCCACACATTTCAGCGCTGGCAAACCATCAGCTCTCGATTGAAATCTTGCACCACTTCAACTCTTCAAGGACTTGATCTTGGAGCTCAGAAAAACCTGTGAATTGCATGCTTCTGCAAGGTTGCTTTGCATGCAGGGACTCAAAAGCATCTCATGCACATACAGGCATCTAAACAGGATGCACCCTATGGCTCTCAGTTTTGTTTCTCAGCACTCACTTCCTATATGCTAGTCTCTATGGTGTCCGTTATTGTTTAATGCAGAGAGAGAGGTAAGTAGCTTGTAATGTTTTGGAACGCTAAACAATCAAGAGGATGTATATGTCCCTGTGTAGCATCGTACTATATCAATGTCACACCACAGCATGAGCCCAAGCTTAAATGACAATCACACTGCCTATGCTTCAACCAAAAGACCATGTCTGAAAGTCAAACAGGTGCATTCTTTAGTTGGTTCAAGGTGAACTACAGTCAGTCAGAAAGTGCCACCATGGTAAATCAATGGGCTTGTTTGATTGCAGTACAGAAGCTTGACTCCAATCAGTAAAACACTTGGCCTTACCAGATTTGGCGTATCAAGATCGTTGCAGTCCAGTCCTGCCGGTCAAGTGCAATCCCAAACCCTACACCCTCCCCACACCATTCTGAGGGTTACACATGTGTCTGTCAATGTGCTGCTGGAGACATCAGTTTGTGGCCTGCTCTGCAGTAAGTTGGAACTGTCCCGTTATGTTCATCCAGGGGATGGACCATGTCAGTCTTGGGGATTTGATTTATAATGGTCAGCCACTTATCATGAGATGTCCAAAGAGTCCTGAGGAAAATAAACAGCTCAAATGTGGGATGGATGTCACTAGAGTGGGCTGCTGAGGAAATGATTGTGATGAAAGAAGACAATTCAAGATAGAAGGTTGTGACCTCAAAGAGCAAATATGGGGACAAGGTGCCCCAGAGGGCTATTTTCACAGGTCACTCTCACTCTGGCTTCTATGTGGGGACCTTGAATGGCTGACAAGGATATGTTAGATATGGCCCCGGGAGCAAAAGTAAGAGCGATCTTGGATTTTCTGGTGACAGAGATAAAATATGAAATCGTGTGATACATGGACATGAGTGGATTGTATCAGAAGTACATTCTGAATTTGAGCATTGCAGTGGCTCACTTTGTGAACTTGTTAAAGAAAGACAAGAAATTTGAATAATTATGGAAGTGTTTACAATGAGGAGTTTTTACAACTGGGAGGGACAGATGGCCAGGGGCCACAAGTAGATTCAGTTCAAAAGAAAAAATTCGATATTGACAGAAGGATGTCAGAATGTCTTTGACAACTTAAAAGCTGTGCAGGCTATCACATTGATTTTAGCAGCATCAAATTGCAATAATCCAATTAAACCTGGCTGTTGGTGTTAGCAACATCATTGTGCCTGCCATTTTACTACAGAACGACAAGATGCGACTCAAATACCAGTCTATTATTTTTTCATCCAAACTAAATACATGCCAACAGAAAAATTTGATGATGCAGAAAGAAACAACAAATCCACCTTTGGCGCTACAACTTGAAGCCTACATATCTCATAACACGGCAGAGAACTGTTATTTAAATGAATCATTATTCTTTAACCTCCTTGTCTGTCTTCTGCGATAAAACTCTTAAGACGTGTTCATTTAGTTTAAATGCTACAATTACACCATTTGGCGATCTTTCATGTGAAGGGAAGCGGCATATTATGGCAAATCTTTCTAAAGAGCAAATATTGGAAGGAAACAATTGTTGTGTAGAAGATGATTTTTTAGCAAAATTCCTTTGTGTGTGTGTATATAGTTTTGTTAAAACAAAATTCCTTTGTGTGTGTATATATAGTTTTGTTAAAATAAAATACAACTGGTGATAAGGAAATACTGATAGAAAATGAAAATGCCTCTTAAAGGTACCTATGCATTTTTTGAGAGTTGGTGTATAATGTAGATTTGGACAATCTTATTATTGTTTGGGACTTGCGTTCTGCAGTATAGCTAAGTAGGTTTTTTGTTTTAATTCTATGAACGCGACTTGTTCCTTTTTTTAGAAATGGTTGGTAACATTTTTTTTTAGAATTACCTCTAAACAGCCTTTCCAAGAAAACATATGACTTAACATACATGACTATCAAGCGACCTGGTGAGATAATTATTGAAGTATTTACAAAGTGGAATTTTACAACTGAGAGAGACAGATGACCGGGCTGCAAGTAGATTTAGTTCAAAAGAAAATTTCATATCACAGAAGGACAGTTTTGTTTTTGGCAGTCTCCAGACCAACAGAGCTGGAAAGAAGATTTAATTTATTTTAACAGCCTTACAGTAGTCAAAGTCAGAGAAATGTCAAGTTGTTCGCCTGTGTCTCTCAGGAAGAAACAGAGAATGACATCTGGTGAATGTGCAGAAAGTTGCTTAAACAAAACGTTTGCAATCTTGTCAGTTGAAATGAAGACTGGAGTGATATTTCATTGGAGTTGAGTGTCTGTAAAGGATTTCGTTGTGAAAAAAGATTCCACCTTTCTTTCTGCTGTTTAAGATAAGACTTTTCCAAATTGTCATAGTTCTCTTAATTTTTCTTTTGTATTATAAACATAATTTCTTTCGTTAGAAGTATATTGGCAATCTTGTATGAATACCTCAGTCATTGACTGCAACGGTAACCAAACTGGAAAATTAAAGCTTATGATCTATGAAGCTAGGTTTCAGCCTGGAATCTGACTTGTTCGATATTACCATCAGCTGGGATCATAACACCAAACAATGCTAATACATGTGAATGATAATTAGAAATAAAATAAGATTTGTACAAAAGGGTCACAATTTTCTTACCCACCAACTGCTACTGTTAGATGCTAACTGTCGATTTTGAAAAAAAATACTTTTGGCCCAGAAATCAAAGTTGCTAGTTTTTTTTTGTAATGCCTTTCTGTCATTTGTCCTTTGGGATAGTGCCCTTGGATGAACTATTCCAGAGGACATTATCCAATATACCTCAAGGGAAGGACAAAATAATATATCAGGTGGATGATATTCTAATGCCTGGTTCCACAAAGGAGACGGATGATCGTACAATTAGGTAGGTTCTCAAAATCATGCAAGATATAGGCCTAATGTTAAATAAGTATAATTTGGAAAATCAATGGTCAAATTCTTAAGTCACATAGTGCAAGCCTTGGGAATAGTGGTTGATCCTCAGAAAACAAAGGTGATTGGAAAATTTCTGCAACCCAGAAACTCCACAGCTGGAAAGACATTTGGAGTTGGGTAACTATTTGGGAAATTCATATCTAATCTATCAGCAATTAACAAAGCATTGAGACAACTGTTGAGACAAGGCAAACAATGGTGTTGGAATGTCAATCAGAGTAATACTTTCAGAAGGATTAAGAAATTGTTAACCTCTCCAGAAGTATTACAATATTATGGCCACAGTTTCCAACAATAATCCACACGCCTGGGTTCCATGTTGGTATAAGTCCAGAAAGATGGAACTTGTAGGCCGCTTTATTATGCTTCAAGTTCTGTAAAAGAGACAGAGAAAAGATACTTCACACATCAAAAAAATGTCTTTGTGGCAAAGTGCATGTGTTAGAGGTTTTTGGACTATGTTGCAAGTCTAAAGTTTAAGATTGAAACAGATCATAAGCTATTGGTTTCTCTTCTTAATTGGAGAGAAATTGGGAGGGAAGACGACACGTTGTAATCCAGAACTTGAAAACTGTATTTGATGAGATATAACTCACCACAGAATACATACAAGAAAAGTGTCAAACAATGGCAGATACTTTATCAAGAATATTTCTGAAGAAACAAATACAGAGACAGCTGGAGAAACTCAACAGGTCTAGCAGCATCTGTGGAGAGAGAAACAGAGTTAACATCTCAAGTTAGGTATGACTTATTTTCAGAGCTAAAGGTGTTGGAAGATTTTTTTTTACTTTTGACAGAGGCAAATGCACAGCGCACAAGATAAAAGGCTAGTTGATGGTTTGAAAGAGAAAAAGAGGTCTAAAATGCATCCAAGTTAAGATATGAGAGGGAGAGAATAGTCTAGAAATAGCAAAGTAAACAAGACACATACAAAACAAGGTTTATGGGTGTGGGGAATGAAGATATTGAATTCAGTACTGAGACCTCAAGGCTGTAAAGCACTGAAATAAAAAATGAAGTGTTGTTTCTTGAACTTGTGTTGTGCTTCATTGGAATATTTCAGCAGGCCTAGGATAGAAATGTTATAGACACATAGAGTCATAGAAACAGACCCTTTGGCCCAACCAATCCATAATGACCATAACCCCAAACTAACCTAGTCTCATCCATATCTCTCCGAACATTTCTTATTCATGTACTTCTCCAAATATTTTTTAAGTGTTGTAACTATATCCACATCCACCACTTCCTCTGGAAGTTCATTGTACACATGTTTAAATATACTGCCCCTCATACCTTTTTTAAGATCCTTATCCTCTCACTTTAAAGATATGTCCCCTAGTCTTGAAAACACCCACCTCAGGGAAAAGATATCTGCCATTCACCTAATCTACAACCATCATGATTTTATAAACCTCTGTAAGGTTACCCCTCAACCTCCTACGCTCCAATGAAAAAGTCCCAGCCTGTCTAGCCACTCCTTATAACTCAAACCCTCCATTCCTGGCAACATCATGGTAAATCTGTTCTGAACACTCTCCAGCTTAATAATATCCTTCCTATAACAGGGCAAACAGAACTGGACAGAGTACTCCAGAAGAGGCCTCATCAATGTCCTGTACAACCTCAACGTGCAGTCCCAACTCCTATACTGAAAGGGCAATGAAGGCAAGCATGCTAAATGCCTTCCTAACCACCCTGTCTATATGTGACGCAAACTTGAATGCTTAGGTCTCTCTGTTCTACAAGATGAGAGTAAGGCAGTTTATTGAATTTATTTATTTATGTATCTGGCCCTCCCGATGCCTGAAATGTTTGCAAATAAAATTTTGTATTAATATCATTTGCTTTGAGTTTGTTTGTTCTCCATATGTAAATACTGTACAGAATTGAACTGTTCTAGTGATTACGTATACATACAAAGATTTTTTTTTGAATAAAATATATTTTTGAATGAAAAAAAGTCAGAATTTGGTCTTGCCAATGTAAACAATAATACATTGGGAGCAGCCAGCGCAATAGACTAGATTGAAAGAAGTACAAGTGAAATAATACTTCATTTGGAAAGTGAGTTTGTGGTTTTGGACAGTGAGGAGGAGAATAGGCAAGTGTTATACTTTCTGCAATTGCATGGGAAGGGGCCATGAGGAAGTAAGGATGCTTTAGGAGTGATGGAGGAGCGAACCAGGACATCACAAGGGAACAATTCCTGCAGAATGCTGACAATGGAGGGCAGCAGAAAATGTTTTCAAAGGTGGCATCCTGCTGGAGATGGTGGAAATGATGGATGATGACACTTTGAATGTGGAGACTAGTATGGTGGAAAGTAAGGGCAACCCTATTGTAACCCAATGGGAAGAAGGGGAGGAGTTAATGGCAGAAGTGTAGGAAATGGTTTGGATGTATCTGAGGGCCCTGTCAACCATAATGGGATGGAGTGTTTGGGTGAGGAAGAAGGAGGTCATGTCAGAGGCAGCCCAGTGGAAGGAGGTATCATGAGAACAGATTTAAGACCCGTTTGAAGAAGGGTCACTAGACTTGAAACATTAACGTTGTTTTCTCTCCGCAGATGCTGCCAGACCTGTTGGATTTCTCTAGCAATTTCTGTTTGTTAGTGATCAGAAGAACCTTGTCACGTCTATTCAAATGATAACCATGTACACTTGTAATATGAGAATTAGATGAGGCAGTTGAGAACAAGAGATGTCCCTTTAAGAGAGAGATAAGTTTTTTTTCTTCCAGAGAGCTGTTTATATATGGAATTCTCTTCTCTAGGAGGCACTGAAGGCTGGGTCATTGAATTTATTCAAGACAGCGTTGGATAATGTTTGATAGGCAAAGCAGTTGTAGTATTTGGAATGAGGTCAGACAGGTTAATCTGATAGAGTACGGGTTCCTTGACTGGGACTGTTAACCTGGTCCAAACAGGGACTCCTGGCTGACAGGTACAAACAGGAGTATCAGGGGTTTTGCTCATTCAAGGAGCCAGCTCTGTGTTAGCTGGGTCAGTGTCATGGACTATGCTTGTGTTAAAAAAAAGGATACCTGCCTTCATGGAGTTATTTCGGTGGTAATGAGAAAAAAACATGCCCCTGAAGAGTCTCGCTTTCAACAATCATCTTCAAGTTGTGAGTAAGCACTTCTAGCATCATGCCTTTATTTGCTAAGCTTGATTTGTTCGATTCTGCCATTGAAGACTAAGCTCAGTATATGGTAAGAACGCATTATTTTTTCTGGGCAAATGACATTGGGGCAGACGAAAAGCACCGAATAATTCTCCTGACAGTGTGTGGACCCGCAGCTTTTTTTGTTATGAGGAGCCTAACCTTCCTGGAGGCACCAAACACTAAAACTTTTCAAGAGTTGATGGATTTAGCTAAGGATTATTTTGACCCCAAGCCTCCTCTAATCCTAAAATGCTATTGGTTTTACTTGACAGTTTGAGAACCAGGGGAATACGTATCGGAATTTTTAATGAGGTCAAGATGACTGTCATAAGCATGTGACTTTGGTTTAACCCTTAATAAGATGCTGAGAGACTGTTTGGTGTGTGGGATTAATGATGTAACTGTGCAAAAGAGCCTACTGGCTGAAGCTGAACTGAACTTCAAACAAAGGCACTACAACTAGCTTTGTTAGAAAATGCAACAAGTGGAGATTATGAGTTACAGGGTATGTTGATGGAAGTGGACACCCTCGTCAGGCTGAGAAGGTGACAGGAAACTGGCCTTTGTGGGATTATTTCAGGAGTTGTGAAGGCAAATAAGGAAGTAGATATCAGACCACACCCAGATCAGCCATGATTTTACTGGATGGCATAGCAAGGTCAGGGCCTACTGCTGCCCCAAAGTCCTGAACTTTAAGTATGCAACATTAGTTTACTGGAAAGCCTGAGAAAGCTTAGAGTGGTGATTGCTTCATGCAAATTGGTTCCAAAGTTTTTGTGTTGCTCAAGAGGATTGTCATCCCTCAGTTACCATTTGTCTGAAATATAACAGTTCAGGAGACTACAGTAATTAAAACTGCCATTCCCTGAAATAGTGCTAACATTTCCAGATCTTATTATAATTGTACAGGGGTTGTCTTTAATTTTCAAGTTTTCTCCATTTAATAAATGCTTATCATTTGTGATGTGTTCTGATGAATCAAAAACAGTTTAGGTATCTCTCAGTAGGCTGCTTCCAATTACCTTCATTACTGCCACTGTCCTTTTCATTACCTTAATTACAAATAATTGAACATATTCTGAATAATGAGGAGACAGGCAAAGGATGGTTTAATAGAAGATTACAAGACATCTTTCTCAGTTTTTAAATCAGGTAGGCAAGTAGAAAAATGGCTTGCTTAATATGTTACTGCAGCTGCTGAAAGCACAGCTCAATTATGCTCATCATTTTTAAGTACAAATGAAAACCTAATACTGTGACCCATAGATATAATTAGCATATCATTTTCTAAACAGCCTAAAAACTACTCATAATCTGACCTCATTAGCTTTGCGCCAAAATGTTCTGTCATGCTACAATTATTCACCATTATTATAACTTTGTATTAACTGACAGGGACAGAGTTGCACTCAGTTCCACAAAGTGGAGGGATAAGGGTGCTTACCTTCACCCTACCTGTCTGCTAGAAACCAAATGGGAGGCAAAGTAAGATTAAATAGGTTGAAAAGGTGTCCTTTGTTTTTGGGCAAGCAGGAAAAATTAGCTGACAAAACAGGCACCTTGACGATCAATCTTCATCTTAGTGCATTTACCAAAACATTGTTCATGTGATATGGTAAAATTGGACATAAGTTTAAAAATAAAGAAGATAAGGGTAAGAAAGGTTAGTTATTAAACCACGTTGTTTGTGGACACAAATTGCATGTGCTTGCTTTGCTACCAATTGCATGTTAAGGATTATATATTGGGCTCTATTCCAGAACTAAGAGTCACAGCCTAAGGATTAAAAGTAGACCATTTAGGAGTGAGTGGTTCAGAAACTTATTCACCCTGAGAGTGGTAAGTGGTATGGAATTCTCTGATACAGAAAGCAGATGAGGCCAAGATATTGAAAGTTTTTAGAAGGAACTACATATAGTTATCAGGACAAAAAGGATCAAAAGTTATGGGGAGAAAGTGGGAACAGGGTATTGAGTTAGATAATCAACCATGGTCAAATTGAATGGTGGAACAGTCTTGAAAAGCCCTACTTCTGCTCCTATTTTCTATGTTCCTATGAATTGGTGAGAGAAAACAAATCATATGCAATCAAATGTTATTTAAGAAATGTGATTGGTCCCTTCTGTGGTAAATGAAACATTTTCAAATTTGCAGTCATTTGGATGTTTTTGCAGTAGTTCCTAGCTTTAGATAAGAAAACTTTACATCCTATGGACTTACACAATTATTCTCCCAAAAATTTTGGTAATTTAATCATTTATTTATTGTGGTATCTGATAATTAGCTGTGTAATGGAACTGAATGAATCTGATCTCTGACACTCTCTTGTCTCAGATTGATGGCTTCAAGGTAGATGGAAGCACATGTACTTCCAGTCAAGGTATTCTATTAACCCAGCTTAACTTTACTGGAGACAGTACATCTTTTGTGCTGACTATTACTTTGAGAACAAATTAATAGAATGCCTAAATAGACTTAATATATGAACTTGTGCACTGTAAGCACGTTTAATGGATGGCAAGAACTTTTTATATTGATTGAATTGTAGTGAAATAGATGGAGCATTTTAATTGGGTTCCTGATGAATTAATCTGTTGCTTTTCTGCTAATATCATAGTCTGGGTTAATGAGCTTTATGTAATGCTGAATTATGGGTTTGATTTTTTTCAAGCACCGCCAATACTGAGAATGTAGCATGACAAAATATGAAAATTATGAGCTCAGGCAATAAAATACATCTGTAGTCCTGTTTCCAATGCCAGCCATTTTCAGCCATGGTACCTGGCCAGGTCACATGCTCCCACAAGCTGGGCAGACATTTAGGCTCATTGAAATTAAGGAAATTGACTCTAATCTTGGAGTTATCCTGCAGTTTCCGAATGTGCCAAGGGTGCTTGGGTGCAAGGGTGCAACCAGCAGTAGGTTGGAGTGCCAGTGCTCCTGACGCATTCCCTCCCAAAGTGCAGCAAATGACCACTTGCAGAGTGGGTGCCTAGCTGCATTTTTTGTGTCTTTTAATTATATATTTTTAAAAAATGATTGAGAATGCATCTTCTCGTTCTATCACTGTTACAACCAGCCCTGTGTGACATTTCCCAAGTTATTACAGTTATAGACAGGGTACACCCTAAATCACTGAGCCTCCAGGTGAGGAGAGATGAACTGACTCCACTTTGTTATTCACCCAAACCCCTTGGCTGGTCACAACAAAATTAATTTAGAAAGGATCCCACCCTTGTTGACACCTTACTCTCAGATCAAATGCATTTATTTTTTAAAAGGAACCAATTGAGCCAGACTTTCAATTTAATGGAAGAGTGCATTTATAACTTACAAAATGCAAGAAGAAATAATAGTGCAACATACACAGATTTAAAAATAAGAAATGAGTACAAAAAAAGTTAATACGAAGAGAAGAAAGTTGAACAGCGAATTTCAGGACTGTAGGTTGTACTTGGTTGAAACCATAGACCATAAGAAACAGGAGCAGGCCATCCGGTCCCTGCCATTCAGTAGGAGCATGGCTGATTTGATATTCCTCATGTCCACTTTCTTGCCCTTTCCTCATGATTACCCTACTGATTGAGAATTTATCTATCTCAGCCTTAAATATACACACGGACTTTGCCCCCACAGCTCTCTGTGGCAGCGAATTGCAAAAACTCACAACCTCTGAGAGAAGAAATTCCCCCTCATCTCAGTCTTAAATTGATGTCCCTTCACTCTGTGGCTTCTAATCCTAGACTCTCCCATGAGAGGAAACATTGTCTCAGCACTTACTCTGTTAAGCCCCTTAAGTATCCCATGTGTTTCAATAAGATCCCCTCTCATTCTTCTGAACTCCAGTGACTAGAGTCCAAACCTGTTTAACATTTGCTCATAAGACAACCCCTCCATTTCAGGAGGGAAGCTAGTGAATCTTCTCTGAATTGTCACCAATGAAATAATATCTTTTCTTAAATAAGGGGGCAGTACTTTATATGTCGTCTCACCAACACCTCGTACAGTTGCAGTAAGACTTCCCTACTCTTATACTCCAACCCCATTTAAATAAGGGTCAACATTCTGATAGCCTTCCTGATTACCTATTGTACCTGTGTGCTGGCTTTCTGTGTTTCATATACAAGTAGTCCCACATCCCGTTGTGTTGCAGATTTCTATGATTTTTCTCTTTTTAAATAGTATTCTGCTCTTCTGTTCTCCCTTCCTAAGTGAACAATTTCACATTTTCCCACATTATACTCCATTTGCCAACATTTTTTTCACTTATTTAATCTATCAATATCTCTCTGTATACTGTTTATATCCATCTCACAACCTGTCTTTCCACCTATTTTAGTGTCATCCGCAAATTTGACTACAGTACGTTCACTTCCTTCCGCCAAGTCATTAATATATATTGTAACAGTTGCAGTCCCAGCGCTGATTCTTGTGGACCCCCACTGGGCATGGGTCACCAAACTGAAAAAGATCTCCTTATCCTATCTTGCTGTTTCCTGCCCATTAGCCAATTCTCTATCCATATCAATATACTACCTTCAACGCTCTTATCTTATGACTTAACCTTTTGTGAAGTACTTTGTTGAATGCCTTCTGGAAGTTCAAAGACAATACATCTTCTGGCTCCCCTCTATCCACTTTGGATGAGACTTCCACAAAAAACTGTAATAAATTAGTCAGGCATGATTTCCCGTTCATAAAGCCTTTTGGCCTGTTTCCGTTAGACAGTGGTTAGTTGGCAGCACTCAAAGCGAGAGAATCCTTCTGTTACTATGTTTCCTTCTTACTTTGTGTCAGAAACCAGCTGCTTAAAAAGCCAGAGTGAGAGTGTCATTTTACCTGCAATGCAGTGGTGACTAGTGGGTGAGTCTTCAACTGCAACGTTCACAGCACGCGAGCATGTGAATCCAGGCTAGTACGTAGGATACCTTTGTTCACTAGCACACCTTCTTGCTCTAGCTCACACAGACCAAGGCTACGGTTAGCTTTTAACCTCTTGGTATATTTTTGGAAGGGCAAAACCAAAGACATCTGCAAAAGATAACAAGGTGTGGAGCTGAATGAACACAGCAGGCCAAGCAGCATCATAGGAGCAGGAAAGCTTAACGTTTCAGGCCTAGACCCTTCATCCAGCATCTGCAGTACCTATTATCTCTGATACAACTACATCTGCAAAAGATTGCTTCCTCTTGATATCGGGGAGATAAGTCTCTCATTGTCTCTTTCTGTCGTGTTTGTGTGTGTGTCTCTGTCTGTTTGAAGTTTCCTGATATTCTACAGGCATGACATTCAAGGGTCCCAACACTGGACTTTGCCAGACAGTGATTTGAATTTACACCTGCAGCCTGTTTTTGATTGTTACATCCTTCTTTCAAAAAAATACATTTTAGATTTCAAAACTAAAAAAAATCCACAGTACATTGGAGTTCTGATTCATTGTTGTGAAAATCATCTCAATATTTACCTTATACTACAACTAACCTGCTGCCCTGTTTTGCAGTGTCTGTATGCTCCTGATAGCAGACACTAATGTTAAGATGCTGTTCTCTAAGGAGGCATGCTTTCTCTATTGATGATAGAAATGGAACGAGTCACTGACTATGAAGACAAACTATGTTAACAGGAGCACACCTAAACAAGTTGTCAAGCTTCACTTACAAGGGTTGTGCCGGTTGCTTTCCTCACCTCTGCGGAAGAAATTAAAAGAAATATTGCTGACATCAAGCATTTATCTGTTTTCATTGACGATTTCCCCTATTGTAGTAAATGAGATTCGAAAAAGGTGCAAAATAAAATAGGTTTTCACCTGTGAATACATTAACATTGAAAATCTGTTGTATATTTCTTGCTCCATGTCAGGTCCAAAGTTAGAGAATTTAAGAAAGGGACATTAAATAGTACAAGCATTTAAAACTGGATGTAGAGACCATTGAAAGCTAAAACAAGTTGCTAGTAATCACAACAGGTCAGGCAGTGTCCTTGGAGGGAGAGCAAGCTAATGTTTTGAGTCTAAATGACTCTTCATCAGATGCCCGCTCTGATTTTGTTTTCAGTACAGATTCCAGCATCTGCAGTAATTTGCACCTACATTGTGTAGAGACTATTGTTGGGTATATTGTGGTGATGCAGGGTGAGATAGCACTCTAGGTTTTATTTTTGTTCATTCATCTGATGTGGGTGTCACTGTCTACATCAATACTTATTGCCTATAAGGTATCAGAGTAGATTTGTAACTCGGGTTGTGGATGTTGTGGTTGGTTGGCTCGCTGAGCTGGTTCATTGTTCCACAGACATTTCATTACCTTGCTGGGTAACATCACCAGTGCAGCCTCCGATGAAGCGCTGTTGTGTTTTCCCGCCTGGTGCTTAAACTCTGGTGTCCATTGAGCTAGATTACCTCACTTCCGGTTTTCCTTCGCAATGGAGTATATATGGGGTCTAGCTCTATGTGTTTATTGATGGCCTTCTCAGTGGAGAATCAGGTTTCTAGGAATTCCTGTGCTTGTCTCTGCTTGCCCTGTCCCAGAATCTGGTGTTGTCCCAATCGAATTGGTGGTTTTCCTTATCCATGTGGATGGAGATGAATGAGTATTGGTCGTGTCTTTTTGTTGCCAGATGATGTTTGTGTACTCTTGTGGCTAATTTCTTTCCTGTCTGTCCAATGTAATGTTTGTCACAGTCTCTGCAGGGAATCTTGTAAATGACATTGGTCCTGTCCATGGTGGGTAGTGGGTCTTCGGTTCGGGTTAGCAGTTGTCGGAGGGTTGATGTGGGTTTGTGCGCTACTCTGATGCCCAGTGGTCATGGGAGTCTTGTGGTCAGTTCAGACGTGTTCCTGATAGTAAGGTAGTGTGATGAGTCTGTTGGGGCATGTCGTTCCTGGTGTTGTTCGTGTAATAGGCATCTTCTGACCCAGTATTTTTGGGTATCCATTGTCCTTGAATACTTGGAAGAGGCACTCCTTTTCTTTTTGTTGTAGTTCTGTGTTGCTGCACTGTGTTGTTGCCCATTTAAATAATGTTCTCACACAGCTTCGTTTGTGTGAGTTAGGGTGGTTGTTGTTGAAATTCAGTACTTGGTGAGTGTGTGTGGCTTTCCTGTGCACCTTTGTTAGGAATTCCCCATTGGTCCTGAGTTCCACCATGATGCCCAGGAAGGGGAGCTGTTTGTTCTTTTCCTCTTCTCTGGTGAATCTGATCCCAGTGAGGGTGTTGTTTATTAGTTTGTGTGTCTCCTCTAGTTTGGTCCATTTAATAATTACGAAGGTGTGATCCACATAACGTATCCATACTTTTAGTTGTATTAGTGGAAGGGCCCTACTTTCCAGTCTCTGCATCACCGCTTCAGCTATTAGTCTGGAGATAGGTGATCCCATGGGTGTCCCATTGATCTGTTCATATATTTGGCCGTTTAAAGTGAAGTGGGTGGTGAGGCATAGGCCCAGTAGCTTCAGCATGTTGTCTGTGGCGATGGTGTCACTTGGTCTTGTTCTTGTTTTAGTAGGGCTGTCATTGTTTCTCTCACTAGTGGTATATCTAGCTATGTGAGTAGGGCAGTAACGTCAAATGATATCATGGTCTCATCGTCGTCAATTCTTATGTCCTTGATGGAATTGAGGAACTCTTGGGCTGAGTGGATTGAATGGAGGTGACTTGCTGAAAGGTGCTTTAGTCTCCTTTGTAGGTCCTTGGCTAATCTATGTGTTGGTGTGCCTGGCAGGGAGATGATAGTTCTGAGGGGTATCGGTTTTGTGTACCTTCGGGAGGCTGTAGAATTGGAGTGGGGGAGGGTGTTATTAGTTCCTTCAGGTTTCATTCTTAGGTAGTCTGTTTTGTTGATTCACCTGGTCTGTTTGAGTCTCTTTAATGTGTTGAGAATCATGTTGCCCAGTTGTGGTGTTGGGTCTGTCTGCACTTGCCGGTGTGTGTTCTCGTTGGCTAGCAGTGCACGTGCCTTGGAGAGGTAGTCCCATTTGTTTAGTATTACCGCCATGCACCCTTTGTCTGCTGTTAGTATTGTGATGTTTTTGTCTTTCTTCAGACCTTCTAGGGTCTTCCTTTCTGATGTGTTGAGAGTGTTAAGCTAGCTTTTCCTGGTCAGTGTTAGGATCACTGCCTGTCTGTCTTATTATGTGTCTATTATGTGCTTCTTCATTTGTTGGCTTGGATATCATCCCATGTTGTACCTGCATCAGACTGTACCACATTTTGTTTTGTGTAAATAGTGCTAGAGAAATCTAACGGGTCTAACAGCATTTGTGAAGAAAGAAGCAAAGTTAACATTTTGAATCTAAATGAAACATTGAAAAAAGGAGGAGGAGTTGGCCATTTGACTCTTTGGGTCTGCTTCACCATACAATATGGTAATGGTCCATCATCCAACTCAGTGCCCTGTTCCCACTTTCTCCTATACTCTTTGATCCCGTTAGCCCTCAGAACTTTGTCTAACTCCTTATTGAAAGTAAATGTTTAAGCCTCAACTGCTTTCTGTGGTAGAGAAAGCCACATGTTCATCATTCTTTCAGTGAAAAAATGAGGAGAGAGTGAAAAAGTGAAACTGTCGTTTAAAGACTTTAAAGCAACCTGGAACAGATTTATAATGATATCACTGAGCTTCTTCTCACAGGGCATAAAGTGCAGAGAGGGGACAGATTTAAATTAGACTGCAGAGAGAATCACATGCAGATAACGATCTCATAGTGCTGTCTCAATAATCTCTCAACTTTTTATTCTCAGATTAACATATGCAGTCATATATAGTGTACAAGATCACTATATAAGATCCTTCTTATTTATTCATGGAATATGGACATCATTGAAAAGAATAGTGTTTATTTCCCATCTCTAAGTATTCTTGAATTGAATGCTTTTACTTGTCCATTTCAGAGGATAGTTAAGAGTCAAACACATATATGAGGGTCTAGAGTCACATGTAGGTCAGGCAATGTATGGATGGCAGATATTTTCCCTGATGGACATTAAAAATATGTGGTTCACTAAATCATAATGGTTACTTAGTTGCCATTATGCCAGTTTTAAATTCCAGATCTGATTTTAATTCAAATTTCATGACCCTGTCTATTCCGCTTATAATTTTCTACAACTTAATCATGTTCTCCCTCAGTCTCCTCTGCTTTAAACAAAACTACCCCAGTCTATCCAATCTTTCTTCAGAACTAAAATTCTCCAGCACAGGCAACATCCTAGTAAATCTTCTCTGCACACCCTCCAGTGCACTAACATTCATCTAATAATGTGGATTCTAGACCTGCACACAATATTCTAGCATGGTCTAACAAATGTTTTATACAGATTAACCTCATTGATCTTAAACTTCATAAACTTAGTAAAGGCAAATATCCCAAATCCCTTCTTAACCACTTTAAGGTCCTTAAAGGGATCAGTGAGATGCACACCATGGTCTCTCCAATCTTCAGACCTTCTCAGGATTCCACTGTTCCTTTGCTGGGTTTTCCCCGCCCAAGTGCATCACCTCATATTTATCCAGATTAAAGTCATGCATTAGAGTTGCCACATGGCATAGGTAACTTTCTATATCTCCTGGATGTCAGACAAAAAGTAGTTAGAAAAATATTACTATCAGCTTTACTTGTCATTAATCATTTTTCAGATTGAGGGTAGGAAGAACATTTGTCTTGATAAGTTGTGGCAAAGTTATTTCGAGGTAGTGAGGCCATGAGGTAGTGAGAACTCTTCAAACCATTGAGATCCTTTGAATCTATGTGTATCTTCGTACAATCATTTCTTTTCCAATGCTACCCGACTGCTAATTCAGTCTGTAGGAATTGCTGTCACATTCAGTTGCTCCCTTCTTTCCCAGCCCTATCTTGTCTTTGAGCTGGAGACTTTGAGGGAAAGAAGAACTCTCCTCAACTGACGCCAAATTGGTCTCACACTCTCGTCTAATTCAAGATGATGTTCACTTGGAAGAAGTCCAATAACTCCAAAAAATATTTGTAATCTGTTTAGCAATCAATGGCCTGCAAAATTCTGCAAATCTCATCTGGTACATTTAGAGCTACTAGTTCAAGTTTTAGACATACTTGAGGTAAGTGCATTTTGCATAACGTCTACTATCTGGAACTTCAGACCTTTACTCCTCTCATTGCAATGGGCTCCCAGCTTAGTTTGACCAATTAAGATTAATATTGTTCTATTCTCTAACCTCAATTTTATTCTTGAGGCCTTCATTTTAGGTCACCATCTCGAGTAATTTCATAGGTCTGTGGAGTTCATTATGTTGCATGAAGAACCATGTCTCTCTGACACTTCACATTTGCTTAATGCTCTCTTTGTGCAGTCATCATTCTAACACCACAAACAATTTGTCACCTTTTGACCTGATATTACTAACTTGTTTTATGGTGTAAAATGATTTTTCAGCATGAGCTGCCATCTTTGTAGGTTTCATTTCAGCTAAGCGATTGTGATAAAGCGATTCAGCTGTTTGCAGTTAGAGCTTTCCCCATGCTAAACATATTTCTTCTGGGTTATTTCCTCTACACTAATCCTGTCCTTTGACCTTGATCTTCCAGACACCTTTCTGCAAATATTTTTTCATCTTTCATCCAAATCTGTTATTTTCATTCACCTTGAATTATCTGTCAACAAAGCCGTATCTGTTCTCCCATACGCTGTAGCTGATAATTGTCAACATCAGAGCTTCTGTACATAGATAACAAGGTGTAGAGCTGGATGAACACTGCAGGCCAATCAGCATCAGGATTGTTTCACATAACCTACAAAGAGGCAGGCACAGCTTGGGCCGAAGCTATACCTGCCTCTTTGTAGGTTACATGGAACAATCTCTCTTCCGTACCTACACTGGCCCTAAATCCCACCTCTTCCTCCGTTACATTGATGACCGTATCGGCGCCGCCTCGCACACCCACGACGAGCTCGAACAGTTCATCCATTTCACCAACACCTTCCACCCCAACTTTAAGTTTATCTGGACCATCTTTAATACCTCTCTCTACTTCCTGGACCTCTCTGTCTCCATCTCTGGCAGCCACCTAGAAACCGGTATCCATTTCAAGCCCACCGACTCCCACAGCTACCTCGAACACACCTCCGCCCACCCACCCTACTGCAAAAATGCCATCCCCTATTCCCAATTCCTTTGCCTCCGCCACATCTGCTCCCAGGATGAGGCATTCCACTCCCGTACATCTCAGATGTCCTTGTTTCTCAAGGTCCACAACTTCACTCCCTCAGTGGTCGAGAAAGCTCTCGACCGTGTCTCCTGCATTTCCCGCAACTCATCCCTCACGACCCCTCCCTGCAATAACAACTAAACCAGAATCCCCCTCATCCTCACATACCACCCCACCAACCTCAAGATCCAACGCATCATCCTCTGACACTTCTGCCATCTGCAATCCGACCCAACCACCAAAGACATTTTTCCCTCACCACTCTTATCTGCTTTCTGGAGGGGTCACTCTATCCGTGACTCCCTTGTCCGCTCCACACCCCCCTCCAGCCCCACCACACCCGGCACTTTTCCCTGCAACCGCAGGAAGTGCTACACCTGCCCCCTCACCCCCATCCCAGGCCCCAAGAAGACTTTCCATATCAAGCAGATGTTGACCTGCCCATCTGCTAATGTGGTATACTGCTTCTGCTGTACCCGTTGTGGCCTCCTCTACATCGGGGAAACCAAGCAGAGGCTTGGGGACCGTTTTGCAGAACGCCTAAGTTCGGTTCGCACTAAACAACTGCACCTCCCAGTTGCGAACCATTTCAACTCCCCCTCCCACTCCTCAGATGACACGTCCATCCTGGGCCTCCTGCAGTGCCACAACGATGCTACCCAAAGGTTGCAGGAACAGCAACTCATATTCCGCTTGGGAACCCTGCAGCCCAATGGTATCAATGTGGACTTCACAAGCTTCAAAATTTCCCCACCCCCTACCGCATCCCAAAACCAGCCCTGCTCGTCCCCGCCTCCCTAACCTGTCCTTCCTCCCACCTATCCCCTCCTCCCACCTCAAGCCCCACCCCCATCTCCTACCTACTAACCTCATCCCGCCCCCTTGACCTGTCCGTCCTCCCTGGACTGACCTATCTCCTCCCTACCTCCCCACCTACACTGACCTTTACTGTCTCCATCCCCGCCTCTTTGACCTGTCTGTCTCCTCTCCACCTATCCTCTCCTCTATCCATCTTCGATCCACCTACCCCTCTCTCTCTATTTATTTCTGAAACCCCATCCCCTCCCCCATTTCTGATGAAGGGTCTAGGCCTGAAATGTCAGCCTTCCTGCTCCTCTGAGGCATCTTGGCCTGCTGTGTTCATCCAGCTCTACACCTTGTTGTCTCAGAAACTCCAGCATCTGCAGTTGCTACTACCTCAGAGTTTCTGTACTCATTGTTAGTTTTCTCAGCAGTTGTACTCTCATGACAGGATCTTGTGTGTGTAAGGCAGATTTTCTCCAATGAAATTATCTTTCAGTTGTCCATACTTTCAAGATGCAGTGCAGTTGTCACTTGTCTTTCATATTTAACATTAATCTCCCTCTCCCCTTGAATTGTGATGTTGAACACATACTGTTCATGTGTACTGTAAATATTGGGATTCAAAATGTTACTTCAAAAGTTTCAAAACTTCTGCATTTTGGTCCTCTGTGAGATCTAGTCTTCAATTGCAGTTCGTCGCATACTTTTCCCAGCACTGGGAAGAATATTATAACTCTTATATACTAATGTTTTATAAATAATTCTGCCGCTAATTTATTTCTGCGCTTTCATTTTCACAGCAGCAGCAGGGCCTAGAAAATGCTCACACATTTTAACTTACCCAGTAATTCAAAGTTGGAGACTGTTGTTTTGTTAAGCCTTTTCTCCAGCAGCTAACACATATACAGTTTTGAAAATCCACACACTTTTAGCTGCTTCACTCTGACACCATATTGTAAGTAATGTGTGTTTAATAGCTGCCATAGATTGCACACAAAGAGCCTTATAGCAGAGATAGAGGTCACACGACTGCAGCAAATCAGCCAATACACGAAGGATTCATTTGCTTTTGTCCAAGAAATTAGCCTTTCCTCAGAAGGAAACCTGCCCATTTCAGTTGTTAGTCTAGTAACCCTTCATTGAATAGCTTCCACTGCATTTAGATCCTTCTTTTAATAGGGGGATCAATATTGTACATAATATGCCCAGACATGATCCCACCAATTCCCTTCATAAATAAAGTAAAAGTCCCTACTTTGGAATTACATTTCCATTGAAATCTACAATAATTTACATTTGCTTTCCTAATTACTTGCTTTACCTGCATTCTAAGCTATTGCGATTAATGCACTAGGACATCCAGATCCCTCTGCGTATCAGGTCTCTGCAATCTCTCACCATTAAGGCAATACGCTGTTTCTCTCATTCTTTCTGCAAAACTGGATGATTTTATATTTTTTACACTCCACTCCATTTGCCAGACCTTCAACCAGCCACTTTAAAAATGTTTGTTTGGGACTTCATTCTGTTCTCCTCACAACTTTTTTCTCCTGACCTTTAGACGGGTAGGACAGGTGCCTGGAAAGGGCCATCTCCTATTGTAATAGTGCTCTCTCACTTCTTGGCTGCTTACTCTTGGGTAGTTTGCCCAATGTCAAGCAGTGCCTTTTCCTGTTACATACACCCCCATTCCACACACCCTGCCACTGCAATCCCTCCCTCACCCCAACATGCTCCTCTGGCATGGCAGGAGGATTCATGTGCCGAAGCTCCTCCCTGCTACTTTCCAATCCTAATTCCCTCTTTTGCTGCTTGTTCACTCACCAGGGCTTCCACTAACAAAGTCTTATACTGAAGTGGTGACAGTGCCTCTTAAAAGTAGAGCCACTCACACATGCATGCTTCTCAGCACCAGCTAAGTCAATGCCTTGGCACTGGTTGTGCAATTGTGAACAATCTCTATTCCTTAACTGTGTTTACCAGTGAAGCCATTAGTTCTCATGTCTCTCTGGGTTCATCCATCCTCTCCTTTAAAATTGTGTGTCATTCTGGATGTATCTGAATCCAGTGAGGCCCTCCAAGATTGCAATTCTTAATATGTGCCATTGCCCAGACCTGTCCCTATTGACAGTTGAACATCCAACTACTTGAATCACTTTTTCTGTCTGTCTTACGATTCCTAATGATGGGTGCAATGTTATCGAGGTGACAGTATTGCTTCATCAGCTGGAGAGATGGCCAAAGCTCCATGTCAGCACTTTTTGTGAAAGCCCACTGCATGTTCCTTAAATCAGGCACTTCGTTGGTCCCAAAGTGAAGGACCTCAGGGCAGAAGTTATGCACACTGAATTGCCAACCAATCAAAACCTGACAGCAGTATTGTGTGGCAGTGCAACTGGTGAGGTGGGCCGCAGATATCTTAGGGGCTTGTAGAGCTGGAGGAGGAGACAGACAGAGGGACAGGTGGGGCTATAAAATGAGTGTTTTTTCTCTATTCAGTAATGGAATGCAAATGTTGCTAGCTAGGCCAGTATTTAGTTACTATCCCTAATTGCCCTTAAAAAGACAATAATGAGCTGTCTTCTTGAAATTCTGAAGTCCATTTGGTTTAGGTATTCCCAAAATGCTGTTAGGGAGAGATTTCCAGGATTTTGACCCAACAACACTGAAGGAACGGAGATTTATTTCCAGATCAAGATGATGCATGGTTTGGAAAGGAACTTGCAGATGATGATGTTCCCATTTATCTGCTTCTCTTATCGTTGAAATGGTAGTGTTTGTGTGTTTGGAGGATGCTGTTTAAGGAACATTAGTGAATTTCTGCATTCTTGTAGACGGTATAAACAGCTGTAACTGTGCATCAGTGATGGAAAGCATAAATGTTTGTGAATATGGTGTCAATCAATGGACTGTTTTGCTCTTGATGGTGTCATGCTTCTTGAGTGTTGTTGGAGGTGCAGGCATTCAGGCAAGTACAGAGTATTCCATCACACTCCTGACTTGTGTTTTTTTGATGGTGAATAGGCTTTGGGGACTCAGGTGAGTTACTCGTCATAGAATTCCCAATCTCTAATCGGCTCTTGTAGCCACTGTATTTATGCGGCTGGCCAGTCAGTTTTTGGGCAATGGTAACAACAAGATGTTGATACTTGGGGATTCAATGATGAGAATGCCATTGAATGTCGAGGAATAATAGTTAAGTGATCTCTTCTTGCAAGGTAACTTGTGGTGGTTCCTTGCCACTTGTCAGTCCAAACCTGAATATTGTCCAGGTCTTGCTTCATTTGGACTTGGACTGCTTCAGAATTTGAAGTGTAGTGAATGGTGCTGAACATTGTGTGTAGTCATCAGTGAAGATCTCTCTCTCTCTCTCACTCTCTCTAGCTCACATACACACACACCCACACACATACACACACGAGCGCACAGTTTTAAACTTTTTAAAAGCATGCTTCCTGATGCCACATGGTCAAATGCAGCCTTAAATCAGCTTCCTTGTCCGTGTTTGACCAAGGTTGTTATGATGTCAGGAGGCAAAGTGCCCCACTGGAACCCGAACTAAGTGTGACTGAGCAGGTTATTGTTCAGCAAGTGTTGCTTGATAGCACTGTTGATGACATTTTCCATCACTTTCCTGATGATTGAAAGTAGACAGATGGGGCAGTAATTGGCCACATTGGAATTGTTCTGCTTTTTGTGTACAGCACCTCCCTGGGCAATTTTCCACATGGTCTCTTTGACAATCTAGTAAAACTGTTGTGAATGGGAATCGGGGGTCACTAATCAGCATGGTCATGTCTTAGTGTTGCATGCTCACGGCCAGTTTCTTTTAGATGAAAAGAGATCCAGTCTAATAGCTATAGACAAATTTTGCATATAGTAACGTGTTGTATAATGACATCATTATCTTGGGAGTCCGATTAACATAATACTTTTTACAATTACTTCCATAACCTCCCGAAGCCCAAGCCTGATTTAAGCAATCCCTCATCTGCCTGCAGTACTTTGCTGCCTAACAATGGGAACACGTTATAGCATGTAAGCATACAGTAACCCCTTAACTTTAAATTACTCACTGTGTCTGCAGGAAAATGTGACCCTTCGTAGGAGATGACAGTATCATTTGCAGAGAGATGACTCATTGCACAGCAAACTAAATCTTGTTTTGATACAGAGTAGGTTGCCATGAAGCCATAGCCAAAAACAGCAAACAAGCAGCAGGACCAGACATTCTAATGTCAAAGTTTACTGCTAGTTTTGAGGCTAGGGAAGCTTTAAAAACATTCTTACATGTGTTCCAGTTGGATCTGTGTTTACATCTAAATTTGCAGCATGTTTTATAACCTTTAGTTTGGAGATGTATCATGAGTGAGACCGGTCTAAATTTTTTTACTTTTGAATTAGCTCTGCAACTTGAAACAATTGATTAAATGAAAAACACAATGTAATTCATGGAATTTAATTGAAATTAATGTGGAATGTTATGATGGGAGACAATCTGGAATCATGAGCTCTTTCAAATAAATAGACGATACAATAAAATTGAAGCCACTTTGTTTTCTCCTAGCTTGGAAAAGAATTAACTTACTTAGCTTGAAATGATAAAAGAGAAGGATGGAACTTAGCAAACATTTCATCATGTCAATGAGATGGAGCAGGTCATCATAAATTACTACAGGACTGGGTTTGGCTTAGATTTGTGGGCAGGCTCTACATTCATTTCAATTAGAAGTAAATTCAATGCTTCATAGCAACAGAAATAGCTACTGTAATGTGCCTTAAAACATGTGCTTGTAATTAATGTCATATTATTGCCTGGAAAAAGATTACTTACTACAGTGTTTGTAAATATTTTACTTCAGATAGGCTAACAGCTGAAACAGCTTGCGGACAGAATTGCTACAATCTGTTCTCACTCATTCAAACTTCTATCAGAAGAATGGGTTAAAGTTCATTGATTGTTTAAGAGATTATGATGTCCATGTTGAAAAATATGGTGCGAAATCTGGAAGGGAGAAAGGTGACCAATGTAACTTTCATTCTTAAAATATTCTTTCTTGGGATGTGAACATCTCTAGCAAGGCTAGTAATTATTTCATATCCCCAATACACATTTAGAAAGTTCATGGAATCCCCACAGTGTGGAAAGAGGCCACTCAGCCCATTGAGTCTGCACTGACCCTCCGAACAGCTTCTCACCCACACTCAGTACCTACCCATTTACATAGCTAATTTACCTAGCCTACATATCCTGGACATTATGGGGCAATTGAGCATGGCCAATCCACTTAACCTGCACGTCTTTGGACTGTGGGAGGAAACCGGAGCACTTGGCAGAAACCCACATAGACACAGGGAGAATATGCAAACTCCACACAGACAGTCACCCAAGGCTGGAATCAAACCTGGGTCACTGGTGCTGTGAGGCAGAAGTGCTAACCACTGAGCTACTATGCCCCCATCTGGTTGCCAATTCAGAAGCTGGTTGTGAATTGCCATCTTGAATCTCTGCAGTCCATATGCTGTCAGTACACTAACAATGCTGTTAGGAAGGATAATTGACATGGTGACCATAAGGAAAGCAATGTATTTCCAGGCTGGAATAGCAGGGGCCTTGGGGAGAAACATGTTCTCATACATCTGCTGCCCTTGTCCCAGGTCACTGAGGTTTCATGTTTGGAAGGTGCTGTCAAAGGAACATTGGTGAGCCATGACAATGCATCTTGTAGTTAGTACATAATTCTGCCATTGTACATTGTTGGTGGCAGGAATGAATGTTGAAGGTAGTGGATAGAGAGCTGATTAAGTGATCTGCTTTATTTTAGATGGTGTCAGGCTCTTGACTTTTACTAGAGAACAGTTATCCAGGTTAATGGAGAGTACTCCTGAAGGTGTGTCTTGTCAATAGTGGACTGGCACTGGGGAGTCAAAAAGGTGCATTATTCAGAATTATCTGACCTGTTTTTGTCACTGCATTATTAGTACAACTGATCAAGTTCATTTTCTGTTCAAGGTCAACCTTCAAAATATTGCTGGTGGGGTTTCAGTGATGGCCATGCTTTTGATAGTCATGAGGAGCTGGTTAATTTCTCTTATAGTGGACAATATCATTACTTGGCATGTGAGCTGCAAATATACTTGCCACTTCCCAGCCCAAAATTGAGTGTTGTCCAGGTCTTACTGCATTTGGACATGGACTAGTTCAATATCCGAGGAGTTACAAATGTACAATAAGCAGACACTCTCAATTCTATTTATTAAGTTCACTCATGGGATATGGTCATCACTGCCTGGGCCAGCATTTAATGCCTTTCCCAAGTTGCTCTGTGGAAGTCATGGTGAGTTGCCTTCTTGAACTGCTGTAGTCCTTTTGCTGTAAGTAAATCCACTGTACTGTTAGGGATGGAATTCCAGGATTTTGACCCATTGACACTGAAGAAATGACAATATATTTCCAAATCAGGAAGCTGAGTGGGTGGAAGGAAACATGGTCATGTATGTGCTGCCTTTCCCCTTCCAGCTGGAAATGGCTATATGTTTTGAAGGTGCTGACTAAGGGGCCTAGTGAATTTCTGTAGTATATCCTATAGGCGGTACACACTGCTGCAATTGTGCATCAGTGATAGAGAGAGTGAAGGTTTTGTGGATGTTCTGACAATACTATGGCTTTAAGAGGGGTATTTTGTCCTTTTTTTTAATGAAGTGATATTGAGACAGAGGTAGTGAGAGGTCTGCTTCAGCCAATAAAGTAAACAGCTTGTGAGGCCTTGGGTTCTTTTTTAAGTTGGAGCAAAAGAACAAACCTGTGTGGGTGGGGTCAAACTCTCACAGAACCAGGATTTTTAGCTTTAGCTTCTAGTAGCAATTCCTGGGGTCATGAAGCTGGATGAAGAAGCTCTTTTTCCTCTTTCAGTTACAGCTAAAAGCTGGGATTCTCTTTCTGCTGCTACAATTGCATGTGAAACAAACTATTTTACTGACTTTGCCTTTGCCAAGGGTGTCGTTATGGGATGTTACGATATTGGAACAGTTCATAGGTAGTTTATTATTTTAGGTGTTTTGATAGATTTATGGTTAAGCCATTTCTTTTTCTTCATTTTGTCTGAATTTTAATTATAGTGTGTAAATTAGGTGTGTTTTGCATCAGCTTGATAGTTTGAACAATCAAATTGCACCCAAACTCAACACCAGGCACTTGCCTTTAAAATTAGAAAAAGTTAGGGCATAGCCTATCTCTGAGACGTGTTTTCAGGGGGTTTGGTGTAGTCCATAACAAATTGGCACCAATCAAGCAGGTCACCCTGGATAGTGACAAGTGGGGAGCATTCCATCACATTCCTATCTTGTTCCTTGTAGATAGTGAGCATGCTTTAGGAAATCAGTTGGTGAGTTATTCGTCGTAGTATTCCCAGCCTCCGATCTGCTCTTGTTGCCACTGTATTTATATGGCTAGTCGCCAGTTCAGTTTCTGCTCGATTTTAATCCTCAGGATGTTAATAGAGTTATAGAGCTGTACAGAACGGAAACAGACCCTTTGGCCCAACTCGTCCATGATGATCAGATATCCTAAATTAATCTAGTCCCATTTGCCAGTTTTGGCTCATATCCCTCTAAATCTTTCCTATTCATATACCCAACCAGATGCCTTTTAAATGTTGTAATTGTACCAGCCTCCACCACTTCCTCTGGCAGCTCATTTCATACACATGCCACCCTCTGCGTGAAAATGTTGCCCCTTAGGTCCCTTTTAAATCTTTCCTCTCTCACTTGAAACCCATGCCCTCTAATTCTGGACTCCCCCATCCTGCGGAACAGACTTAGTTCTTCACCTTATCCATGCCATCATGATTTTATAAACCTCTATAATGTTAATCTTCAGCCTCTGACACTCCAGGGAAAATAGTGCCAGCCTATAGCTCAAACCCTCCAACTCTATCAACATCCTTGCAGATCTTTTCTGAACCCTTTCAAGTTTCACAACATCCTTCCTAAAGGAGGGTGACCAGAATTACACACAGTATTCCAAACGTGGCCTAACCAATGCCCTGTACTATGTAACATGACTTTCCAACTCCTATACAATAATGGAGATTCAGTAATGAATATGAAGTGATGGTGGTTAGATTCTCTCTTATTGATGAGGGTCATTGCCCAACATTTGTGTGTCACTTTTCCACCCAAACCTGGATATTTTTCAGGTCTTACTACATTTGGACATAGACTACTTCAGTATCTGAAGGATTGTGAATGGTGCTGATCATTTTGTAATCATTGGCAAACAAAATGGCGTAGAGTATAAGAGCAAGGAGGTCACATTGGAGTTGTACAGAGTGTTGGTTAGGCTGCAACTTGAGTGCTGTTAGCAGTTCTCGTCACCCTTAATAAAGGGAAGGATGTGATAGCACTAGAGGGGGTACAGAGGACATTCACCAGGATGTTGCCTGGGATGGAGAAAATGAACTATAAGGAGAGACTAGATTGGCTTGGATTGTTTTCTTTAGAGCAGAGAAGACTGAGGTGGGGGGGGCATGACTGAGGTGTATAAGATTATGAGGGGAATGGACAGGGTGAATAGAGAGCAGCTGTTCCCCTTGTTTGAGAGGTCAGTCATGAGAGGCACAGTTTTAGGCTAAGGGGCAGGAGATTCAGAGGGGATTTGGGTAAAAAAAAACTTTTTCACTCAGTGGGTGCTGCGAAACTGGAATGCACTACCTGAGAAGATAGTGGAGGCTGGAAACCTTACAAACTTTTAACATATTTGGATGAGTACTTCAACTATCATAACATTTAAGGATATGGGATAAGTGCAAGAAATTGGGATTAGTTGACTTTTAGTGGTAGTTATGTTGGTGCAGACTCATTGGGCTGAAGGGCATTTTCTGCACTGTCTGAATCTATGAATCCCCACTTCTGACCTTATGATGGACGGGTGGTCATTGATGAATCAACTAGAGACGGTTGGGCCTTGGGCATTACCCTGAGGAACTTCTGCAGTGATGTTCTGATTTGAGATGGTTGATCTCCAATGACTACAGCCTTCTTTGTTTAACAGAAAACAGAAATTGCTGGAAAGGCTCAGCAGGTCTGGCAGCATATGTGGTGAGAACTCAGAGTTAACGCTTCGGGTCAAGTGACCCTTCCCCAGGCCCTTCTTTATACTAGGTGCGATGCCAGTCAGCAGAGAGTCTTCTCCCTGACTCCAACATTACCTCCTTCCTGTTATACTCTATGCCACTTGTTGCCATATTCAGTTAAGTGCTGCCTTGATGTCAAGGGCAGTCACCTCACTCACTTTTGGAATTCAGTTTTTTTTTTGTCCATGATTGGGCCAAGGCTTAAGTGAGCCAAATGACCATGGAATAATTCTAATTAAGCAGGTTATTGCTAGGTGAGTGCTATTTGATCATACTATCAAGGCCATCTTCTATCAATTGCTGATTATTGAGAGTAGGATGATTTGGCATTAATGACCTGAATCGGATTTGTGCTATCGTTGTGGACAACTTACGGTTACATCAACTATATCTTATGATTCAAATTTGACTTTAAGGTGTGTTTGTCTGTTTACTCTGAATAAATTCATATATCTTAACCACAAGAAATGTTGTCAGTTCAAAAGATATCTAATATAGTATGCTTGTTTTCAGAGACAATTGACAGATCACATCAACATCTTAAAATGACCGAGCAAATACTTCACACTCAACCTCACCATCATAAGAGTACAACCCTTGTTGCCAGCTTTAATATGAACAGCTGAGGAGATGGAGGAGCAAGAGGATGAGAAGAAAGAAAAGAGGAGCAAGAGAAAGAGAGGAAGAATGGAGGAGACAACCAGCATATCTCCTTCCAGTCAGGCTAGCACTGTTTGACTCTTCTGACTGCAGCAAAACTGTTTCCCAATTTATATTGGCCACAATGCTAAAATAAAACCCTTGACGAAACAAATTTTCAAAATAACTTTAGCAACCAAACCATCTGTACAAAATTTTAGAAGCACAAAAATTACTCAGGCGTTCCCTTAGTCCCTGTTTTGTTTGTCCTTTTTTCTGTCCTCGTGATCTTACACAGTATGACTCTGCTGGCTGCAATTTAACTTGTGGAAGAATGCTGCCTTCAGTGAGGGATGATGACAAAAGATGGCTTTGCAGGATGACCTTAATCAGCACATATCGCTGCCTCTGGGTGGAGTTAGTCAGTCTGCAATTAGAACTTGTAGTCTAAACATATAGCTAAGAGTGAGCTACTACCTCGTAGGAGAAAACAATGTTAATGTGCCTAATCCTGATACAGTTGTTGAATCTTACTTTGCTGTTTTATATGGTATCAAGTTGAGCTTATAGTGTTTCAGTCTGAGCTTTCCTTGCAGCACTCAGCATTGGTTTCTATTTGTATTTTTATTCATAAAAGCTGACATAGAAGCTATCGGAGACTCTTTCAGCAATCATTCTGCAATTGTTCTCATAGCTACCACTTCCTTACTGGGGAGCCTAAGCTCCAGGCCCTCTGCAAAAACGCTATGATAAGATGGTGCTGGACTCCTCCATACCTACAGTAGCCACAGGTTTTCTGGTAAGTTTCCCACTATACTTTTGTGCATGTCCAACGCTACTTTCCATATACTGTCCCATTAAAGTCCTTGTGTGAACTCTCTGATCTTACCTTCTGGGCACGTCGCACTTGTGGTGCCCCTCCCTGGATCCTGCCTACTCATATTTTGCCAATGCCTCTTCACAAGCTGCATTCTCATACATGAACCACTATGCTCAGAAATCCCTCCATCTATCACACTTGTTTCACTCCTCTACTAACAATCTACGCCAGCCATGACTCATAACTCACACTCATGGAACACAATTTTACAGTTGATAACTGGTGCATTGTTCAGAAGAGTGGAGGCCCTTCATAAAGTTTACTGCTTGGCGATGACAATAGCCAGGCTGTGTTAGCAAGAGGGCTTAGGGTCAGTGCACAATCCCCTATAAAGAAGGGTCCATTGATGGCCACATGTGGCAATCCCATCAAGGCATCCACAAGTCAGCCAGGGACATCTGTAAAGGATTGTGCCCTCAGACTTGCCAGCTTGTGGAGAAGGCAAAAGACCACCAGGAAGCATAACACTCACTGAGTGTTAGAGGGTATCTCAAGATTTGTCAAGGCAATTGAACCTTTGCTTCAGCATCACAATTGTCTGTTGATTTTTCTGGTGACTGTGTGGCTCCTCATTATATTCTTTCAAAAAAGACACTTAAATTTGACCAATTAATCTAAGTTAAAAGGTAACAAGCACATCCCCTCCCTGCACCCCCAATCCCCGAAAGGGAAACTGTAACAAAAACAAAACTTCAAAATTTAAATTGTGTTTATTGTGGTAAAGGTGATGTAGTTCCTGCCAGAAACAGAAGGTGCCAAGCGCGCCAGTTGTTAGATTTTGGGATTTGTGATCACAATTGCTTAATACAGTCAGTTGGAGCATTTGTAGACAATTTTCAGGTAATTTATTGAGGTTGTTAAGCAGCAGTTTAGATACGATACATTAGCTAATTACACAAGGAAAATATACAACGGTGATAATTGAAGATGGTTCATTGATGCCAGAGGGCAAACAGGCTGTTGGTGCGGAATGTGTTGGTCTAATTAATGTTGTGAAGACACCATTCTTCTCTCTAGCCAAACTGTAAGGGAACTATGGGTTTTCCTCCACCTCTTCTAGTCCATCTCCCTTCTGGAGAAGATAGTTCATTGAAGAGGACTACTGCCTGACAGGATTGCCCTCAGCCTCTATTGATATACCCTATTTCTAGGGCTGGTAACATACCCTGTGCCAATCAATTTTGGCTAATGACAATAGGCACCATGATGAGCCTTGACATCTTACCCACCTTCATTTGAAGTTGTTTTGATTAGGCGTAATGACATCCTGTCCTCCATAGCACTTCATTGATAGCAAGTATTGAGGGTGCCTATAAATCTTTGATGTCAATTCAACGGGGCATTGTAACCTCAGTTCTTCTTGTGCCCATTCCTTTCTTTTCATATGCTAGAGATTGGTTTTATGTTTGTAGAAAGTTGGTTACTTTGTAACGCAGTCAAACGAGGTTTCAGGCTACGCAGGAAATGCTGAGTGTGAAAGATGAAAATAACTCGGTTTCAAAGTGGACCACAATTTGTAATACAAAGCCTGCTATGTTATTCCTCTCCAAGAACACCCAAGCACAGGCATAACTACAGAACAAAGATGGTTCTCATTAGGTGTGCTAACCACGTCCAGTTAGGTTGCAACGGGAAGTCATTAACCAGATGTAGAGTTGCTATCCTTAGTCATCCAACAATCATCCAACAGCAGATGAACGATTCCTCTCAAAAGAATGCATGTGTTATGACTACTACCAGCATTTCCTGTATGATGTGAAGGGTATATTTGCACATAACCTGAACATTAACCATTGCAGTTTCTAAACATCGCAGCACTGAAATATGGTGCAATTGTTGCCATTCTGCTTGGTTACCTTCGGGTCAGTTGTCTTTAGCAGCCATGTTAAAGTATCCCAGCTCATTTTAACAGTCTTCTTGCAATTCAAAATCCCAAAGCATTTAAAGGTTAATAGTCCATATCTTTATTCTTTAACACAATATTAGTTGTGATTCATGTATCAGGATACCAGGCCTCTGTACCTCAATGCTGTAATGTTATCCTCATTAAATTACATTTTTTTTTCCACCAAAGTGGATAAGGTCACATTTCCCAATATTATATTCCATCTGACAAATTTCTGCCCACTCGTTAAGCTTAACTATATTCCTGACAGGTGTTATGCTAACTGGCCCATAGTTTTCTGCAGCTCCTCCTTTCTTCAATAAAGGAATTAGAGCCAACTCCCCAAAACTCTTGCATAAACCCAAACACAGCCGGTAAAGAAAACCCAACTAAACTGCAAGTTGTTAATGCATTTATTTGAATGGTACTTTGGGTGTCCTTTCTTCTGCTGAATTCAGTTTAAGCTGTATGTCACTATGGGAGGGCATTAGAAAGACCAGCAAGGCAAAGAATGGACTGCTCAGTTTGAAAACCCTGAATACTTCCAGCTTATACATGCAATGTCCTCTGGTGCTCAGTGCAGGCCATACCAGAAGAGAGTGAAAAAAGGCATGGTTGTCATTTTGGAAATGAGGTAACCATAAAACCATAGAAATAAAGCTACGCAGCTGGATTTTGCAGCCTTTTTGATTTATATTGGGTCATCCTCCCTACATATATCCAAACACTCCACTTAACTAGTATCATCAACTCATAGAATAATTACAGGACAGGGGTTGAACATTTGGCCTGTCATGTCTGTAAGGACAAATCAGCAACTCCCAGCCCACCCTTTTTGCATAAACCTGCAGATTTGTTCTCCTCTGATGGCTTATCCAATTACATTCTAAAATGAATAATTTAAACTGCACCTGAAAACACTTTCAGGTGGCAAATTCCAGATCCTAACTACACCCTATATGAAGAAATTTTCCTCGTGTCACTGTTGGTTCTTCCGTTCAATTTATATCAGTGGCATTTGGTTCTCAGCCCTTCCACCAAATGCAAAATTTACTCCAAAACTAGTCTGTTTCAGCACCTCAATCAAATTTCAATTTAACCTTGGACAATTGAGGGTCAAAAGAGACGTGAGTGAGGCAGAACTATGTATTATCGATACAAATAACACCATAAGACATAGTAGCAGGAATAAGCTATTCATCCTATCAAGTCTTGTCCACTGTTCAATGTGATCATGGCTTATCTGATAATCCTCAACATTACCTTCATGCCTTTTCTGCATAACGCTTGATTCCCTTACTGATGAAAAATCTGTCTCAACTTTGAATATACTTAGTTACTCAGTCTCTACTACTGCTGCAGTAAGAGTTTTCCATAAGTTCACTACCTTCTGACAGAAGAAATTCCTCTTCATGACTGTCTGAAATATACAACCCTTAACTCTGAGATTATACTGTCTGGTCCTAGACTGTCATATAAGGGGAAACAACTTTTCCACATCTACCATGTTCAGTCTTTTAAGAAACTTGTATTATTCAATAAGGTCATCCCCTGTTCTTCTATAGTTCAATAAGTACATGCCTATCCTACTCAACGTCTCCTCATAAGACAATCCCTCCATACTTAGTATCATCCTATTGAACCTTCTCTGAACTGCTCCCAATTCCAGTACATTTTTCCTTTGATAAGGGGCCCTAAACTGCTCACCTTATTCCAGATGTGGTCGGCCAAATGCATTGCGTAGTTTTAAACTTTTTTTTTAATTCACAGCATGCGGATATCAGTGGCTAGGCTAGCATTTAATTCCCAACCCTACTTGTCACTGTTGTCAACCTAATTGTCAACCACATTGCTGTAGGTCTGGAGTCACATGTAGATCAGTCTGTGTAAGAATGACAGTTTCCTTCCGTAAAGGACATTAGTTAATCATTTGGGTTCTTTTCGGCACTGGTCTCTTAATTCCAGGTTTTTATTGAATTCAAATTCCGCTGTCTGCCATGGCAGGAATCGAACCTGAATCCCCAGAACATGAACTGGATCCCTGGAATAATAGTCCAGCGATAATATCACTAGGCCATCGCTTCCCCTAAATGGAGAACAGCTGCAGAAATCTACTACACAAAGGGAATGGGGGTACTTGTACATGAAACACAGAAAACTAGCACATAGGTAAAGCAGATAATCGGGAAAACTAATGGAATGTTGGCCCTTATTTCAAAGGAGTTGGAGTATGAGTAGTGATGTTTTATTGCAACTGTACAACGTGCTGGTGAGACCAGATCCGGAGTATTATGAGTAGTTTCCATCCCTTTATCAAGGAAAAGATATCATTTACTTGGAGACAGTTCAGAAAAGGTTCACTAGGGCGATCCCTGCTATAGTGGATCGTCAAAGGCTAAACGGGTTAGGACCCTACTCACTGGAGTTTGGAAGAATGAGAGGTGATCTCATTGAAACATATAGGATTCTTAAAGGGTTTGACAGGGTAAATGCTGAGAGGATGTTTCCCCTCACAGGAGAGCCTAAGACCAGAGGGGACAGTCTCAGAATAAAGGCACAGCAATTTAAGACTGAAATGAGGAGGAGTTTCTTCTCTCAGAGGATTGTAAGTTTTTGGAATTCCTTGCCACAGAGAGCTGTGGGGCTAGAGTCCTTGTGCATACTTAAGGTTGCAATAGATAGATCATTGGAGGAATCAAGTGTTACGGTTAAAATGTAGGAAAGTAGATGTTAGGAATGTCACATTAGCCATGATCCTAATGAATGGCAGAGCAGGCTTGATTGGTTGAATGGCTTACTCTTATTCTTATTTTTTGTGGTTTTATTGTTTTAGCAAAACCTCCTTTGTTTTATACTCTATTCCCTTTGAAATAAAGGCCAACATTCCAGGCACCTTCCCTATTACCCACTGATCTTGGATGCTAGCTTTTTGTGATTCATAACGAAGACTCCTAAATCCTTCTGTTCTGTAGTTTTCTGCAGTCTTTCGCCATTACGTAATATTCATCTCCTTTTTTTTCACCAAAGTGCATTAGCTCATATTTCTCTACATAATATTCCAATTGCCAAATTTTTGCTCACTTGCTTAACCCACCTGTATCCCTCTGCATCCTCACCATTTGCCTTCCCACATTTTTTATGTCATCCACATACTTGGCTATAGGACATTCACTTTCCTTCTACAATTCATCAATATATGTTGTAAATAATTTTGGCCTCAGCACTAAATCCTTGTAGCATAGTACTAATTCCAGTTTGCCATTCTGAAAATGTGTCCTTCCATCCCAACTCTCTGTCTCCAATTAGCTAATCCTCTATCTAAGCCAATATACTACCTGTATCACCATGGGCTCTACCTTATTAAACAGCTTAATGTGTGTTACTTTATCAAATGCCTTCTGGAAGTCCAAATATATTACATCCACTACTTTCCCTTTATCTATCCTCCTCAAGGCATTCTAATTAATATGTAATATATGATTTCCCCTCATGAAGCCAAGCTGACTCTGCCTGATCATATTGCTTATTTCTAAATGCTGTGCTATTCCATCTTTTATTATGGGCTCTACAGTTTCCCAATTGCAGACATTAAGCTAACTTGTGGAAATTGCCATTTCTTTTGGATAATCTTGGCAAGGCCCTGCATGTAGATAAGAAACAAAAAGAGGGAAAGAATTATCTAAAACTTAAATAATTAAAATCAATCCATTTGTTGAAGACAAAATGGAGAGAACCTGTGTAGACCACAAACTCATTCATCAATATCTTGGTGTATGAACGTAGTGTGACACGGGAGAATTAAGTTGTATTTTTGTGACGCCATGGCAATAGTAAGGTGACTTTGACTTTTCAAACGTAAACAAAGGAAACTCACATTAATTTTATATAAATACAATAGCTGATGGATAGGGAAATGATACTCTGATCTACCCAGTCTGTTAGAAGTATTATGATATCTTATGCATCACAGCATATACATTCACCAAACCCACCAAAAACAGAGTGATCTCCTGGAAAAAGCATAATTCTAGATGGAAAGCAGAACAATATATGGGTGGATAGGGTAGGAATTTGGCAACTGTCTTTCCCAAACAACTGGGCAATTGAATGTCATCTAAAAGGTTAATTTTGTACTGTAAGTGCATGCAAAATGCTGATAAAGAAACATGTTATTCACAAAGTAAAGGATGTGGTTTAAAATTAACTTGACTGTGACCAACCCCCACAGGGAGTTCCTCATCTGGAAGCTAAATGATTTGGGATATCCCGTTAAGAACTGAAGTGGGGAATATTGTCCAGGGTCTGGACGTAGCAAGTAATTGAAGCTTCATTGACTGAATTCGAGGTGCTTTTATGTGTGCTACCTCTAAACAGTGCTTCCACCCATTTAAACAAGGCGCTTCCTGCCATCTGACACTCATGATTGACTAGCCCCTAGCTCCTAGCTGTGCTGCTCATTATATAGGACACAGCCCCAATGTCTACTTTGACCTCCTGCCCTATTCTCCCCACCCCTTCCCCCATTTGGGCCTAGCCTTTGGAACTTATCCTATAATAATCAGTCCCATCTGTCTGAGGGCTGTTCTACATTAAAGTAGGCGCTAAGTATATGTGTGAGAGATATTGAGGAGCTACTGATAGAAAGCAGCAATTCAGCTCTTCATCTCACTAAATATTTACTTATTCCATGTCATTGCATTTGTGCTTTGGAGCCTGTCACTACTTTGATTTGTAAATGCACAAGTAAACATAACAAAACCCAACAAAAACTGACAGCCGTTAGAGGGAAAAATTAATAAAACCTGATGAACATGCTCAGCTACATATTGACGGCAAAACAAATGAGTGCATTTGATATAGAGTCTAGCACCAATCTAATTGCTTATGTGAAAAAAGGCTTCTTCATGTTAGCAGCTGAATGTACATTATTTATTCTTCAGACTGCGTTTATGTTCCATATTCATGCAGATTTCCTTTGACAGAACATCCATTGACACTGTTAATTCAATAAAGATAAGATGCAGCTGAAGAAAAACACCAGTCTATTTCAGCTTTATGGTAATTACGCATGTCTATTTCACCCAGGCTTTTTCAGGAAATATATTTTCTGTCAAATATGATTGCACTCTTCTTTGAAGTGCTCCATCCTCCCAAATGGATTTAATGTGACATTCAGGCACTTTTTTAGTCTCTTGGCTTCAGCGGCAGTTGAGAGAGGCACAACAAGCCATCACAGATTTATCCTCAAAGGCCGACACTGTCTGTTTGATGTATTGCGACTTAAAAAGTCATTGCTAGCAAAGCATGTGTTTTCTACCCATCTTTCGAATCAGCCTTTTATCAGCTCATCTGTATGCACCCAGCACACCTGCTAACAGCTTAGAGGACAGAATGCTGTGTCTCCTCATGGAAAACACATTACCAGCTATTGATTTACTTCCCTCTGTAATTTCATATTGTTTAGACATACAGATGTTGAGGCAGCATTTGTGCCAGATAAACTGACATTGACGCACTGTGCCACTAAATTCAAGTGCCTTTTCAAGTAAAGATCTTAAAGTACATGGCAAGATCACAAACACTAAAGGCTTACTTGACTAAAAGAATTCACTCAGCAGCATTTGTGATCTTTTTTGTGAAATATCTGAAAATATAAAATTTGCAGAGGACAGCTAGAGAAAATGCCAAGCATCTTGAATCATTTAATTCTTTGCCAGCTGAATGCTCCTGGCAGAAGGAATTGCAGCCAATTGGAACATTCAGACTTGATTTTGCTGGAACATTATCGGATGCAGTGAAATATGTCCTTTCTTCTCTGGAAACTTGGTTTGTTTCAAATTCATATTGTTAAGGTAAAAGTCTCTTATTCACAAATATGCAAGAGGACATAAACCCTATTAGTCACTTTGCTCATTTTACTGCTTGCTTAGCTTGCCATTTAATTACTCAAAGAACTTCTTGGCTGCCTTTCCTGAAGCGAACAGAACGTTGTGTGCTCAATTACTTTGGTTGCCTGAGCTGCCACAGCTTCATTTATCATCCTAACAATTACTGGTAAATGACATAATTCAAGATTCATAATGTAAGTGATTCCAAAACCACAATTATAGCAACAACCCTCATGCAGTTTCTGAGTATTAGAAATTTTGATGTGGTATACATAATTTACTGACAATCGTTTCAAATGTTTAGAAAGTTGGGGATTAGAGAAATCCCATTGACATCTAACAATTTTTTTTATATGGAATTACATTGGTATGGTCCCAGCTGATGGCAATACTGAGCAAGTCAGATTTCAGGGTGAAACCTGTCTTAATAGATCATAGTTTTTAACTTTTGCAATTGTTTTATCATGGTGGACAGTTACTGAGCATTTTTACATGGGGCTACCAATGTATTTTTAACAAATGAAAATCAAATTTTATTAAATACAAAAGGAAAAAAGAGTCACAATCTATTTTAACCTATATAAGAACTATTCAAAATTGTCTTATTCAAAGTATTTGAAATAAAGATTGATTTATTTTACCCTTAAAACAATTCTACAGATATTCAAACCTTAGTGAAGAGTCATTTTAAAATTTCCTGTTCGGTTGGCATAGCGGTACTTAGTTTAATTCTGGCAACTTCTGCATTCACTCAATGCTATCTTCTGCAGATAATGTCTCTCCCTAAACAAACTGCAAACACAGATCACTTATTTCTTAACATGGCTTCACAGCCAGCTTCTTGAATTTTCTTTTACTGACATTACAGCGCTCAGGATTTCTTTTCAGCCCATAACTGCTTTGGAGACCGCTCAGCTAAAAGAATCTGTTCTATATGATAGTAATCTACACATTACTAACCCTCTTTCTAAAATAAATTTTCTCTGTCTATCTTGCTGTGCATTGGATATCTTATTGCTAAGGAACAAACCATTCCTTTCTCCCTTCTACTCTTTTTAAAGGTTTTGTTTTAAATAAATGCATGCATTTTTTTAAAAAAAACTTGTTCATGAGCTGCTGGTGTTGCTGGATAGGTCAGCATTATCACTCATCCTTCATTGGGATGGGTGAGGGATTGTTAAGAGTTAACCACATTGCCATCAGTCTGGAGTTACATATAGATAAGTCAAGGGTGGCAGATTTCCCTTTAATGAACAAAATCAGCTTTTACAACAAACAACAGTGGCAAACATTAAGATGGCTTTCTATTCCAGATTTTAATTGAATTGATATTGTACAATCTGCCATGGTTAAATTGGAACCCGTGTAGCCAGAACATTTGCCTGGATTACTAATTCATTGACATTATGACTGCACCACCTCATGCAAGTAAAAAAAGTTCCTGAAAGGGAAAAACTCAATAATGAATTTAAATCATTCCCCTTTAAACTCACGCAGTATAGAAATACAACTTAAATCTGAAGCTGTACATAATTCTGTCCACTTTAGAACCCAAGTTTCCAAATCATAGAACAATTATAAACCTTCCAATAGTTGTAGATTAATTAATTGTTAAAGTGACACCCAAGTGTTTGAACACTACACACTTTTTTATGTCTAGAGGATTACCTAGATCTGGGTATTTTTTTAATCACATCCATAGAACTATCCCCAATTCTGTCCTCCATTTGTTTTTTATTCCAGTAGTACATTCTCTTAGCTTCCACATCATCTCCTTTATACGTGTCAAGGAAGGATGAACTGACTGAAACTTTCTGTTGTCTAACGAAAAAATATCAAGGGATGACCACAGAAGAAACTTCACTGAAAGAGAGGTGAGAATGTTGAACTTGTTTCTGTAGAGAGTGAATGAAGCAAATTGTGTTGATCCATATCTTAAGGGAAAGATTGAAGAGTCTTTTGGGGAAAGGAAATGGGGCCTGAAGCTTGTAGCATAAATACTGGGATAGACAGAATGGACTGAATGGCATGTTTTCATGCTGTTCTCCTTTGTAATCCTATTTAGCATCTCCAATCATAAAATCTTACCTAATTAATTTTGAACACGCCTGAGTAATTGATAATTATTACACCAGGCTAGATTGTAACACCATTCAAAGTACTTAAGGGGTACAGTTTGATATAGCAGAAATGAGACATTTTTCATGTGAGTCATTATATCAAAACCATATATGTTATTTTGGGTGGATGGAAAATATCCTATGATACTATTTCAAAGAAGAACAGGGGAATTCACTCAGGTGTCCTATCTTATGTTTATCCCTCAATCAAAAACAAGTAATCTGATCATTTGAGATAATAGGAACTGCAGATACTGGAGAATCCGAGATAACAAGGTGTGGAGCTGGATGAACACAGCAGGCCAAGCAGCATCGTAGGAGCAGGAAAGCTTGACGTTTCGGGCCTAGACCCTTCATCAGAAATTCTCTGTTTTTTGTTGTGAGTAAGCTGTTTGCCAAATTTCTTTCATTACACTAAAGACTACACTTCGAAACTAATTCTCTGTAAAATGCTTTGGGATGTCCTGAGACCATGAAAGACTTTGGACTAAATCTTACATATTTTGGATAAGTGTGAGTTGTGTCTGATTTTTTGAATGGTGTATTGCAATGAGACCATCATTTCTTGCTGTAGCTAACCAAACTTACCTCATTAATGACCACCTCGGCCCCAAGACGTTTCTCATCTCACATTTCTATCTGATCATGCACCGTTCCTGGAATTACTTGCCACTCAGCGGATACCTACCAAAAGAACAGCAACCCTGGCACTGCCTTTAAAAGTCTGTTATGCACCCAGATGACAAATGGCATTTTGAAGTTGCGATGTTTGGTAACGGACGCAGAGTGAATATGTTGCAAAAGGGGAAGATGGGACTCCTGGGTTATGCAGAGGAGTGGTGTTCTTTTTCTAAGGACCTGCAGAGGAGACCGTGCCACCAGTCTCTGGTCTGTGGTCGCACCAGGGTCAGTGAATTCTGCAGGAAAGGTCAGCATTACTGCAAGAAGGTCAGTGGCCTTGGCGTTCAATCATGGTAAGTGCCACACTCTTCTCTCTGCTACCCTACACTCAATCTATCTCTGTAACAGCATCCAACTCCCCCAATTCTCATGCTTTACAACACCCATAATTGCCTGCACCATTATGAGAATAGCGAAGACACAAACACATTACTGTGGATCTGGGTTCATGTGTAGTCCAGAGTTGGTAAAAATGGTCTGTTTCCTCCTCAGAACGATATTAGTGAGCTGAATGAATTGTATTGCAAGACTTTGTGGGCACTTGAATAGAGTATATGCTAAATAAAGCAGGGAGGAAATACTATTACATTTTAATGATGTTGTCATTTTAATGTTATTCAAGTTGTATTTGTCCTTACTTGTTATCATTGGAAATATGTATTTAATCCATCCACAATGTTAATTACAACTGAAATAGAGAAACAACTCACCAGTTACATACAAGCCTTAAAGTCCTGATGAAAAGTTTCAGCCTGAAACGTTGACTTTCCTGCTCCACGGATGCTGTCTGACCAGCTGTGCTTTTCCAGCTCCAAATGTGTGGACTCTAGCTTCCAGCATCTGCAGTCCTTCCTGTCTCCAACATACTAGCTTCCCTTTTATTATTTGTTACTTTGTTCCAGAGGTGCTCATAGTTATAAAATGTCAACTAACTCAATTTATTAAAAATAATATTAGAAGGAGAGAAAGAGCAAAATGCTGCTTGGTCATATTCCCACTGCCAATAGAGTGGAAATGCAATGTTCAGATTGCTGGCTTTTGGCCTTGTAGTTGGAACAGCATGCAGGATACTTTTCTGAGCAGTGCTTAGGGCTGAATGGAAGGTGCTCAACCTCACACTGCTAACATTCTTCGCAGGGCAAATTTTTCTTTTAGTTCACCAGTGGGAGTGGAAAAGTTAATATGAGTGTAAATGGTATTTTCCCTATGGTTTTCTGAGCTGCCGGTGATCATTAGACGAAAGCCGGCCAATCCTCAGGGTGCAAAATGTAATTTTCCAGAACTGCCTCTTAGGCTGCAAAAGGGAAGATTCCATCGTCAGTCATCAATACCAAACAACATTTTAATGTGCTGAATCCTGTTGTCTCTCAATGTTTACACAGTTGTCATTATGAAATCACAGCTTAATGAGCAGCAACTCTGGCTGACTGTTTTTTTACTTTTCAGCTCAGAAACATTAAATCTAACTGTTCCCATAACACCATTTCAAGTGAGATCTCAAAAAAATCCAGGATCTTTATAACTTTTACAATGCAGTAACACAATAACTAATGCATCGAACGGTAGAACTGTTAAAAATAAATACTTTTGACAAGTGGAATAACCAGTTTATTAACTAATTTGTAAACAGACTTCCCAAACCTGTTGGCTAACGATGAACAAATTATTTTGCCTCGGTTGTGTTGTAAAATCCAATGAATTATTTCATCAATAAACCTAATTCCCAACATATTCATGTAGAAAAGAGCCTCACATATTTAAGTTTGTAACAAATTCAGAAAGGAAATGTGCATCATTAAATGTTATGACTAAGCATAGACAAATATTATTTCAAGAAATGCGCATAGCTACCAGAAAGCAGAATTTCTTTTCTTCATATGTTTGCTAGAGATTATCTCTGGCCTAAACAGCAGGTGACTCCCACGTGTTCCAAATATAAAATGTTTTAAAACAATTTATTCACAAAAAAAGTCTGTCATGAACCATCTTTCGATGGTGATTTAAAGATATCAGTAATGGTTGCAATCAGAGCTTAAATTACAAATAATAAATTACTTCACCGCAGAGGATTATTGGTTATATATCTGAATATATGTTATTCCCTCGCATGCATTGTGTCACCAGTTGCTGCGAATGGTGTCACATTTCTTTTCAATGCCGAAGAATAACATTGGAGAAACACCATTAAATTTTAAATCTTTCCAGTTCAATGGAAATGATCAGATCAACTGCTTCAGGGCCTCTGTACAATATAACATCTATTCTCAGCATTCGACCTAGATGCAAAAACGTTAATGCCTGACTTATCCCATCTGCTTGTGACATATCAAACACCTACTTTGTATGATTTGTGCAGATTCCTGATTTCCTACCTGATGCCTTTTAACATGATTGCTGTCAAATGAATGCATTCTGCAGCAGGATCAAGTTTTAGGTGTGAACTCGTCATAGCTATTGAAATTGTTATTGTTATTGAAACTTAAACTCAGAGTAATAGATAGAGTCACCATAGTCCCATGGGACCAAAGGGCTGCTCTTTCATTAGAGACGGATAACTGGTGATAAGTTTAACCTGAATATCGCCACACCTCAGGTAAGGGGAGAGGTTGAGAAGATGAGACCTTCATGGTGACCTCAGCCATTACAGGAATTGAACCCATGGTACATTATCAGCCATCTAATCAACTGAGCTAACTGACCCCAACTATATGTTTAAACAGTAAAACTAAGATGATGAGGAGTAGGCTGACAGCTGATGGTAATATGAGGATAATTTAATTGAGGATTCAGTTCAACTTGTATGTTACTGACACTTAAGGGCTCTATGATAGCAGTCTGAACAATTTGAATATGCATTGCATACATGTGTGCTGTATATATTTGTCAGTCATCCTGCTGATGTTGTTGATAGTTTATAGTTACATATATACAGACCAGTTTAGGTTAAAGTTTATGTGTTATGATATTGAAAACTCCTGTCAGGTCTCATGTTGCTTCTGCAATGGCTTAGCGCTACCATTTGACAATATTTTCTTTTTTTCCAGTGCTATATTTCTTGTGCAACTTTTCCCTTGGAGTTTTATATTGATTTCCTTTGTTTCTCTTTAAGTAGTTTGTTTGCAGTTTTTCCACAGTTCTCAAGATCGGAGTTGGCCCTGGATAATGTGCAACAGGTACAATTTCATGTTTAACTTGTACGTATTGACACTGCCATGTAAGAGTTTCATTGACAACATGTGTGAAATGGTTAAGACTAATTAAAAAGTGCCCAGAAATGAGAATAAAACAAGAGTGCTCACCACTAGATAGGAATTTGTGCATTTTGCAAGAACAATGTATCTCATGGAAAGGACTTTGCTTACATGTTTGTTGTACATGGTGTTTGTTAAAGTGTAAGCTAGAATCAAATAGTTGTGGCAGTGTACGTACTACAAATTATTCTGGATTGACTCTGATCTTAAAGATTATGGAATGAGTGAGAATACATGGAAATTCAGGAGAAACAAAGCAAATCAATGCAATTCTTCAATGGCACTGAGGGGAAATTGAGCATTAAATAAATAGAAGATACTGTATGAAGTTAGATGTGATTGGAAAGTACTTGGTGAATAATCTTGAACGTGCGATGAATCACAATAACATTAAATTTAAGAGTATCATTAGGGTTCACATGTGGTTCATTCATACTTGCTAGTGGCTTCATATGCAGGAACTTGCCATCTGCATGAAAAAGGAACATCTCCATGTAGTGTGCCATTTTTGAATCAAACAGAAGTCATTGGACATAGTTCTCCGGTAAATTCTCATGAGAACATTCTCTGATGGATTTTAGAAGGATGAGTGGGGAGCTAATTGAAACTTACAGAATACTGAACGGCCTGGACAGAGTGGACGTTGGGAAGATGTTTCCAATTGGCAGGAGAGATTAGGACCTGAGGGCACAGCTTTAGAGTGAAGGGAAGACCCTTTAGAACAGAGATGAGGAGAAACTTCTTCAGCCAAAGAGTGGTGAATGTATGGAATTCATTGCCACGGAAGGCTGTGGTTACAGGGAGAAAGTGGGCGAATGAAGTTGAGAAACTTATCGGCTATGACTGAATGGCAGAGCAGACATGATGGGCTGAAAGGCCTAATTTTTGTTCCTATGTCTTATAGTATAACTTGTCAACATGTTATTTCATGCTATATAAACTGTTGCTCCCTTTGAAATTTAGCATTCTTGTCTCTGTCCTGATCAGTGTAAGATGGACAGCTTCAATGGCATGTCTCTTTATTCAGCTACATAAAATATATTTTTTGTTCACCATAAATGTGAAAATATAAAATAGAATAAGAGCAAATAATTGCAGCACTAAAGTATAGCATGTCTTTTATGATGTGTATGATTTATGTGCTCATTTATGTCTATTGCATTTAGTGTTCAAACCTGTGAATAGAGACAATAAACTGTATTGTAAATGGTGGCATTGATTTCAATGATGGACATTTATTAGATTCACATTTTATGTTATAATACAGGAGTTGTACATAGTTTTCTCCAGTGAAAATTGAACACTGTAAACGCTGGTGCTGAAAGTGAAATTTTGCTTTAATGTTAACAACAACCATATTTCTAATGTCAAACCAAAACTGCATTATATGTAGGCATACACATGGGAGAGTGGCAATTCTGTGCTTTTCCTCTTTATTGTGATTTATCTGAACAACTTTCAAATGTCTTGGCATTACACAATGGTCTTTCCCTCCAAGCACCAAACATTAACAAACTTAACGTAGTGTGCGATTGGTACAAAGTATTTAACGTATTGTTCTTTTTACTCTAGTGTTTCAATCTAAATCCATCTAGATTGATGAGTTGAAAGTTCAATCACTGCTTACTGCAGGAACTTTATGAAAATTGAGTTTGGATTGTTTCAGCTTAGTTTCCATTGGACAATAGACTACAGCAGAGGCAACTAATGATCAAACACAAATTAAGGTGCAATTGTCAATCTCATTTAAAAGGCATTGTGAAAAATCGAAGATGTGCACCAATGTGCAATGGATTTATTTTCTGGTTATGACACATTGTGGTAAACCTGCTCACTGGAGGTAAAACTGAAGTTAGGTGTCGATAACTAAAACAGCCCAATGTACTTACTGTAACTTGTAGGATTGAGCAAAAATCCCCATCATCTAAAATACTGGACAAGACCCTGGACTTTTCTAACAGCTAAAATACTGGACAAAAGCCTGAGCTCAGGTTGCAACAAATACACACAGAGCCAGAATGATTTCAGTCTGGGACTATTGTTCAGCCTGGAATTCCAGTTTACACCTCCACTCTGAGAGAGCAATCAACCAAACTTAACACTCTGGATAGTAACTAACTTATACACCTCAGACAACCCAGCACAGGCAGTATGGGACCTACACAGAAATCAAACATTCAACTTCAATCAAAATCTGTTCACATATATTCTTAACTATCGGGATGCCAATTGACTTCAAAGTAGCACAATGTTGGGCGTGAAAATAAGGGGCCCACAATCAGTATAATTGCAGACCACAATCTCACCTGAGGCAGTTATTCCCCAGCTGCGTTCTCCATAGCTATCCTCAGGAGGCTGCCCAAGACGCTATTCCCCAGTAGCTATTCCCTGACAATGATGCCCGGGAGACATTCTGAGGAGCTAACCCAACATATACTTGTTGATTTCAGTGGAAATGTAAACAGATTGTTTCCATACATTGCCTGATTGCAATGCCATTTTAAACTTGGCAAGTTGGGCCTTAATACGGGCAGAATGGACCTCAACCGGAACAACGCCTTATTGTAAAAAAAATGGAAGTGTGGTGTGAAATGTGAAATTAGTTCACATAAAATGGAAAGGGAAAATGACAGAAAGTATTGTGGTTAAAAGACCATTCTCGAGTTTGTGGTGTTCACGTAAGCACAGATTTTATTTCAGCATATTTACAAGGGAGCAGATGTCTCCAGTCAGAAAGTCTAACTCAACTCCACAAAATATGCAGCTCACATTTATAGCACTCAAGTCCTTTTTTCCAATACATAGCTTTGCAATTTCAGGACTCAACAGCCATCTGGCATCATGTTTCTGGAAGATTTGTTCTGCTTATAACAAACACATACAGCCAAACATCGCCACATAGAACTTAATGTCACCACACAGAAGCTAATATTACAATATTATAATAATTTTACCTTCCCTCTCCTGTTACCCAACAAAAGACTATACGTGTGGTTTCTTACTGATCTCTTTAATTTCTATTAGATTGAATATTTAACCACGCCAAATTAACATTTCTCATTATTATCAGTTGAATAAATTACTTTTCTGAGAGAAAGAGATTAAATGCAAAATTTATAGGGATGAATTATGTCTGGAATCCAAATAATCTCCTATCTAGTACGTGATACTTCGCTGGACTGCCAGGAATGCTGAACGCTGTGGCCAAAAACAAAATCTCTGCGAAGTCTGGAAAAGTGATATTGAAAAGCTAATGGTAAAAATATATAAGCAAGTATTACTACACAATATATTTCAAATAAACATGAAACATGGAGGAATCTTCTTAGGGTTTTGCATTCAGCTTTAACAACACGTAACTTAATGTGAAAAGTTACTGCATTTTGTCTGATAAAATACCATGAGTTAACATAATAATCTTATTTTTGAAAATATTTCATTTCACTTAACAAAGATCTACATGCACAACTCAATAGGAATAAAAATGATTGTCACGAGAAGTAAGCCAAAGTTGGGGGGAGGGGAATAAAACTGGAAGATTTAACTTCCAACAGTTTGGAAAAATAGAAACATTTCCATACATACAAATGCAACAGAAAATGTAACAGCAAGCATAGTCGTGGGCTATATTACAGCTTCAAATTTATATGACCTCAATGTTTTATATGAATTCAGATGAGAAAAGACATATTGGCCTTTTATTTTCATACTTATAGCATATTGGATGGACTTTAGTGCTGGCTAAGGGAACAGGCCATGAGTCAGGTAGTGAGTTGAATTGTAAAGTCATAGAGCCATAGTGTCACACAGCACGGAAACAGACCCTTCGGTCCAACTAGTCCATGCCAAACAATTCCAAACTAAACTAGTTCCACCTGCTTGCTCCTGGCCCATATCCCTCCAAATCTTTCCTATTCATGTACTTATCTACGTGTCTTTTAAATGTTGTTAAGTATGCCACATCCACCACTTCCTCAGGAAGTTCATTCCACGCACGAACCACCCTCTATTCCTTGAAAATGCAGAGTTGCACAAACAAAACATCATGCTACTTTCAGTATTTCCTTCAGACTCTGCTGTTGTGCCTGTAAAATATACAGAGATGACACCAATTTCCACACCTAATCAATGCTTTTTAAAACAGTCTGCTTTCTCATACTTAGATCCTATTATTTTGTATTGGACATGAAGTGTGAAGTACACAATGTCAGGAAGAAAGTGTCAAATTATCCCATTTGTGATTAAATTGAAGGCTCAAGGAAACATGGACCTTCACAGTTTAAGCTAGCAGTGATCAGTCTTTTCAGTTCTGAAGGTGGGAGGTAAACCAATTGGAATTGTCTGCTGTCACTCAGACTTAATTTGAAGATGAGGCTAAGAAACAGTGGCACTTCAGCAGAGGGAGGAACTTAAGGCTCACTGATGGGAGGGCAAGGATCTCTGAGGACAAGACGAGAGTTTGTGAAATTTGTCCATAGGTGCGAGGTTTTAATGAAGCCTTCAGTGGCCAAAAATTTAACAGTGTTTTTTGCTGAGCCTCTGCAGGTGGTACAGTGGCTCAGTGGTTAGCACTGCTGCATCACAGGGCCAGGGACCCAGGTTCGATTCTAGCCTCGGGCGACTGTCTGTGTGGAGTTTGTGCATTCTCCCCGTGTCTGCGTGGGTTTCCTCCGGGTGCTCTGGTTTCCTCCTACAGTCCAAAGATGTGTGGGTTAAGTGGATTGGCCATGCTGAAATTGTCTGTTGTGTTCAGGGATGAGTAGGCAAGGTGGATTAGCCATGGTAGATGTATGGTCAGGGGATACTTTGGGGGGGCTGTGTCTAAGTGGGATCCCCTTCAGAGGGTCAGTGTGGACTTGATGAGCTGAATGCCCTCCTTCAACAGTGTAGGGATCCTATGATTCTATAAAAATGCAACAACGTGAAAGTCCTGCAATGGGACCAGATGCTGAGCGCAGTCAGTAGCCTGTCTTTTGCAGACTAGTGGTGCATTCAGAATCTGCTGCTCCTGCTGCAACTACTTGCAGATATCAAAGACACAATGCTAACAACAGCTGAGGATGTCTTCAGGGCAGTCACTGACCTATCTGCTCTCCTGCGGGATGAACTGCAACAGTTCAGACTAAAGGAGAACCCGATAACAGAGGTTTTAAAAATCACATTTACTTTTACAAAGTGGCTCCTTACTGGGATCCACAGGGACATGTGATGTCTCAGAGGCAATTGTACATCACTGCAACATTGAGGTGACAAACCTCCCTGTTAAAAGAGCTGGGGAATTTGTATGGATCAGACGGGATTCCAAGAGCCATGACAATAGTTCCGTATGTTTCAGGGGGTTATTGTCTGCGTGTGCCAATCAGAACTTCCTGGGACCAGCCTGCAATCTTTATCAACAGGAAGTGGTTCAATGCCAGTTACATGTAATTGGTGTATGAGCACAGAGGTGTATTCTCCAAGTGTGTGTTCAGTTCCAAGGGAGACCATTATTCCTACATTCTTCACCACTGCTCTTTGAGCCTTCTCACACCCACAAAGATGGATTCTGGGTGCCAGCTAGGAGCTATCACCTCAAGACTGTGTCCCTAGTCAGAAATGCTTAATAAAAACTAGTTGAGGAGTACAATATCTCTCTCTCTCTTATCCCTCTCTCTGTCTCTGGGTTGCGTCTCCATTTACTCTATTTTTTCCAGCATAAATACTATCCTATCACAGCTATTTTAAGTTCTGATGAAGGGCCATTGGACATGAACTCTTGTTTTTCTCTCTACGGATACTGCCAGACCTCCTGAAACTCTTCAACATTTTCTGATTTTTGGCTGATATCCAGCATCCGGAGTTCATTATTTTCATATCAGTGAACAGAGCTGATGCCAGATTACAAAATAAGAGTGGGGCTACTAAATTATTAATTTATTAAGTAATACTTTTACTCATTGTAAATGGTTGTGCTGAGGTATGTAACTCAGCAAGTGCTGGTTGATAGCATGGTCAGCCACCTTTTCTTGTGATACTAATGTGATTCTAATTTGATTAGTTGGTTTATGGGTAAAGGTGCCCAAGCAAGCTGGAGTTGGGAGGAAATCATGAAGCTGTGACTGGTTGTCTGCACCGGTCTGTTCCCCTGGTTTCATGTTCAGGTCAAGTTTACGTATATTTTAGTTATCAGCCTCCACCTTAGCATGTCAGTCACACACAGATTTTACAAAGGAATCTGAAAGTGGCTCTAATTGGCAATGCTAGATGCTAAGCATGCTAAATAGCTGACCTGACCTGCATCAAATTCAGAAATAAAATTCATCCAAACAAGTGAAAAGCAGAGCTCTGCTCATTATCCAATGATAGGACAGGTTGAGTGTAGCGTTCTTTGCAGCTACTTTCAGAAATGTTTGTTCAAAGGCCTGGTGACTGGGGCGTTTCAATTTTGCTGCTGAAAATCATTGAAGACACTCATTTCCTGCCATGCAGTTCAAAGACCATGCAATATTATGTGAGTGACCAGAATGGCATTAGTTTGCAGTCTGCTGGGCATAACATCATTTGGCAATGTCTTGTCTAACAAATTAAATAATGACAATGACAACCAGATGTCCACTTTAAATTAATCACCAGTGACCAGTTAGTGGATTGTGTGCCAGAGTACTAAATAAGAGTGGGAATACTAAAGTATTAATTTATTAAGTAATACTTCTCCTCTCTGTAAATGAATAACCTTGATTGTGCTGAGGTATTAATCACAGGTCAGGATTGTTTAATGTAATTCTTTCATGACAACAGTATTAGTTTTCATCTTATTCAAAAGTACCATATTAGATATTTTTGTAGGAAAGGGCATTTGAACAAAATATGCCCGAAATCACTATCATTTTGGTGATACGCTTGTAGTCACTTGGGCTTCAGTTTCTTCATTTAAACTTGACACAATTGAGAAAAGGTAAATGTAAAACTTGAATGAAACAATTATCAACAGCATTCTTGAAACAAAAGTCCAGATTTCAAGGAGTCATTTTTACTTTGCGCACCTTGCAGCCTTTACATTTTTACCAAGAAGACAAAACTAAATTTATTCTATTTTCATCAAAAGCTACTGGCAAAAATCTAGGGTGACCTGGTTTTGCATCAAATATACCAACATCCTGAAACTTACCTAAATAAAATTCAAATATCCTGACTTACAGGATACTTCCCTATTTGTCAGTTATAAAGTTGGCAAGTGAAAAGGGAAAGTGGAGAAAATTTGTATAAAATTTCATCCTTCTCTGGAGAAATTAATTATATATAGTGTATTAATTGTCTTACCATAGTCATGTGACCTCTACCTGCTGCAAGTTCTCTTTTACTTTAGTTGCATTAGTCAAACATGAAAAAATAATGCCAGAAGTAGCCAGCTGAAATTATGAGGATTTGCAGAGTTGTAAGGCATCCAGCAACAATGAAAAATAGGAGAATAAAATCCAAACTTTACAACTATGAAGTGGTGGGTGAGCCAGTTGACTGAGCATTTTCCATTCACTGCTGCTGTGGAAACGGAAGGATTTATGGTGCAGAATTGCAATTTGCTCTAGCAATGCAACAGTTACCAAATTAAGTTAAAAAACAACTCAACAAAAAAGCGTTGCAATCTTGTTGTTAGTGCTGAAGAAAGAGTGCTATAAGCTCTATTGCACCCTAAGTGTCACTGTAGAGCAAAGAATTCAGACAAGAGAGAGTTTGAATGTTTTAAAGACATATTTTGAATCTCATACTAATGTTACTTATGTTCAATTGTTGTATCTGTTCAATTGTTAGGGAGAGCCAGATTGTTGATCAGTAGGTAATGACACCGGTACATCTTGATGATTTGATTTTGGGAAACTGAAAAATTTCATCAATGTTAGGATTGTCCTAGGCAGAGGAGATCCTGCCGTGACAGTACATCTGGTAGGGAGAAGAAACTTAGACTCAGAAAGCTATGGATGTGTGGAAAAACTCTGAGGTTGTAAATCAACAGTGTATTAAGGGAAGAACAGACAAGGCTTTGCGTTATGCCAGTATTCCAGGCTGACTGAAAATAACATAATCAAAAGAATAGGAAACAATATTTGCAGAAATGCCAGCAGAAAGATCAAGGTCAAAGGGGAGCATGTAAACATTGCAGGGTACACCACATAAAAATAAAGAAAGCATGTCTGGCATGGGGAAAACAGGGAGAGAAGCTGAATCACGTAGCTTCCAAGTTTTCAGCTAGAAAGAAGCAAGGTAAATGTATAAAGATGGCTGCTGAAGAAATATTAGCAAATGATTCCGACAAATTATTCTACACTATTAAACAGGATGGTATCGTCAGATCCAAAGGTGACGAATGACTTATGAATTTATTCTGATGATTGCAGAAGGAGAGCAGGAAGTGAATATGAAGTGTTGGATAGACATGAGTGCTCTGTGCAACATCATGAGCTTTGTAGACCTTTTGAGAAGAGGCTGAAGAAGGTGAACCAAAGTGAAGCCCTTGAAGATAAACTTGGGGCTATATGATGGAACAAAACCCATCCCAAAAGGACAACTGAGACCTCAATGCAATGGAAGGAGTAAAAATCTGAATTTCCAATTTGATGTTAAGCAAAATTAACTCAGCTCAGCTGAAGCAAGTCCAAATCTTAGACTGATAACCCCACATGTGCAAGAAGAAATTCACATTGTTTTACCGACCTGAATATATTAAATGCCAATGAGACTCTAGATGATCACAAAAATGTTTTTTTCCTGGTCCTGGATGTCCTCTTGCTAAATATCACTAAGGTCTGTTCTGAAGAAGTGTCCCGACCTGAAACGTCAACTTTCCTGCTCCTCTGATGCTGCCTGGCCTGCTGTGTTCCTCCAGCTCCACACTGCGCTAATTTGTATACTTGTTCTAAATCGCTTTCAGATTAAAGGTAAATTGGAGAAATATTTTACAGAATAAAGACTAAAGATCAGTAGTACAAGTACAAATTAAAAACCAGTTATATAATGTAGATGCAGATCCAGGCATTGTGTTGTACCAGCACGATATGGGAGCTGGTGAACCGCATGTGGTTTATAGTGAATACATCTGTAGCCAGTATTGGTTGCTTGAGGAACTCCAGTCCAGAGCTGATGAGCTGGAGTCTGTACTTTGAACACTGCGACACACCAGGGAGCGGAACAGATTGTAAATGCTGTGCTTCAGGAAGCAGTCACACCCTGTAGCTTAAGTACTTGAAATTTGGCAGGGGCCAGGGACAGGAAAATGTGACGACAAGTGAGGCAGGTAGAAGGATGCTGAATTTAGCATTGTAGAAGCCTCAGCTCTTGACCTTGTTCAACAGATATGAGGTGTGGATGACACAAAGTGCCGTAGGGAGGATAGGCAAACTGACAATGGTACAGGAGGGTTTTCAAGTGGTGGGTGCAAAAAGTAAAGTGGTAGTGGTGGAGGATTCTATATTAAGGGGTACAGGTAGTGTCCTTTACAAGCTGGCTTGAGAGTCCAGCATGGTGTGTTGCCTGTCTGGTGCCAAGGGAAGGGACACTATAAACTGACTTTAAAGGATGTTGGAGTGCGGGGAGGAGGGTCCAGTTTTTGTGGTCCATGTTAGGACCAAACAATAAAGACAAGAGAAGGCAAGAGGTCTTGTGTGGAAATATCAAGAAGCAGGAACAAAGTAAAAGAACGGGATCTCAAGTGGGTGGCATGGTCGCTCTGTGGTTAGCACTGCTGCCTCACTGCGCCAGGGACCTGGGTTCAATTCCAGACTTGGCTGACTGCCTGTGTGGAGTTTGCACATTTTACATATGAATGAACAGAACATAAGGAGTAAATTAAATGCGCTGCAAGCACAGATTAAAATTGGAGATAATGATATAGGAGACATGGCTGCAGGATGGTCAGGACAGGGAACTAAATATACAAGTTTACAAGTCAATAGGATGGACAGGAAAAATGGCACAGCAGGTGAAGTGGCCTTATCGATTAGAAACAAATTACTTCAAGGCTGAGGGAGAAGAAAATGGGGGGAAAGCATTCAGTGGAGGACATATAGGTGGAACTGAGGAACATTAAAAGATCTAAAACAGTAATAAGTGTTGCATACAGGCCCACTGGTAGCAGCTCTGAAGTGCTAGATTGTGTAAATGCAGAAGTTAGACAAGTGTATGTTGAAGCCAGATTTGTATTAATAGGGTATTTTAATTTTAACATAGACCAGAGAGGCAGAGAAGCATTTGTTAGAAAGGTAGTGAATTTCTGGACAGTGTCTGAGATAGTTTTCAGCAGCAACAAGTGCTGGATGCAACAAGAGGACAAGCAATATTGGACTTAGTATTGATGAATAAGCTGGATTTAATTTTTAACCTAGTGGTTCATGAATATTTATCAAATAGTGATCATAGCGTAATCAAGTTCAAGGCAGAGTTTGAAAGCAAAAACCATGAATCAGTGACAAGAGTTTCAGATTTAAGTAAGGTTGACTTTAACAAGATGAGACAGAGACTGTGCACTGTAACCTGGGAAAATCTGCAAATGGGTAAAATAGCTGATGGACAGTGGAGGATGTTTAAAATAACAATTAACACAACACGAGGCCAGTTTATTTCCTGAGAGGAAGAGCTCCAATTCATAGAGTAAAAAATAGCCAAAGACAGCTAAAGAGATAAAGGACAGCACAAAAGTAAAAGAAAGTGCTTACAAAAATGCAAAAAAAAATTCACAGTTCCTGCTGAACGGAAAATGTACAAAGATCAGCAAAGGGCCACAAAGTAGCTTATAAGAGCTACTAAAAGGGATTATGAAATGAAACTTGCCAGGGACATCAAAATCAACAAGTAGAACTGTTATAATTGCATAACGGGAAAGCAGGTGGTCAGGAGAAATGCACAGTGCACAGTCTCTGTCTCATCTTGTTAAAGTCAACCTTACTTAAATCTGAAACTCTTGTCACTGATTCATGGTTTTTGCTTTCAAACTCTGCCTTGAACTTGATTTTCTGATGAAGGGTTTAGGCCCGAAACGTCGAGTTTTCCTGCTGCTATGATGCTGCTTGACCTGCTGTGTTCATCCAGCCCCATGCTTGTTATCTCGGATTCTCCAGCATCTGCAGTACCTTTTATCTCTGGTCAGGAGAAATGTTGGCCCACTAAAGACTGGAAGTAAGGATATTGTCAATGACTATGAGGAATTGGCAGACATGTTGAATAATTATTTTGCCTCAGGATTTACAGCAGAAAAGGAGGATAGTTTGCCAGAAGTTCTGAGGAAATGAATAGTGGATTGGGAACAGGATTGAATAAAATTAATGCAAGTAAGCCATCGGGAATGAAGAATTTAATAGAAATCAAGAGTGACAAATTCCTGGGACCTGACGTTTCCATCCGAGGGTGTTAAAGGAAGTAGGGGAGCTCATTGTAGATTCCCTAACTATAATGTGTCAGAGTTCCCTAGATACACGAGTTGTCCTTATGGATTGGAAAATTGCACATGTCACTCTGCTTTTTAAGAAGTGTGAAAGGGGAAAACCAGGGAAGTAAAGACCAGTAAACCTAACACTTGTGGTGGAGAAGTTGGTGGAGTCTACAATCAAGGATAGGAGTAACTGAACAACTTGAAAATTTTCAGTTAGTTAATCAGGGCAAGCCAGCATAGATACATTACAGGTAGGTCATGCCTGATAAACCTCACTGAAATTTTTGGAGAAGCGATGAAGATAGTGGGTAGAGGAATATCTATGGATGTTGTTTATATGGACATCCAGTAGGCATTTGATAAAGTCCCACTAAAAAGACTGTTAACTAAGAGAGAGGCCAATAGAATTGAAGGCAGATTACAAACATAGCTGAGAAATTGGCTGAATAGCAGGAAACAGAAAATATAAATAATGCATAGGTCCTCAAATTGGTAGGGCGTAACCAGTGGTGTCTCACAAGAATCTGTGTTAGGGTATCAATTATTTGTATTATTTATTAACAACTTGTATAATGGCATAGAAAGTCTCTTACCCCAATTTGCTGATTACACAAGTTTAGGCAGCATTGTAGACAGTGTAAATGATAGCATAAACTTACAATGAGAGATAGACTACGTGAATGGGCAGAACTGTGGCAGATGGAGTTCTACATAAACAAGTATGAAGTTACCCATTTCAGACTGAAAAGTAATAGTTCAGGGTGCTTTCCTGATGGTATGAAGTTAAATACAGTGGATGTCCAAAGGGACTTGCGGGCTCAGGTGCATAAATCTTTAAAATGTCATGAACAGATACAGAAAATAATTAAGAAAACTAATGGAATGCTGGCCTACATATTTAGAGGCCTGGAGTACAAAGGTGCAGAAGTTATGCTGCAGTTATACAAAACTCTGATTAGAACCCACTTGGAGTACTAAGAGCAGATTCAGGCCCCCACACTTTAGGGGGGATATACTGGCCTTGGAGGGAGTACAATGTGCTTTTACAGGAATCATACCTGGGCTCGAGGATATAAGTTATGTGAGAGATTATACAAATTAAGCCTGTTTTCTTGAGACAAAAGAAACAAAGAACAATGGTAACTGGAAATCAGAAATAAAAACAGAAATTGCTGGAGAAACTCAGCAGGTCTGGCAGCATCTGTGGCGAGAAAGCAGAATTAACGTTTCAGGTGCAGTGACCCTTATTCAGAACAGATTGTAGCTAGGAAGGGGTTGGTTTATATGCTGAAGACGGGATAGGAGTAGGAAGGAGTAAATGATAGGTGGAGATGGAGCTCAGAGAGAGAGAGAGAGACAGAGAGAGAAACAGTTAGGCAGATGGGCTCAGTAGTTAGCACTGCTGCCTCACAGCGCCAGGGACCGGGTTCGATTCCAACCTCAGGTTGGAATGCTGTCTGTGTGGAGTTTGCACATTCTTCCCGTGTCTACGTGGGTTTCCTCTGGGTGCTCTGGTTTCCTCCCACAGTCCAAAGATATGCAGGTTAGGTGGATTGGCCATGCTAAATTGCCCGTAGTGTTCAGGGATATGTAGATGAGGTGGATTATAGGGGTATGAGTCTGGGTGGGATGCTCCGAGGGTCGGTGTGGGCATGTTGGGCTGAAGGGCCTGTTTCTACACTGTAGGTTTTCTATATTAAAAAAAGACAAAGGAAAGGGTAAAGGTCAGTCTGGGGAGAATGAATAGCTGCTATGGGGACTATTAGTGGCTGATAATGGCTTTTTCTGTAGTAGCAGCCCACGTGATGACAAGGCATGGTGTGTTGGGTTTGGGGTGAGGGCATGGGGTAAGGTTCTCAGGCCCTGTAATTACTGAACTTGATATACAGTCCAGAGGTCACAGGGTTCCTAATTGGAAAATGAGATGTTGTCCTTCCAGCTTGTGCTGAACATTGCTGGAGCACAGCGACAAGCCTGAATAAGAGAAGTTGGTGCTGTGTTGAAGTGGCAGGCAACCGGGAGCTCAGGGTCATTTTTGTGAGACAAAATGTAAGTGTTTTGCAAAGCAGTCACGCAGTCTGCACTTCGTCTCCCCGTTGTAGAGGAGACCACCTTGTGAGCAGCAAATACAGTAGACTAGATGGAGTGAAGTAAATCACTGCTTCACCTGGAAACTGTGTCTGGGCCCTTGGGTAGTAAGGAGGGAGGAAGTAACTGGGCAGGTGTTACACCTTCTGCAAAAGCATGGGAAGGTACTGTGGGCATGTGGGGAGATATTGCTAGTAGAGGAAGAGTAGACCATGGTGTCTTTGAGGGAACAATCCCTGCAGAATGCTGGCAAGGGAGGGGAAGGGAATATGTGTCTGGTGATGGCATCCTGCCGGAGGTGATGATAAAGCCGCTGAAGATCCTTTGGTTGTTGATGCTGGTGGGATGGTAGATGAGGATAAGGGGGACCCTATTTCTGTTGTGGGAGGGAAGAGAGGGGGTGAGGGCTGAAGTGCAGGAAATGGGTCAGACACTGCTGAGGACCTTGTCAACCACAGCGCTGGGGAATCCTCAGCTGAGGAAGAAGGTGGACATTTTGGATGCCCCGATGGTGAAGTTGACATCATCAGAACAGATGTGACAGAGACAGAGAAACTGGGAGCATGGAATAGAGTTTTTACAGGTATTAGGGTATGAGGATGTATGGTTAAGGTAACTGTGGGAGTTAGTGGGTTTGTACTGGATATTGGTGGCCAGCCTATCCACACAAATGGAAACAGAGATGTCAAGGAAGGGAAGGGAAGAGTCAGAGATAAACCAGGTGTGAAATTGAGAGCGGAGTGGAAATTGGAAGTGAAATTGTTGAATTTTCCAAATTCCAGGTGAGAGAGGAAAGCAGTACTGACTGATGTACTCTGATGTACCAGAAAAGGAGGTGTGGGTGGGGGTCCAAGTAGGACTGGAATAAAGAATGTTCCCAGTACCCCACAAAGAGTCGAGCATAACTGGGGCCTAAGCAGGTACCCATGGCCTCACCTTTAACCTAAAGAAAGTGAGAGGATTTAAAGGAGAAATTGTTCAAAGTGAGGATGAGTTCGGCCAGACAGAGGAGGGTGGTGGTAGATGGGGACGGTTCGGGTCTTTTTTTCCTGGGAAGAAGCAGCCCTCTGTTTTCTCTAGAATTTGGAAGGAAACGGGGTGATTTTCAAGACGCTAATAAGAAAAAGCAGGGTGATAAACTGATTCTATTGGTTGGAGATTCTAGAAGTAAGCCACGAAAAATTAGGGCCAGAACATTTAGGAGAGATGTTAGGAACCACTTCTACACAAAAGTATGGTAGATAGTTGGAGCTCTCTTCACAAACAGCAGTGGATGCTGGATCAGTTGTTAATTTTAAGTCTGAGATAGATGCATTTTTGTTAAGATGAGGTGTTAAGGGATATTGGCTAAAGGCAAGTATATGATCTCATTGAATGGCGGAACAGGCTCGAGGGACTGAATGGACTTCTCCTGTTCCTGTGTTCCATACTGTATTAATATCATCTTGAAGTAGATGTAAGTGTAAGACCCACTTGGACTCTCCCAGTGAGAGTTTCAGCTGCCTTCCAATCCAACCTGAAAGACCAGATAGATGAACAGGAAAAGGAGAGCAATCAAGGAGGTGACAACTTCAACAGACTGGATTAACAGCATCGTAGCAGCAAAGAAACCTGGAAAGTCAAGAGCACATACAGGTCTGAAGTACCTCAATAAAGTTTTGAAAAGATCTCATTACCTCACGTCAACCATTCAAGAAGTTTTGTTGCAAATTGCCAAGGCAAAGGTCTTTGTTACTTTGGTTGCAAAGAATGGTTACAAGTGAGGCTGGATGAAAGCAACAGTTTTCTATTGACATTCTGAATACCACTTAGGAAACAAAGATGGCTGTGTATGTCATTTGCCATTTGTACTGCTCCAGAAGAGTATAAGTACAGATTGCTTGAGAAAATCAGTGATCCTCCTGGACTGGAAGTTATTAGGGATGACCTGCTAGTCTGTAGATATTGAGTCACTGTAGACCACTGTCAAAATCTTTTGTTACTGCTTGAGAGAACTCACCGGATTAATCTGAAAAACAAGGGAAAAGATGCTATTGAAGATGTCTGAAGTCAAATACATAGGTCATGTACTGACAGCAGAGCACTTCACTTGAATCCTGACCAGGAGCGAGTTATAGTAGAGGGGTAGCAGCCAACAGATCTGAAAGGGATGCACTATTTTGTTGGATTTTTAAATAAATGCATTCATGGGATATGAAAATTGCTGTCTGGAACAGCATTTATTGTCCATCTCTTGTTGCCCTTGAGAAAGTGGTGATGAGCTGCCTTGTACTGCTACTGTCTATTTGGTGTAGTTACTCCGATAATGCCTTTTGGGGTGGATTTCCAGGGCTTTGACCGAGCAGCACTGAATGAATGGAAACATAGTTTTGGATGGTGAATGGCCTGGCAGGTAATTTGCAGGTGGTGAATAATTTAGCAAAGTGATCTGAAGAACAGTCATATGGGCTCAAAATGTTGCTCTGTTTCTGCCTCCACAGGTGTTGCCAGATCTGCTTGAAGTTCTCTAGCATTCTTTAAGTTTTGTTTCAGATTTCTTCATCCACAGTATTTTACTTTTATTTAGCAAAGCTCTTATCTAATCTGTCATTAGAATGTTAACCTCTACGCAAGATCTCTACTAAGGGTATGTGGTGGGTTTGGGGAACAGAATAACAAGCAGCTTTCACCAAAATCAAATAACTGGTGATGACTCTACCACGATGATGGTGATATAGCATGACAACAACTGTGAAATTGCATTGCAGTTTGATCCCAGTGATACAAAATTTGGAGCAACCCTTTCGCAGCAAGGATAGCCAGTTGTACTTACATCCAGGGCATTAATGCAAACTGAACGACAAGGCTCTCACACTAAGAAAGATTGCTTAGCTATTACGTTTGCTTGTGGATACTACAATCAATATCTGTTTAGGAGACAGAAAGTGATAGTGGAGTCAAAGTACAAGTTACTTCAAAGCATTTTCCATAAACTATTTCTAACTGCTCTGAAACATCACCCAAGATTGTTATTTTCTTTGTGAGCATATAATCTGGATGTAACATATAAGCGAGGGAAATACATGTACATCCCTGATATGCTGTCAACAACAACATTTCCTATTGAGAGAGGTGAGGATGCTAAGACAGAGTGTAATATCTTCCATTTCATAAGACCATAAGACTATAACATATAAGAACAGTACTAGGTCATTCAGCCCATCAAATATCCCTGCCTTCTCCCCATAACACTCGATCTCCTTACTAATCAAGAACCTATCCATCTTTGTCTTTAATGTGCTCAGTTTCACTGATGTCCTTCAGGAAAGGAAACTCTCATCCTTATCTGGTCTGGCCTACATGTGACTCCAGACGCACAGCAATGTATTTGGCTGTTAACTGTTCTCTGGGCAATTAAGGATAGGCAATAAATTCTGGCCTAGTCAGCGATGACACAGCCCGTGATGAATTTATAAAATAAAATAAATAAAATTTTATAAATGTCTTGGCCTCCATTGCCTCCTGTGACAGATCGCCGCGGATTAACTTCTCTCTGGCTGAAGAAATTCCTTTTCAGCTCAGTTCTAAAGGGTCATCCTTTCACTCTGAGGATGTGCCTTTGGCTTCTAGTCTCTCTTATTAATGCAAACATCTTCACTTCATCCATTCTATCGAGGCCTCAAAGTATTCTGCAAGTTTCATTCAGATCCCCCTCGTCCTTCTAAACTCCAATTATACCTCCAGAGTCCTCAACCGATCCTCAAATGACAAGTCCATCACCCCTGGGATCATTCTTGTAAAACTCTTCTGAACCACTTCCAATGCTAACATATCCTTCCTCAGATACAGGGTCTCAAAACTGCTCACTATAGCCTCAGCAGCACATCCCTGCTCTTACACGCCAGACCTGTTGTAGTTGTCGATTTTGGCTGCCATCTGAACCTGCATGTTAACCTTAGGATACTCCTGAACTGGGATTCCCAAGTTCCTTTGCACTTCAGATTTCCAAATCCTTTCCCTGTTCAGAAAATAATCCATGTCTCCATTTTTCCTACCAAAGTGCATAACCTCTCACTTTCCCACATTGTATTCCATCTGCTACTTCTTTGCCTACCAAGTTAGCCTATCCAAGTTCTTCTGCAGCCTCCCCACTTCCTCAACACTACCGATCCCTCCACCTATCAATGTGTCATCTGCAAACTTAGCAACAATTCCCTCCATTCCTTCATCCAGATCGTAATTACATAACGTGAATAGTTGCAGTCCCAACACGGAAACCTGCAGAATCCCACTAATCACCAGCTGCTATTCCTGAAAAGGACAATTTTATCCTGACTCTGCCTTCTGCAAGTCAGCCAATCCTCTATCCATGTCAATACCTTGCCCCTAGCATCATGGGCTCTTGTTTAGCAGTCTCCTGTGCAGCACCTTGTCAAAAGTCTTCTGGAAATCCAAACAGATTGCGTCCACTGGCTCTTCTCTGTTACTTCCTCAAGGAATTCTAACAGATTTACCAGGCTTGATGAAACCATGCTGACTCAGCACTATTTTACCCTAACCCTATTCCAAATAACCTGTAACCTCATTCTTAATAATGGACTCTAAAATCTTATCAATGACTGAGGTCAGGTTAAGTGGCCTATAGTTTCCCATCTTCTACCTCCCTTCCTTTTTAAATAAGAGTGTTACATTTGCCATTTTCCAGCCCTCTGGGACCCTCCCTGACTCCAGTGTTTCCTGAAAGATCACCAGCAATGCCTCTACAATCTCCTCAGCTATCTCCTTCAGAACTCTGGGGTCCATTTGGTCCAGGTGATTTATCCACATTCAGACCTTTCACCTTCATGAACACCTTTTGCTTAGCGATGGCCAATACACTCACCTCTACCTCCTGACACTCTCAAAGTTCTCATGTGCTGCTGGCGTCTTCCACCGTGGAAACTGATGCAAAGTACCTGTTCAGTTCCTCCATTAATTCTTTGTTCCCTATTACTACATCCCCAGCCTCATTTTCCACCGGCCCAGTGTCAATTCTAGCCTCTCTGTCATCTTTTACAGATCTAAAACTCTCCTATAATTTTCTTATATATTATTAGCTAGGTTACTCTAAATTTCATTTTCTCCCCTCTTTTTGCTTTTTTTAGCTGTCCTCTGCTGGCTTTTAAAGGCTTCCCAATCCTTTGGATTCCCACTTATTTTGACAAAATTGTATGCCTTTCCTTTTGCTTTTACGCTATCCCTGACTTCCCTTGTCAGCCATGGTTGCCTCACCCTCCACTTAGTATGTTTCTTCTTCCTTGGGATGAATTTCTGCTGTGCCTCCCAAAATACCCCCAGAAATACCTGCTGCTTCACCATCTTCCCTGCTAGGCTCCCCTTCCAATCAACTCTGGCCAGCTCGTCCCTCATATCTTGTTTACTCAATTTACATTTGATTCCTGCTTCTCCCTCTCAAACTGCAGGGTGAATTCTGTCATCTTATCATCATAGTCCCTTAGGGCTTCCTTCATCTTATTCTCCCTAATTAAGTTTGCTTCATTGCATATCACCAATTCCAGAACTGCCTGTTCCTGAGTTGGTTCTACCACAAGCTGCTCCAAAAATCCATCTTGTAGGTGTTTCCTCAATTCCGTTTCTTGACATCCACAACCAACTTGAGTTTTCCAGTCCGCCGGCATATTAAAGACCCCCATAATTAACGTAGTAGTGCTCTTCTTACATGTCTTTTCTGTATCCTGATTTATTTTCTTCCCCACGTCCTGAATACTGCTAGGAAGCCTGTACATAACTCCCATTTGGATCTTTTCTTCCTTGTGGTTCCTTAACACTACCCACACAGGTTCTATGCCTTCTGACTCTATGTCACTTCTTGCTATTAATTTCATTTCATTTCTTACTAACAAGGCAATCCTGACCCCTCTGTCAATCTGCCTGTCTTTTCAATAGGACGCATATCCTCGGATATTTAGTTTCCAACCCTGATTGCCTTACAGCCACATCTCGGTGATACCCACAACATTGTATCTGCCAATTTCAACCTGCACCATGAGCTGATTTACCTTGTTTCATATATTGCACACATTTAAGTATAACACTCTCAGTCCTGCGTTGGTTGCCCCCTTATCATAGTTGTTCCCTTATCTGCTGTGCCCGCGGTTATATTCCTGACCCTTTTCATAATCTCTGTTCTGTTACTTGTTCTGGGAATTTTAATAATTTCTGCTGAGCCCTCCCCTTCTTTAGACTTTTCCCTAATTTTCCATACAACTGAACCCACGCCCCCACTGTTTGGTTTAAAGCCCTATCCACAGCCCTAGTTATGCAATGTGCCAGGATTCTGATTCAGGTGGAACCCATCTCATTGGAACAGCTCTCTCCTTCCCCTGTGCTGGTGCCAATGTTCCATGAATTCAAGGTCAACACAGTGTGGAGCTAGAGAAACACAGCAGATCAGGCAGCATCAGAGGAGCACGAAAGTCGATGTTTCAGGTTTACACCCTTCATCATGAACTCTAACCTGTTTTTTCTACATCAATCCTTGACCTACATGTTTAACTCTTTAATCTTGTTGATGTTGTGCCAATTTGCTCATGGCTCAGGCGGTAATCCAGAGACTATCACTGAAATAACTCCAGAAAGACTGGTATCTCGTCATCAAGTCACCCTTTATTTGCATACGCTTAGTACTTGGCAGTGGTCCGGCTTCCTCAGAGCTAGCTCTCAGAATGAACGGAACTCCTGACATTCCTGTTTATATCTGTCAGCCAGGGCTCCCTTACTGAACCAGGTTAACAGCCCCAATCAAGAAACTCATATTCTATGATGTCAACCTGGCTGATTGTTACAATTCCTGCAATTACCTTTTTGGTTCTGCTTTTTAATTTAGCCCCTAGCTGCTCATATTCCCTCAGAGGAACTTCCTTCATCTTTCTACCTGTATCATTGGTACTTACATGGAATACGACAACTAGATCTTTCCCCTCCCACTCCAAGTTCCTCTGCAGCCCAAATGAAATATCCTGAATCTGGGCACTAGGCAGTCAACACAGCCTTTGGGATTCTTGATACTGCCCATAGAGAACTGTGTCTCTCCCCATGACTACAGTATCCCTTATTACAACTATATTCCTCTTTCTCTGCTCTCTTGAATAGCTCCCTGTGTACGATGCTATGGTCAGTTTGCTCATCCTTCTTATGGCCCCTACTCGCAACCACACATAGAATAAGAATCTCAAACTTGTTAGAGAGGTTCAAAGGCAGAGGCTCCTTCAGCATTATGTTCTAGATCCCTCAACCTGCCTCATTAGTAGTCACAGCCTCCTGTCCCTGACCACTGACACAATTTGAGGTAATTTATCTAAGGGGTGTGACTGCCTCCTGAAACACAACATCCAAGTAACTCTCCCCCTCCCTGATGTGTCACAGTGTTGGAAGCTCAGACTCCAGCTTATCAACTCTGAGCCACAGTTCCTCAAGCAACCAACACTTGCTACGGATGTGGTCACTGTGAACCACAGTGGAGTACACTAGCTTGGAAAATTCAATGCTACACCCTGTCAATTGGAAGAGCTGAGGTGGCAGTGAAAATTACCAAAGGTTTCAGAAAGAAATTGAACATATCCAATACCGATTTGTACAAGGCAATCCCAGAGTAAAGAAAATTACTGAAGGCATGGAAGGGTGTCGAATCCAAAGACTCATCTGATGTCACACCCAATCTACTCCTGCGATATTGAACAAAACCACTGAACCCGAAGTTGTAAAAGGCGTGAGTGACAAAGTCAAAGTGAAATGACAAAAAGCCATGTTTTACATTGATAAAAATGCTAAATAATTACCAGGAATGAGATTTGAAGAGCCAACCAGAGTGCAAACGTTCAGTCCTCCTGACAAGAGTAACATGGAACCTATAAAGAGTAGTTGTCTCCTCAATTATACTCAGTGAATGTGAACAACATGATATATTGCCACAAACATGGAGCTTTATGTACAAATAGAAACGCTATTCTCTCACTGCAGGCAACTCATAGGGAAGAAATAATCTCACTATCAGCATAGCGTCCAGCATAGTCACCGTAGAGATCAACAACAGCAACATAAACATATCAGCAACAATAATTCACACTGCAACAGCACAGCACGATGGCTCCGTGGTTAGCGCTGCTGCCTCACTGCACCAGGGACCCAGGTGTGAATTTAGCCTCAGGTGATTGTCTGTGTGGAGTTTGCTCATTCTCCCTGAGTTCCCACAGTCCAATGATGTGCAGGTTAGGTGGATAGACCATGGGATATGCAGGGTTACAGAGAGGGGGTTGGGGCGTGGGATGCCCTTTGGAGGGTCAGTGTGGACTGGATGGGATGAATGGCCTGCTTCCACACTGTAGGGATTCTATGTCGAACATGTCAAGCACCCAACACTGGAATTACGCATCCTGGAGAAAGAACATTACCCTTGGAATGAGCTGATACCAGACCAACATACAACAACGATGCACTTGTGTATCATTAGAAGCCTTGTATAGTTTAAAGATGATGGATACGATATTGACGCAGAGACTGACACAAGTCAATTGATTAGAAATTTCTTTGAAGACCATGGATATTGGGCGCTTGAAGGAGCAAAATGTAATCTATTATAGATAACAAGCATGGGGCTGGATGAACACAGCAGGTCAAGCAGCATCATAGGAGCAGGAAAACTTGACGTTTCGGGCCTAAACCCTTCATCAGAAATGGGGGAGGGGAAGAGGGTTCTGAAATAAATAGGGAGAGAGGGGGAGGCGGATAGAGGATGGATAGAGGAGAGGATAGGTGG
>JAHRHZ010000012.1:70547240-70560281 GCA_024137785.1 Ginglymostoma cirratum | reverse complement strand
GTTACAAGGAAAAGTGCCGAGTGTGGTGGGGCTGGAGGGGAGTGTGGAGCGGACAAGGAAGTTGTTTGTTTCGGGAATGTGTGGAGAAGTGTATTTGGCCATCATAGACCAGCTTGGTTACTACAATCAACTGAATTCTACCTTTTGCAGAAATTTGATTTCACTTTAGTTTATGGTATTCGCTAATCATGTTACATGAGACAGACCAGTATCTCTCTGAGCACTGCTGCCTTCATGTCTCCAAGGGCGTTGTTGCTACCATTTTGATGCCAATGGCTCCATTAATGATCTATGGAATAGGGTTTCCAACTATAATGGAACATAATCTGAGAGATGTTATCACATGACCTTCTACTTGTTTGCAGGTGACACCAAATTTGGCAGTATAGTGGACAATGGAGAAGGTTATCTAAGGTCACAAAGAGATTGTAGTCGATTGGGTCAATGGGTTGAGGAGTGGCAGATGGAGTTTAATTTGGTTAAATGTGAGGTATTGCATTTTGGTAACATAAACAAGGACTTATATCATTAAAAGTAGGTCCTTGGATAGTTTTGTAGAACAGAGAGAGCTAGGGGTTCAGGCATATAATTCTTTGAAGTTTGCGTCACAGTCGCTCAGGCTGATTAGGCTCTGCTCCCTCCGCTCCAACCCTAACCTCATTATAAAACCCGTGGACAACGGCAGCGCTGTTGTAATATGGTGCACCAACCCCTATATCAACAAGGCCAGGCGCCAGCTCTCTGACACCTCCTACTACCACCCCCTTGATCATTGCCCCACCCCCGACCACCAAAACATCATCTCCCAGACCATCCATAACTTAGACCTTAGGTGACCTCCCACCCACAGCCTCCAACCTCATCATTCTCTAACCCTGCACTACCCGTTTCTAACTCCTTCTCAAAATCCACAAACCCGACTGCCCTGGTTGACCAATTGTCTCCACCTGCCCCTGCCTCACCGAACTTATCTCTACTTATCTCGAATCCATTTTCTCCCCCCAGTCCAGGAACTCCCCACCTAAGTCTGTGAACCACCCATGTCCTCCACCTCCTCCAAAACTTCCGATTCCCTGGTCCTCAACACCTCATCATGGACGTCCAGTCCCTATATACTTGCATTCCCCATGCAGATGGCCTAAAGGCCCTCCGTTTCTTCCTGTCCTACAGGTCCGACCAGTCCCCCTCCACTGACACCCTTGTCCGCTTAGCCGAACTCGTCCTCACCCTTAACAACTTCTCCTTGTACTCCTCCCACTTCCTACAGACAAAGGGGGTGGCCATGGGTACCCGCATGGGCCCAAGCTATGCCTGTCTCTTCATAGGATATGTGGAACAGTCCCTCTTCCATAGCTACACTGGCCCAATCCCCCACCTCTTCCTCCATTATATCGATGACTGTATCAGCGCCGCCTCGTGCTCCCATGAGGAGCTCCAACAGTTCATCCACTTCACTAACACCTTCCACCCCAACCTTAAGTTCACCTGGACCCACCTCCGATGCCTCTCTCTCCTTCTTGGACCTCTCTGTTTCCATCTCTGGCAACCACCTGGAAACCAATATCTATTTCAGGCCCACCGACTCCCACAGCTACCTAGAATACACCTCCTGCCGCCCACCTTCCTGCAAAAATGCCATCCCCTATTCCCAACTCCTTTGCCTCCGCCGCATCTGCTCCCAGGATGAGGCACTCCACTCCCAGACATCCCAGATGTCCCCGTTTTTCAAGGACCGCAACTTCCTCCCCACAGTGGTCGAGAACGCCCTTGACCGTGTCTCCCGCATTTCCCACAACGCATCCCTCACACCCCCTCCCCATAATAACAACAAAGACAGAATCTTCCTCGTCCTCACGTACCACCCCATCAACCTCCGGATCCAACGCATCATCCTCCAGCACTTCTGTCACCTGCAATCTGACCCCACCACTAAAGACATTTCCACCCTCCACCGACCCTTATCTGTATTCTGGAGGGACTGCTCTCTCTGTGACTCCCTTGTCCTCTCCACACTCCCCACCAGCCCCACCACACCGGGCACTTTTCCCTGCAACCGCAGGAAGTGCTACACCTGCCCCTGCACCTTCCCCCTCACCCCCATTCCCGGCCCCAAGAAAACCTTCCACATTAAACAGATGTTCACCTGCACATCTGCTAATGTGGTATATTGTATCCGCTGTTCCCATTTTGGCCTCCTCTACGTTGGGGAAACCAAGCGGCGGCTTGGAGACCGCTTTGTGGAACACCTTTGCTCAGTTCGTGACTGCACCTCCCAGTCGCAAACCACTTTAACTCCCCCTCCCACTCCTTGGACGACATGTCCATCCTGGGCCTCCTGCAGTGCCACAACGATGCCACCCAAAGGTTGCAGGAACAGCACCTCATATTTTGCTTGGGAACCCTGCAGCTCAATGGTATCAATATGGACTTCACAAGCTTCAAAATCTCCCCACCCCGACCTCACCCCAAAACCAGCCTAGCTTGTCCCCGCCTCCTTGACCTGTCCGTCTTTTCTCCCCCATCCGCTCCTCCCACCTCACTGACCTACCCCCACCCCCACTTCCTACCTACCAGCCTCTTCCCCGCCTCCTTGACCTGTCCGTCTTCTCTCCACCTATCTGCTACTTTATCCATCTTCTGTCATCGCCTGCCCCCCTCTCTATTTATTTGAGTCCCCTTCCCCTCACCCATTTCTGAAGGAGGGTCCAGACCCGAAATGTCAGCTTTCCTGATCCTCTGATGCTGCCTGGCCTGCTGTGTTCATCCAGCTCTATACCTTGTTATCTGATTAAGAAGGTGTTTAGTGCGCTGGTCTTCATTGTTCAGTCCTGAGGGTATAGGAGTTGGGAAGTCTTGTTGAAGTTGTACAGGATGTTGACGAGGTGCCTTCTGGAATATTGTGTCCAGTTCTGGTTGCCCTGTTACAGGACAGATAACATCAAGCTGGAGAGGGTTCAGGAAAAGACACCACAACATTGCCAGGAATGGAAGGTTTGAGTTAGGGGGAGAGGCTAGATAGGCTGGGACCTTTTTTCACTGGAGCATAGGAGGTTGAAGGGTGGCCTTGTAGAGGTTTTTAAAATCTTAAGGGTATAGGTAAGGTGAGGTTGTTGACTTGCTCACTGAGCTGGCTTATTTTTGTTCAAATGTTTTGTCACCATGCTAGGTAACATCATCAGTGAGGTATCCGATGAAGCAGTGTTGTTCTACTCCACTTGGAATTTATACTGTTTGGTCCCTTATGGTGAGTAGTGTCATTTTCAGTTTTATTCTTGTGGTTGGTTGGCTCGCCGAGATGTTTCTGACTGCGGAACAACAAACCAGCTCGGTGAGCCAACCAACCACAACATCCATAACCCGAGCTACAAATCCACTCTAAAATCTCAGTTTTGTTCTGTATGGGTTTGTATATGAAGTCCAATTCTTTATGTTTGTTGATTGCATTATGGGTTGAGGACCAGGCCTCTAGGAATTCCCATGCATGTTTGTGTTTGGATTGGGCTACTATGGTTACCTTGTCCCAGTTAAACTGATGGCCTTCATTGTCCAAATGTACTGGTATCAAGGAAGGTTCATCCTGTTGTTTTGCTGCTAACTGATTTTCATATATTCTAATGGCTAGTTTTCTCCCTGTCTCTCCAGTGTAATCTTCGTGGCAGCTGTTGCATGGTATTTCGTAAGCTACGTTGGTTCTGCATGTTGTGGGAATGGGATCTTTAATCCTTGTAAGTGTTTGTCATAGAGTGGCTGTGGGCTTGTGGGCCGCCATGATTCTTAGTGGTCATAGGACCACTACAACTCCTTTGAGCGGAATAGAACAACATTGCTTCATTGGCAGCCTCACTGATGCTGTTACCTAGCACGGTGACGAAACGTCTGAATGAAAACAAGCCAGCTTGGTGAGCAAGTCAACAATCTCACACACAACTCGAGCTATAAACCTTTGCTAAAATCTTAAAGGTAAAGGCAAGGTAAATGGTAGGTGTGTTTTCCCTAGGGGTGGGAGAGTTCAAAACGATGGGACATATTTTTAAGGTGAGAGGAGAGACATATTTAAAAAGGACATGACAGGCAACTATTTTACAGAGAATGGTTCGGGTGTGGTATGAACATCCAGAGGAAGTGATGGATGAGGGTACAGTCACAACGTTTAAAACTCATTTGGATAAGTGCATGAATAAGCAAGAGGCACCAGTTTAGTTTGGGATTATGGTCAGCATGGACTGGTTGGACTGAAGGGTCTGTTTTTGTGCTGTATGATGCAATGGTTCTGTAACTGACTCTTCCCAGGCTCGTACCATTGGTCATCCAGCATCTCAATCACAGGAAACTGCCTTCCATTGGTTTAGCAAGATAGAGAGGGTCCTTGGGTGCAATGGCAGAGTTTCTAACCTTGAACTAGGCAATCTGGATTCAAGTCCTATCCGCGCCAAAGTTTGTCATAACATACCTGAATAAGTTGATTAAAGGTACATACAATGTGTCTGGGTTTTAACTTTGATAATCAGTTACTCTCAGAGTAAATGTAGAAATAAAAAACAAACGCTTTTGAAAATACCACTTAGTACAAAACACTTCATTTTATTTATATGTTCCTCGTTCTAAACAAGTCCTCGGGTTGCACATTAAAAATGAACAAATGGAGAATTCCTCGATGCACAGTGGGCTATTTGAATATTTTATTTCTTTTCAGCTAACAAGAACATACATTTTTAAACACTTGGAGGTGCTTTTTGTGTGTTCACTCAAACAGCACAAGCTTTGGGCAAATGCATGGCAGATGAAGTATAATGTGGATATATGTGAGATTATCCACTTTGGTGGAAAAAGCAAGAAGGTGGATTATTATCTGAATGGCAATAGATTGAGAAAGGGGGAGGTGCAGCATGACCGAGGTGTATTTGTACGTCAGTCACCGAATGTGAGCAGTTGGTAAAAAGGGCAAATGGTATGTTGGCCTCCATAGTGAGAGAATTCGAAAGCAGGAGCAAGGATATCTTGCTGTAATTGAATAGGGCCTTGTTGAGACCGCACTTGAAGTATTGTGTGCCGGTTCGGCTTCCTTATCTGGGGAAGAATATTCTGGATATGGAGGCAATGCAACAAAGGTTTACCAGATTGATTGCTCGGATGGCAAGAACAATGTATGAAGGGAGAGCGGATCACTGGACTTTGGAACAACAAGTAGAGATCTCATAGAATTCTACTCGGCCTAGGCAAGGTAAATGCTAGATGTTCCCAATGACTGGGGAGTCCAAGCCCAGGGAGCACAGTTTAAGGATCAACCATTTAGAATCACAGAGTTGTATAGTACAGAAACAGACCCTTCGGTCCAACTCGTCCATGCCAATCACATATTCTAAATTAATCTAGTCCCATTTGCCAGCATTTGGCCCGTATTTCTCCAAGCCCTTTCTATTCGTGTAGTCATCCAGATGCTTTTTAAATGTTGTAATTGTACCAGCTTCTAACACCTTTTCTGGCAGTTCATTCCATAGATGAACCACCCTCTGCATGAAAATGTTGCCCCTTAGGTCCCTTTTAAATCTTTCACCTCTCACCTTAAATCTATGCACACCAGTTTTGACTCCCCCACCCTTTCTATGCCCCTCATGATTTTATAAACTTTTATAAGGTTCCTCGCTCAGTCTCCGACGCTCCAGAGAAAATAACCCCAGCCTATTCAGCCTCTTCCTTTGGCTCAAACCCTCCAAAACTGGCAATATCCTTGTAAATCTTTTCTGAACTCTTTCAAGTTTCACAAAATCTTTCCTATAGCAGGGAGACCAGAGCTGAACACAGTGTTCCAAAAGTGGCCTAACTAATGTCTTGTACAGTCACAACATGACCTCCCAACTCCTATACTCAATGTTCTGACCAATAAAGGCAATTGTACCAAAAGCCTTCTTCACTATCCTGTCTACCTGCAACTCCATTTTCAAGGAACTACGAACCTGCACCTCAAGCTCTCTTTGTTCAGCAACATTCTCCAGGATGTTACTATTAATTATATAAGTCCTGCCCTGATCTGTCTTTCCAAAATGCAACACCTCACATTTATCTAAATTAAAATCCATCTGCCACTCCTCGGCACATTTCTCCAACTGATCAAGATCCTGTTGTACTCTGAGATAACCTTCTTCTCTGTCCACTACGCCACCAATTTTGGTATCATCTGCAAACTTACTAACCATGCCTCCTATATTCACATCAAATGATTTATATAAATGACTGAGATGAGGAGAAATTTCTTCACCTATAGAATGGTAGACCTGTGGAATTCTCGGCCACAGAAGGCAGCTGAGGCCAAAATACTGAATGTTTTCAAGGAGGAGTTAGATATAGGTCTTAGGACTAAAATGGTCAAATGGTATGTCACAAAATTGGGAACGGGCTACTGAGTAAGATGATCAGCCATGATCACATTGAATGGTGCAGCAGGCTTAGAGGGCCAAATGGCTTACTCCTCTTCCTATTTTCTGTTTCTATGTTTCATTGCAACATGATTTCTAAAGTCAACAGACTGCACATACACATTTAGGCAGAGTGTGTCCAATACTATTCTCAGAAGTGCAAACATCATTGGAGCTTTCACTTGATCCATGCTGATGCCTGGCTGCTTAGTGGAAGGTCCCACCAGAAATGTTAGTGCTGAGGGTCAGGCTGTAAGGCCATGACTGTGATTTTCAATTCTACTATTACCCACATAGGCTATGTTAAAGATCAGACTCACAGAAAGCTTCCCTCGCTAATCCCCTTCCTACCCCAATCCTCAAAACAAAAGCACAAAAATAAGAATGAATAATTGCTAGACAGCCAGCCCGCAGGGAGGCGCAAGGCACATCAAAACTCACATTTCATGAATAATGTTGAGAACCTTCAGGGGTGACTTAGGAGGCTGTGCCATCAGTGCTTATTGGGTCAGAAATTTTACATTAGTATATTCATCAGAGTGAATCAGTGTGGTAAAAACAGTCATCCTGAGGTAAACACATCTGCTTCATCGCTGAAATATACAGCTATCAATTTGTATTATGGACCTTAGTGACTCTGTCTCTGCTCAGAAAGGCTGCATGCATCTACACGTGGTATGTGCTCTCCAAAATGGGCTTCGGGGGGAAAAAATCCACAATTGGGACTGACTGCTCTACGCCAACATCATTAGTACAGTCTTAATTAATGGGTAGGAATCAGAAAGCTTCCTGATCAGATCTGGAGTCAGGCAGAGCTGCCTACTCTCTCCTGCCTTGCTTGTGTGTTGTATAGAGCCTTTTGCTGAGTCCATCAGGAAGGGCGCCAGCTTGAGAGGGGTGACTATTCCAGCCAACAGAGTCCTTCAAATCAAACCCTGTACATGGATTAAATAACTGTTTTCTGCTCAGATCTGCTGTCAGTGCGCAGACTCATGAGCATATGCGACCAGTTTGAACTGTCCTTGGGAGACAAGGTAAATCAAGGCAAGAGCAAGGTGATAATTTTGGAAACTGGGTTGACTGATCCTTTATCCCCTTCACTGACAGGACAGATTGCCTGAAGGTTTTGGGAATATGGTTTTGAGGGGCCAGAGAGTGGGCAAAAACTTGGGAGGGGCACATTGCAACATGAGGCAGAAATTTGGATTTTGGGAGCACTGTTCGCACTCCATTGCGAGTAAAAGTCTGGTCATCAGGTGTGAGGCACTCCCTCTATTGTTGTACATGGCGCAGGTCTGGCCAAGATCCCAAACCTGCACGGTTGCCATCACCTGAACCATCTTTCACTTCATTTGGAGGTCTAAGTTGGACCATGTCTGCTGGGACACCATCTACGATGTACTGAATAAGGGGGCAGTGCAAAGAACGTACTCACTGCGACCCTTATCCTGATGGCCACCTTTGTGTATGGCTACATCAAGTGGTGCATAGACCCTCGGTATGCAAACACTAAGCATCACTACGTACTGATGTCCTACCTGCCCCTGGTGTTGTGAAGGATGGAACCAGCCTTGTTGCTGTGAACGCTTCAGGTAGTTGGACCTTTCTGTATCACCTGTCCTTCATGGAGAAATTTGCAAAGAAAACACGCTTTTGACTACAAGTCCATCAGGAACTGGTCAGCAGGTAGCATCCTCGAGACCCTGCAGGAAAAGGAGATGGTGCACCCTGCTGGGCTGTTCCCTGAGCAGGCTGTCAAAGTCATTTGGCAGAATGCCACATCACCAGAACTTCCCAATAAGCACCAAGACATAGCTTGGCTGGTGGTGAGAAGGGCACTACCTGTGAGATCCTTTATGTACACCTGGACTCTCTGCACCACCACATGCTGCCCTTGAAGTGGCAGCAGGGGGATAGGGACTGTCACACAACTTGTTCTGGAATGTACCTTTGCAAAGGAAATCCACAGAAAGATGCAATGGTTTTTTCCAAGGTTTGTCCCGAGCAGCTCTATGACACAGGACTCTGTGCTCTACGGTCTGTTCCCTGGGATGTACACCAAGACAAATATCAGCTGTGCCTGGAGGACCATCAACTCAGTGAATGACGCTCTTTGGTCTGCCTGAAACCTGCTGGTCTTCCAGAGCAAGGAGTTGACCTTACCTGAGTGTTGCAACTGGCACATTCTAAGGTCTAGGACTACATGCTGAGGGACGCATTAAAGTTTGGGGCAGCTGCTGCCGAGGAATAGTGGGGAAAGATCACTGCTTAAGGCCTTTCTGCCAAAGTGGGAGTTCGTTCAGTTATCAGACCCACCCCCAACTCCACCACCATTGCCTCAAATATATGTAAATTCAGTGTTGTACAAAGAAGAAATGCCTTTGGTTTATTTGTTGGATAGAATCAAATCCAATGTTTGTTTGTTTCTTCGTATGCTACTGTATAGAACTGAACTGCTTTAGTGACTATGTATGTATATAAATGTACTTTTATGAACAAAGTATATTTTTGAAATTTAAAAAAAAGGTGCAAGGCTGCACATAGCAGAGCGGTAAGATGTGAGCTATTTTGACAGTCCTTGCTGAATAATTCATCAGTGTGTTAATGGCAGGTGATGAGATCTTTTCACGCTACATCCCACTCAGTAGGTGTTTATTACCCTGTTCAACAGCAGCCTGCTATTACTGTAGGGGAAAATAACTGTCTACACAGGCTTGACAGGTTATGGGGACGGTGCTTTAAAGACTCGGGTTGACTGTGAGGTCACCTGAAAGTTATGTTGAACAAATTAATTTTTTGTTTCTTGCTGATTGAGTATATGCCGTTAATGAACTGTCAACCACCAATCACAAAGCTGCTTTGGATGTAAAATAAAATTGTTATACTCGAGATAAAAGGTACTGCAGATGCTGGAGAATCTGAGATAACAAGCATGGGGCTGGATGAACACAGCAGGTCAAGCAGCATCATAGGAGCAGGAAAACTTGACGTTTCGCGCCTAAACCCTTCATCAGAAATGGGGGAGGGGAAGAGGGTTCTGAAATAAATAGGGAGAGAGGGGGAGGCGGATAGAGGATGGATAGAGGAGAGGATAGGTGGAGAGGAGGCAGACAAGTCGAAGAGGCGGGGATGGAGCCAGTAAAGGTGAGTGTAGGTAGGGGGGTAGGGAGGAGATAGGTCAGTCCAGGGAGGACGGACAGGTCAAGGGGGCGGGATGATAGTGAGGTGGAGATGAGCTGGGCTGGTTTTGGGATGCGGTTGGGGGAGGGGAGATCTCCACCTCCCTAACCTGTTTTTCCTCTCACCTCAAGCCACACCCCCATATCCTATCTACTAACATCATCCCGCCCCCTTGACCTGTCCGTCCTCCCTGGACTGACCTATCTCCTCCCTACCCCCCTACCTACACTCACCTTTACTGGCTCCATCCCCGCCTCTTCGACTTGTCTGCCTCCTCTCCACCTATCCTCTCCTCTATCCATCCTCTATCCGCCTCCCCCTCTCTCCCTATTTATTTCAGAACCCTCTTCCCCTCCCCCATTTCTGATGAAGGGTTTAGGCCCGAAACGTCAAGTTTTCCTGCTCCTATGATGCTGCTTGACCTGCTGTGTTCATCCAACCCCATGCTTGTTATCTAAAATTGTTATACTGATTGGTTCATAGCTGGGGCCTGTTTATTAACAGGCCTATCCTTACAGCACGTTTGTAAGGCACATCTAACAAGGTTACAAGGAAACAGCTACAAACTGTGATCATGAATTAGTGGCAGCTCTGTTCAATAGGCTTTAGTCATCCTCAAATCTTCTGACTCAAGAAATTAAATATTGCCTTGAATAAATGTAAATATTTCAGATGATAATATTTCAAAGGTGTTGTAAGTTCACTTTAATTGTCACCTAGGAAGAGATGCTTGACATCTTCACTTTATTAGATATTCATTATCATTTCCAAGTAACTAAAGGATAGCTGTCTTGTGTTAAAATATTTTTCATATCACTTTTGAATCTTGCCATAATCCACTATGTTGTCACTGTTGACATATCATCTCCTATAGCATGCATTTTATACTTTCAGTTTAAAATTAAGCTGCAAAATGGAAAACTGCTTGGGCAAAGCTATTAACATAGACTGTTCTATTTTCTGGTATACAATTCCAAAAATGGTCGATCCAGGCAGTTCACTGACTCTTAAGCTTCACATTGGTCCAGGGAAATTCCTGTATCACTGGGCTTGGTGCTTTTCCAAGCTTTCAGCATGTAGATTGAGGGTTTTTCTTTAAATTCAGGGAATATAGGCTTTGCTGACTTGGAAAGCATTTAATGCCCATCATTAATTTCCCTTGAAAAGGTGGTGATGAGCTATCTTCTTGAACTGTTGCAGGTATACACAGAGTGATTATGGGGCAGGAATTCCAGGCTTTTAAATGAGCGAAACAGAAGGAGCTACATATTTCCAAGTAAGGATGCTGAGTGTCTTGGAGATGAACTTACAGCGATGATGGTGGTCACATGATGGTACACACTGTTATTATCATGTTCTGGAGGTTGTGAATATTTGTGGATGTGGTACCAATCAAATCAGCTACTTTGTCCTGGATGGTGTCAGATTAGTGAGTAGTGTTGGAGTTGCATTCATTCAGAAAAGTGGCGAGCATTCCATTACATTCCTGACTTGAGCTTTATGATGGTGGTCAGGCTTTGGAGAGTCAGGAAGTGAGTCACCCACAGCAGGAATCCCAGCCTCTGAGCCACTCTTGTAGCCACAATATTTAAATAGCTAGTCTCGTTTGGATTCTGATCAATGGTAAACCTCAAGGGTGCTGACAGTAGGGGATTCAGTGATGGTGTTGCAATTGAATGTCAAAGGAGGTAAGTGGCTATGATCATTGACTGGTTTTCGTGTGCCACAAATGTGATGTGCCACTTGTTAGCTCAAGCCTTGATATTGTCCAGATCTAACTGCATTTGGACATCGACTGCTTCAGTATCTGAAGAGTTGTGAATAGTATTGAACACTGTGCAATCATCAGTGAACATCCCCTCTTCTGTCCTCACAATGAAGCATCTGAATGTGGCAGGGCCTAGAACCTTACACTGAGGGACTCCTGTAGAAATGTCTTAGAGTTGAGGTGATTATACACCAACAACCACTGCCATTTCCTTTGTGCTAGATATGACTCCAACCAGCAGACAGTTCACTCCCTCTTTCACATTGACGCTGGTTTTGTGAAGGTTCAGTCATTTCACACTTTGTGAAAAGCATTCTACATATCAAAGGCAGTTATTCTAACATTATCTCAATTTAGCTCTTTTGTCCATGTTAGTACCAAAACTGTAATGAGGCCAGGAGCTTCATGGCCCTGGTAGAACATAACCTGAAAGTCAGCGTGCAGGTTATCATCTAGAAACTGCTGCTTGAAAGCACTGTTGATGACTCCTTCACTGATGATGGCGAGTAGTCTGATGGGAAAGTAGTTAGCCAAGTTGGATGTGTCTGTAATGTATACAGGATACACCCGGGGCAGTTTTTGGTGTTGATGAGTAGATGACAGTGTTGTAACTGTACTGGAACAGACTGGCTATGTGCACAGCACGTTCTGGAGCACACGTTTTCAATGCTACTGCTGGACTATTTTCACAGCCCATGGCTTTTGCAGTAACCAGGGCCTTCAGCTGCTTCTTGATATTATATAGATTGAATCAAATTGTTAGAAGGCTTGCATTTGTGATGCTGGGTACCTTAAAGGAGATCAAGATGGATCATGCACTTGGCACTTCTGGCTGAAATTTGTCGTAAATGCTTCTTTTTCACTCTAGTGCTGGACTCCCCTATCATTGAGGATTGGGATATTTGTGGAAGGTCTTCCTCAGATGAGTTAAATAATTATCCACTGCCATTCATGAATAGATGTGGCAGGACTGCAGAACTTAGATCTGTTCCATTGGTTGTAAATTTATTTAGCTCTGGCTATTGCTTAATGCTTACATCATCTCTCTACACTGTTTTGATTTGTCAGTTTAAAGAATGTATCTGTTGGTGGATTTATTTGGTGTGCAGTGCCTAGGTATCCTCAGTACCTGAATATTCTAATAATGTTTTAAAGTGCCTAATTAATCAATGGTTGTTTCACAATTTACAGATAAGAACACAGTATACAGCTCATTACCTTTCCTCCCTCCGCAATTGCCTTTAGCTCTAGATTGGAAGATGTGTTTGGAGGAGGTTGCAGGAATTGTGAGTGTTGTGCCTGTACGCAATGAACTCGTTTTTGAAACTTATGAATTATAGCGATGAAGAGCCAAAGGAAGTTGGCAAGAAAGGAACAAATGGACTTAAGGTAAGGATGTTCATCAAGTTTTAGATTGCATCATGGTTGGCTATTAGTATTTTGTTGTTGCTAATGAAATTGCAGTCTCAGAAGTCCTCCCAATTCCTGATTTAGAAGAAGAATCTTTTGACGAGAGAAACGTTGGGTTCTCTGTTTCTGAAATTTTTGAGATTATGAAGATAGCTGTCATTCATTCAAAGATAAAAGATACTGCAGATGCTGGAGAATCCGAGATAACAAGCATGGGGCTGGATGAACACAGCAGGCCAAGCAGCATCATAGGAGCAGGAAAACTTGACG
>JAHRHZ010000012.1:70534462-70546840 GCA_024137785.1 Ginglymostoma cirratum | reverse complement strand
GGGAAAAATGTCTTTGGTGGTGGGGTCTGATTGCAGATGGCGGAAGTGTCGGAGGATGATGCGTTGGATCCGGAGGTTGGTGGGGTGGTATGTGAGGACGAGGGGGATTCTTTTTTGGTTATTGTTGCGGGGACGGGGCATGAGGGATGTGTTCCGGGAAATGTGGGAGACATGGTCGAGGGCGTTCTCGACCACTGTGGGGGGGAATGTCATTCATTCAACTTTCTTTACCTCCATTGTTTACAAGTTAATTCCTTCTATCTTTATAAATTAGTATAAGCTGATGCCTGATACTCTTGTATTGTTAGTTGATTTTTTTTGGGTGTGATGAGATTTGAGATCACATTGGCAAAGAGAATAACACTTGATATACCCAAATTAATATTGGATATCCATTTATTGAACATAAAATAAGTCTTAAAGCAAGGCTGGATAGCTTCAGCAGGTGAAGTCTTCAATCATTACAATGGTGAATGAATGGGCAATTATTTGGAGCAGGTAATAAGCTGATATAACTGGAGGCAAGATTTTATTACTGTGTTATATAAATTATTGCTGTGCTAGCAAATGCCTCAAAGAGTGGTCCTTTAAAAATTAATGGTCTTTCGCTGGCAGTACTACTATTTATTTCTTTGACTATGAATTCCCCCTTCTGCTGATGATTTGAAGCTCATCAAATTCCTTTAAATCTCATATCATCAATGTTCACAATTTCTGCTTCTCTCACAGTTCAATAGTTGAATCATTATGTTGTGATCATTTCCATGATATATGATGGCACAAAGGAAATCTTAGTTCTTTCAATTCATTGAGCTAACAGTCTCTTCATTTTTAATCCACAACTATCATTTTATATCTTTCATGGTTCCAATCTGTATCAATTGACATTCTTGGTCTTCTAATCTTCTCTGATGTTGAATATAATGCCACAAAATCTCCACTACCAGCACTGCTTCCAAAGAAGTTTGGAAGACTTCACTTATGTCAAACACATATTCTTCACTTAAAACTTCTCAGCTCATTATAAAGTCTGGTAAATCTGTGCTGCATCTGTTCCAAGGATATCCTATCTTTCCTAACAGGATGCCTGAAACATGTTGCCCAGATTTGTATGCTCTATTCTGATGTGCTCTACCAGAACTTTCTACAGTTGTACCATAACTTCCAGGGAGCAATAAGAAAAGTCCCAAAGAACTTTGGAGACTTGAGTTAAAAGCTGAATGAAGGATTGACTGTTAGATGGAAAGCTTTTTCATGAATTCAGTCAAACACATTGAAACTGCTCGCAACAGCATTATCTCTCGAACAGGTAAGGTTTTATTGGTTACATATTGGTCAGTAACAAAGCTGATCTAAAACCTTTTGCAATTCATTTATTCACTCTTTTCTCCTTCATTTTAGCGATGTCAACAATTTTGTTCAATTTATTTAAAAGATGCTCGTTAATGAAGATTAGAAAATATAGAGACTGAAAAACAGCACTGACCCTGGCAGAACTTTTATCTCCATCGTAGTTTTCAATTAACATCTTGTTTAATTGTACAGTAGATCCCTATAGCTTTTAAGTTAATAAGAAGTTCTTTGCAGAAAACGTCAAAAACTTTCTAAAAGTCCAAATACAGCATAAAGAGAAAGTTTCACTATTTACTTCCTCGAATATACTTAAAGACATCAAAGAGAATTTGCCTGGTAGGATTTTCTTTTAGATCTGTGCTGGTGGTTTTAATTTATAAAAACAAGCACTCCTCAAAATTCTAAATCAGTTGTTTTGTTAATTTATTTACTGTTGGGTTTGGATATGCGAAAATAATTTGCTACTTTACAAATCAACTCTTGCTGGGTTCATAACATTTAGAGAATTCATTGTACAATGCAAACTGCAAGTGAGATAACAAGCATGGGGCTGGATGAACACAGCAGGTCAAGCAGCATCATAGGAGCAGGTGCAAGTGAGATAGTTGTGTTATCTTATCCTTTCAAATACCAGATTTGGGATTCATTTCTTTTACAATCAAAATTACTGACAGATCCTGGAACAGTCGTTGACCCTTTTCTGACAAATGGGTGAACTATTCTAACCAGACTCGCTCACTTTTTTAAGAGATGGCCTTTGATCTGATCCCTTTGATGATTTTCTATATTCAAAATGAGAAGATATGGTACTTTAACTAAAGTAGAGATCACTTCCTTCATTCCTAGCTTGATATTAGATCAAAACAAACTCAAAGAAGTTTGTTGTACTCTAAAAATAGACCAAAGAACAGGAAGTATCAACTACTAGATAAATGGAGGTTTCAATTGAATAGTGGGCACTGTGCTTACTTCACAACAGCTGAGTTAAGATGATGTAATTTGTCATTCTTGCTTCAAGATGCATCTAAAGTAATAGGATCAAATAACTCAAATCTGTCCTCCATGCAAGTTTAACTTTTCAAAGCAAGTTTTCCTTTGTTCAGTTTTAAAAATTCATTTTTATTTGCAAATGTTCTAACTACATAAATAGGTGCAAACCTTTGTATTTAAATACATTGGCTCGGTGAGACATTTTAAGAAAGGAAGGTGAATATAGGAGTTTAAGTATAGGTTGGAACAAAACTAGTTAACACTCACTGAAAAAGATAGACCAGATGAATTTGCAAGGGAGGTTGACTGCCAGGAAGAAATGTCACTTAGCCAATAATTAATAAATTGTTTGTTCTAAGAAATACAGTTGGAAGGAACTGGAGTGTTCAATGGTTTAATTGATCTGTGTATGACTATGTTGATCTGTTAACTAATATATGCGTATTTACATATTAATCTTGTTTGATCAAGCTTGGGTGAAGCCTCTGAGAGCTGAAGTAAACCAAAATTTCCAGAAAGACCTGAGGAGCATGAACTATGAAAATGTATGTAGGAATCCTATATGTTGAAATGTCTTAAAGTGCTATAAATAAATCTGCTATAGATATAAAAGTAATGGCATCTCTACATTTGCCTAAAACAGATTGAATATATATGATATCCAACAACCCAATCGGGACCATAGATTAAAACTAGCCTTCTGAAATGAGTTAGACTTTTAACCAACAATGCCCTTCAACAAGTTAGTAAACAAGACCTTAATAAAAACAATGAAAAGGAAAACTGTGTGGTTCTGTAACTCGTGTTTTGCTGGGTGGCACGTTGAAGATCTATGTCAATATTCATCGAGGTATCAATGAGGATTTCAACTGTTGATGGACCAAGCTGTAGATAGAGACAGGTACTATTATGAGGTGGAACTAAGCAATCATTATAATGAAAATGTTGAATGTTTGAAATTTTTGCTTATTATGAAAACAGTTGTCAACCTTGCAAGCAGTCTGGTTCAGTTTGAGATAGTGGCCAGGTAGGATGATAAAGTTGGTGGAAAAATACTAATAAGATGTAGGTTTCACTTTGACCCTCTAACTGTGAAATTAACTTCTTACATCCCATTCTCTTATGTCCCAAGTGTACAATCAAACTTCTAGAAGTGAACAAAATGTGGCATAATCATACGAGATTTGACAACTTGGAGATGTGAGACTGAAAGTAGAAGATGAAAATGTTCCGCCACTGAATACAATGTCCTGTCCCTACTAATTAATTTATTTTTACTTTGTTTTTCAAGCCCTTTGGGATGAGAGGTGACAATGCTAAACACAGTTCTGTTTCTCATTGCACGACCAATGTAAGTATGAATGGGAACTCTCATGAACATGCTCAATTCCAGTGGCAGACAAGAACAGCTTTGACAATGAACGTTTTTGTGATGATTACTGAAGAGATGCTTCTACTGCAGTCAGGTCTGGTGAGACTTTCACATTGAATGTTCTGAAGCACTAACATTGTTATTTACAATTTTTACATTTTTAACATTTATATTAGCCAGGAATTTCCATAGCCCTTCTCTACCATTCAGTTATTGTTGTAGAATGGGACAATTCTTGGCCATTGTTAGAATTTCATTTTTAACGCACTTTATCATAATGCATTAATATTATTACCATTCAGGTATAGCATTATTTACATGGTAATGTTCATTCTACCCTGTGTCTAAGCTATGCACTTTTATTTTGCTCACTCTAACTGGAACTAATCTAGTGAATCTTCTCTGAACTGCCTCCAATACAATTATATCCTTCCAAAAATAAGGGGACCAAAACTGTTTGCGTTAGTCCAGGATACAGTCTCATCAATGCCTTTGCAATTGCAATTGCACATGTTGTCAATTTGATAATTATACAAAGAGGTGGAACAAAGTTTACAAGACTACTACTTCAAATTTCAATATAATGCTTTTAGAGGTTTGATAGTTCGTCCTGATCTGGTGATTGTATATCTGTTTGGAGAGATATATGTTGCTCTCTGTTGCACTTGTTTTGCTATTGGTTGCTGTCACTCAACATCATTACACAATAATCACTGTTACAGGATCCTTCCTCACAGTCTTTTTGTGCATCATGCGATGCGTCACTGGGATAGCACACTGGAAATCAAATGTTCCTATTCTGGAGTCATCACAAAGTTAAAGATTTTATCAAAGCATGCAAATTTCCTCATTTTACCTGTCTTTTAAGACCAAGGTTAATAGAAAGCACAACCAGGTTTCTGTACTTAACAAGAATTACTATCTAAATAAAGAGATTATAGCTATAGGTCAACGTATAACTCTACTGGTTAAAACTGTAACACCAAATAAAACTCTGCCTAAACACTTCTATTGGCAGGCACAAAAAACAATTGCTGTTATGGGTGGAGGAAATAACTGGGAAGGCTGTTCAATAGTCTCTATCTCCGGAGTCAGATAATCCTTTTGGCTTGCCAGGAGTTGCTACTCCTAGATCTCTCTTGCTTGGAGAAGGCACAGAGCAACTGGTTCACAAATTATGAAGTTTCTGTTTTGATTAAAAGCCACAGCTTATAGTAACTGGTGATGGAAAATAAACTGCCTTTCTTCAAGCTTTTCATGCTTTTCTTTCCACTTCAGAAAGATGGACACCACCTCTCTTTCTAGAGGTCGAAGGGTTCTGACTATTTCATTCACAGCAACAAAATGTTCAGTTGCCTGGAACCAATCATTTAGCTGTTGGCAACAGGAAGCCTTTGTCATCAACAGTTGGTCATGGCTTCACAGATAAATCAGCTACCTTTTGTTGGCCAAATCTCATTTTATACACACCCCCTTGATACCAGTTTATGTACAACTAAACTAGTTGAACAGACAACAGTGTAAACAATACTAACAATGAGTATTGGTGTCCTGCTTTTAAATAGTGTAATAATTTTTACAACAATTCTTGGTTTTTAAAATATTCCTTTTTCCAGTTTAGTCCACAATCAAATGTAAGGAATAATAAAAAGGTACAGTCTCTATGATGATTGTTGTGCCATAAATAAGTCTTCAGCTGGCTTTTGTTTCTTCACAGTATAGCTCCATGATCAAAAATGGCTTTATATGATCTGGATTAATGGCACAGTTTAGAAATCTTTTCTGGTATCCAAGTGTTTCTTTTATTTGTATTCCTGATGTGCACCAGTGTGCAGTTTTGGTGGTTCTCTATCTGCTCACTCCTCACATATGTCTTTCATTCTTCTCAGCCTTTGAAGAAGAACATTCTGTGTGTCAGAGAGGTTAGATAACCATTTGCTGGACACTTGCCTTCCAAGCATAAGTGTGTTGGGGGCAGTAATGCCTTCACTATTGGTGTTGCACAAAAATGAAATAGTGCAATGTGAAAATCTTGTTCTGTTACTCGATACTTAATGAACATTGATTTGATAATAGTCCTTCAAGTTCTTCTCCAAGACACTCACCATCCTGACTTGGAAATATATCACCATTCTTTTACTGTCACTGGGTCAAAATCTTGGAATTCCCTCCCTAATGGCATTGTGGGTCAATCCACAGCAGGTGGACTGCAGCGGTTCAAGAAGGCAGCTCAGCCCCACCTTCTCAAGGGCAGCGAGGGACGGGCAATAAATGCTGGCCAGCAACACCCGCATCCCACAAGTGAATATTAAAAGAGGTACTATATGTTCGGCTAGACATTTTAACCGAAGATAATGGGATGATGATGTGACATGATTTCAACTATTCTCACTGGTTCTGGACAAAGTGTAACAGATTTGCCTTAAGAACAATTTAAGTTTTGTAGTTTGGAGCACCGACGTGTAGATCAAGAGGCTTTTCTTGGTCTATGTGTTGGTTAAATAATCTGCACAGTGTATCAGGGATGGCCATATTTCTTGCCCAAAAGTTCCTTTTGAAAGATTTTAATCGACTACAAGCAATAACAAACTCAATGTGCTTCTCTAAAAGTTCCTCTTTTGAAAACTCACGCTTTTGCTGTGGCATCTCCTGACAAACTGGTAAATGGGCAATTAGGTGAGGGGTCTACATGACATGAGTTGGAGTCTGTTAATCCTGAAGTTAGTTTTCATCTTGAACTGGTCTTCACAATTCTTATTTTCTGACTGTTTCCAATTATGCATGAAAAGATCTAAAGGTGTTAGTTCTGAAAAACACCTTCTTACCAATGACAAGCAATGCTTTTAGATCTTATTCCTCAGGATCATTTATTCCTTGATCTTTAAAATCGATTTGAAAGTATAGTTTGAACAGTAAAGGTGCTGAAGGATGTCTCATCCATAAGGTTTCTGGCTTCCACAAATTTACCTTACAAATATTGGACTGCACCACTTTAATTTGTGTGTCCTTGATTTTCTGTCAGTACAGATTTAAAATGATCCATTCTTTAAGAATAGGTGATGTAGCTATTATGCAAAACTGTTGCTTATTAAACCACTATCAAGAGTTGAATGTTCTTCTAGCTTCTGCATTGAACTGCACTGACCTTTTGTTGCTGTTAAGAAGTGCACTGCAAATTTGTTACTTTTAAATTCAGCAATCTTAGAGATTTGTTTTATCTTGAAAGAACTTGCATTCTAATTAAAAATAAATTAGCTCTGCTTTTTTTTAAATAGTTAACGCCCATGTATAAATCTGCGCAGCTTTTTGTATTCACCAAACTGAAGTTGCTGAGGGGTGAGGAATTCTTCTTTATCTGAATTTTCTGTCGTCCAAAGTTCTTGTTCAGTTAGACTTCTATTAGTTATTAACCTATCTACAAACAAGATATTGGACAGCTACCGTAATGTGCGTTAGCATCAAACAGGGACTTTATCTGATCACAGCAAAGTTTGTGCTATCTCCCCTAAGATAAGAAATTGGGAATAGATTTCATGGAATTGAAAAATCCAATGGGCATTTATTACAATTATGTATTATGTGCAAACATTATATTTCTTTGGCACATACATGTCTGAGCAAACATCAGGAAATTAGTTTATAATGAAGGATAATGCTTTCCATATAATGCTTTGCTTCAAGTGATTTGAGGTAAGATGTATTTAAATCCACAGGTCACATACTGTATTGTAATGATGATATCATGAAACTGTCCCTTTAAGGTATAATGAGAGACTGACCAGGAGACATAACACACCAATACCCTCTTGATCTGGATTCCTTTACCATTAGAAATTGTTTCTTGCTACTTATACTATTAAATCCTTTAATCAAATTAAATGGCTGAAGTAGATCATTTCCTAAGTTTGAAACTCAAAGGCACCTAGCCTAGTTTTTAACAACTTGTCCTCATAAAATAACTTTTAGCAATGGGCATCATATTGCATATTTGGACTTCTTTGTGTGCAAGAAGGGAGTGTATTGAATGAATGGCAAGATATTGTGAACTGTATTGCCTCTGACTTTGCAGTCAGCAGTGAACAAATGATGTCACACATTAGATACACTTACATCTTCCAACAGACTTTCTATTCGGTTTCATGGTGGAGCTCAAATTTACTTTGATGCTTTACCCTGTGCAGAAGATCTATGACCTGTGTAAAAAGAGGAAACAAATGTGTATCTTCTTAACCAATCAGCTTGAAGAATTCTTACTGAGATACCAGACTGCAAAATTGGAATTGGAAACAGTACTGTTTCCAGTCTTACAGGAAATTGGAAGCTCTGAAAATCACAGCCAAATAGCTTCGAGCTATTTCTGGTGTGCACAATGCAGAGCTGTAAGCCTGGACAGGAGCATGGCATGGGGCAAGATCATGATGTTGCTTGGTGACCTATGCTCAATGGTATCAAATCTAGCAATTTGGCTTGCGCAGATGTTGTTATTGCCTTGTCTTAAAGCCTCTCAGCTAAATGTGCATTTGTAGAGTGAAGGATTAATACTTGACTTTCCCAATAGGAAGCAATAGGTTGAGATGTAGTGGATAACATGATGATGGAGAGAGTCTGAAAAGTGAAGCAATAGTTCAGCCCCCAATGACAAGTGTAATTAGTTATTAGAATGTGAATACATAGTTACTTTGGAAAGACTTAGGCTGAAACAACTTCCCTTTAGTAATGTAGTGCATCCAAGGTCCTCCACATTCCCATACAAGAGAATGTGGCGGCTGCTGACTAGGTCATAAGCATGGCAGAGCAGTGGGAGAATCTGTGAAGACGGTCCCAGCAGCATAGATGGGGCAGTGGGAAATTCTCAAAGTGAAGAGCAGTGACTAAGGATAGAAATGTGGAAAACTGGCTACAATGAGGGGAAGCCATGGAACAGACCTTACCTCGACAGGAATATTTTGAGCAAATGGAATGCCCATGTCCGTGCCCTACAGCATACAGTTAGCAACATTGGGAATGATGTTTTAGTAAGGCAGAGGGTAAAGGAAGAGATAGCCACTTATCATGAGGTAATTGGAGCTTCCAGCATGTACTTCAGTACTTGGTACAATTTATTAACCAAGAGAGCAATATTTAATAAACAGCACCATAAACGAGGAGATAACATAGGTTCATTGATAAACAACCATCATCATTTAGCAGACAACTTGAATATAGGACATTAAAAGGTGGTCTGATTAGGGACCGGGTTATGGGCAAAATTTTCGACAAATCGTATCGGATTTCTTACAGTTTTGCAGAGAAGACGTCACTTTAATCAAAGTGGTGCAATTAGTGATCTGAACAAGAGGTGGTGGGCAGAAAAGCACAGGTAATACAGCAACTCATGGACAGCCATAATGTGTTTGGATTCCTCAGCACAGTCAAGACCACCTACAGCCCAAGCATCCCAGAGCCTACCTCCATTGGGAGCTGGGAAAGGAAAGGTATTCATAAAGGACCGAGAAGCACTGAGTGCTCGGTGGAAGGAGCATTTCAAGGAACTCTTCAATCAAAACTCAGTCCTTGATTTGAGTGAATGTGACCACATCCCACAGCATTTTACATGTCACCATCTTAGCATAAACCCAGCCTAATGTGAGGTTGAAAAGGCCATCCGGCAGAGAAGCACTCCTAGCTCATACACACAATCTCATCTTCCACATCTCGAAGGAGCAGAGCATACACAAATATTGCTAAGATGTGATAATTGTGACCACCTCAGGAAAGGAGATAAGACTGGTTGTAGTAACTACACGGGGCTGTGCTGCTGTTTGTTACAGTGAGGGTCAACGTAAAAATCCGACTCAATAATCTCATCCCAGTGAGTAAAGAGCTGCTCTAGGAGTTACAATCTGTCCATCAAGAATCACATTGGGAATGATTATAGAGATCATCAAGACAAATTCAAGAAAAGTGCAAAGAGATGTAGTAACCTCTGTACACAGTCTTCTTTGACATTACAAAGAGATTTGATTCTGTCAACTGAGTGGGAGTGGGGTGTGGTGTACAAGGTTAACCAGTCCCTCAAAATTTCCCAGTCTATTACTATTTAAATAACACTCTGTCACTTTGTTTACCAGCTTGAAGTGGATAACTTCACACTTATCTATGTTATATTGTATCTACCACGCATTTACCCACTCACTCAAATTGTCTAAATTGCCTCGAAGCCTCTTTACATCCTCCTCACCACTCATAAACTAACCCAGTGTTATCAGCAAACTTGTAAATATTACATCTGATCTCATCATCTAAATATAGCTGGGGCTCGAGCACTGATATATGCATTATTCCACCTTCTACTCTGAAAGAGACCCATTTATTTCTACACTCTGTTTCCTGTCTGCCACTTTGGGGACTTTGTCTCTGTGAGGATAAAACATTGCCTCCAGTGTAGCTTTTGGCCATCTGGGAACAGTAAATTTGATGTCAGTGGTTAAACTTGGCACCAAGCCTGTGTACTGGAGAGCCACAATGTTACCAGCCCTCTCACATGCATCAGAGACACTGAAAGGAATGGAAGACACCTCAAAGCCTTTGAGAAAAATTACCAGCAATACCTCTGCAAGATTCAGATAGGTGCTTCAGTATCAGTCACCTCTTTCAGGCCAACATTCCCAGCATCAAAGCACTGGTTACTTTCAATCAGCTGGCAGGCCCCATCACTCACATGTCTGAATCATAAAAACGCAAGGAGTTAGAAAGCAGCGAAATCACATTCCTGATGGAAAGAAAACAATCAAAAGGGAAGCTTGGAATATTAATATAGAAGTAAATGGATATCAAACAAATGTAAAACTTGTCAGTGCAGCAAGTTATCGGACCTCCCTGATACAGTAAATGGCTGAATCAAGAAACACTTCAGCCATCACCATTCTACTCCAGGGACCAAGCGGTGTCAAATTAAAAGTAAAAAGGCTGCTGACCGTAGGACTTTAGTATAAAGATAAAGCAATGTTGAAGACTTTATATGTGTTTCCAAGTTAAGACCATTCTTTTATGAGCTGAAAAGCATGCATGGATTTGAAACTATTTTTCAGGCTGATAAAGTTGGCAGTAAGGGATAAAGAGAGAGACTCAGAACTGAATTTCCAAAATTAATCAGTGGCTTAGGGAAGCTGAAGACAGTGTACCGCATAAAGCTAACAATAGAAGACATGCCAGTAGCAGGTATGGTTGGTGGGCCAAGTATATCAAGTGACAGTGGTGGAGAATTTTGGTTACAGTGATCATTGTATCACAAGGTTTAGGAGGACAATGGGAAATGAAGTGTAGAGCTGGATGGACACAGCAGGCCAAGCAGCATCAGAGGAGCAGGAAAGCTGATGTTTCGGGTCTGGACCCTTCTTCAGCCCGAAACGTCAGCTTTCCTGCTCCTCTGATACTGCTTGGCCTGCTGTATTCATCCAGCTCTACACCTTGTTATCTCGGATTCTCCAGCATCTGCAGTTCCTACTATCAGTGGAAAATGAAATTGGTCAATCCAGTGTAAGTACAGTCAACTCAGGAGAATGGCGTGGAGTTGGGGTGGAGCTGGGCTGGATATACTGGAACCAAAGCTTGCCAAGAAAAATTGCAGTTGACAGTGGTTTACCCTCAAATGGAGATGGTTCTGTCACAACTAATACATATTCCGTCAAAAGGGAAAGGTGGAATGAACAAATCTCGAGCTCCTAGGCTGACAAAGGAGATAGAAACAAAGAAGATAATGCGTCCCCATTCCAGATGTCAGTTAATATTTATGTCGAACTAAGAAGTATAGATGACAAATGAAGTCTTTGCATCTGTCTTTACTATTGAGACAGATGCTGCCGGAGGAGACAACTCTGTCACGAGAAGTGCTTAAAGTTAATACAGAGGAGGTATTGGAAATCTGTTAGCTGCATCCAAGGATAATGAAGGAAGCGAGAGCGAAATTGCAGAGGCATTATAAATTATCTTTCAATCTTCCTTGGATTTGGTGGAATGGGAGGATGTGTGGCAAATGAAGTTTGATGCAGAGAAGTGTGAAGTGATGCACTTTGGTTGAAAGAGCACTGAAAGATAACATAAAATAAGTGGTCCAATTCTAAAGGGCGTACAGGAGCAGAAGGACCTTGGTATTTATGTACACAGATAATTAAAGGTGGCAGGTCTGGTGGAGAGAGCTGTGTGTAAAGCTAACGGTGTACTTGGCTTGATTAATAAGGGCATGGAGTACAGCAGCAAGGAAGTGATATTGAATAAGTATGAGATACATGTCAGACCTCAGCTGGGGAATTGTGTGCAGTTGTGAATGCCAGTTGATTGGAAAGATGCAATAGACTGGGAGAGCGTGCAGAAGCGATTTGCAAGAATGGTTCCAGGAAATAAAAGTTTCAGCTGTGAGTGATAGGCAATGGACTAGTGGTATTATTGCTAGACTATTAATCCAGAAACCCAACTAATGTTCTGGGGACACAGGTTTGGATCCCACCATAGTAGATGGTGGAATTTGAATTCAATAATTAAAAAAAAGTCTGGAATTAAGAGTCGACCGATCACCATGAAATCGTTGATAACAAGGTGTAGAGCTGGATGACCACAGCAGGCCAAGCAGCATCAGAGGAGCAGGAAGGCTGACTTTTCGGGCCTAGACCCTTCTTCAGAAATCA
>JAHRHZ010000012.1:70414690-70534062 GCA_024137785.1 Ginglymostoma cirratum | reverse complement strand
GGTCTAGGCCCAAAACGTCAGCCTTCCTGCTCCTCTGATGCTGCTTGGCCTGCTGTATTCATCAGCTCTACACCTTGTTATCTCAGATTCTCCAGCATCTGCAGTTCCTACTATCTCTGAAAGCATGAAATCATTGCCTTGTTGGAAAAACTCATCCTGTTCACTAACGTCCGTCAGGGAAGGAAATCTGCCATCCTCACCTGGTCTGGCCGAAGTGACTCCACACCTGCAGCAATATGGGTGACTCAATTGCCTTCTGAAATGGCCTACCAACCATTCAGTTGTACCAATCGCTACAAAGTCTCAAAGAAATGAAACTGGACAGATCACCAGGCATCGACCTAGGCACTGGAAAAGACAACGGCAGAACCAGCCCTATCGGCCATGCAAAGTCCTTCTCACTAATGTCTGGGGGCTTGTGCCAAAATTGGAAGAGCTGTCTCACAGACTAGTTAAGCAACAGCCTGACATAGTCATACACACAGATTCAAACCTTACAGACAATGTCCCAGACACCACCATCACCATCTCTGACTATGTCCTGTCTCACTGGCAGGATGGACCCAGCAGAGGTGGTGGCACAGTTGTATACAGTTGGGAGGGTGTTGCTCTAGGAGTTCTCACCATTGACTCCGGACCCCGTGAAGTCTCATGGCTTCAGGTTAAATATCGGCAAGGAAAGCTCCTGCTGGTTACAACATACCATCCTCCCTCGGCTGACAAATCAGTACTCCTCCATGTTGGACAGTACTTGGAGGAAGCACTGAGGATGGCAAGGGCACAAAATGCACTCTAGGGATTTCAAAGTCCACCACCAAGAGTGGCTCTGCAGCAGGACTACAGACTGAGCTGGTCAGGTCCAAAAGGACATAACTGCTAGGCTGGGTCTGCGGCAGGTGGTGAGGGAAACAACAAGAGGGAAAACATACTTGACCTCGTCCTTACCAATCTGCCAGCTGCAGTTGCATCTGTCCATGACAGTATCGGTAAGAGTGACCATTGCAAGTCCTTGTGGAGACGAAGTCCTGCCTTCACATTGAGAATACCTTCCATCGTGCTGTGTGGCACTATCACCATACTAAATGGGACAGATTTAGCAACTCAAGAGTGGGAATCCATGGGACACTGTGGGACATCAACGGCAGAAGAATTGTACTCCAGCACAATCTGTAACCTCATGACCCGGCATATTCCCCACTCAACCATTACCATCAAGCCAGGGGACCAACCCTTGCTCAATGGGGAGTGCAGGAGGGCATGCCAGGAGCAGCACCAGACATACCTGAAGATGAGGTATCAACCTGGTGAAGCCACCAAACAGGAATACATGCATGCCAAACAGCGAAAGCAGAAAGCGATAGACAGAGCTGAGCAATCCCAAAACCAACGGATCAGATCTAAGCTCTGTAGTCCTGCCACATCCAGTTGTGAACAGTGGTGGACAATTAAACAATTCACTGGAGAAGGAGGCTCCACAAATATTCCCATCCTCAATGATGGAAGAGCCCAGCACATTAGTGCAAAAGATAAGGCTGAAGAATTCGCAGCAATCTTTAGCCAGAAGTGCCGAGTAGACTATCCATCTCGGCCTCCTCCAGTGGTCCCCAAAATTACAGATACCAGTCTTCAGCCAATTCGATTCACTCCATGTGATATCAAGAAACAGTTGGAGACACTGGATACTGCAAAGGCTACTTTCCAGCAATAGTACTAAAGACTTGTGCTCCAGAACTTGCCACTCCCTTAGCCAAGCTGTTCCAGTACAGTTACAACACTGTTATCTACCCTACAATGTGGAAAATTGCCTAAGTATGTCCTGTACACAAAAAGCAGGACAGATGCAACCCAGCCAATTACTGCCCCATCAGTCTCCTCTCGATCACCAGTAAAGTGATGGAAAGCGTCATCAACAGTGCTATCAAGCAGCATCTGCTCAGCAATAACCTACTCAGTGACACCCAGTTTGGGTTCTGCCAGGGCCACTCAGCTCCTGACCTCATTACAGCCTTGGTTCAAACATGGACAAAAGAGCTGAATTCCAGAGGTGAAGCGAGAGTCATGGCCCTTGACATCAGGCTGCATTTGACCAAGTGTGGCATCAAGGAGCCCCAGCAAAACTAGAATCAATGGGTATCAGGGAGCAAACTCTCTGGTGGTTGGAGTCATACCTGACACGTAGGAAGATGCTCGTCATTGTTGGAGGTCAGTTATCTCAGCTCCAGGACAACTCTGCAGGAGTTTCTCAGAGTAGTGTCCTCGGCCCAAACGTTTTCGGCTGCTTCATCAATGACCTTCCCTCCGTCATAAGGTCAGAAATAGGGATGTTCACCGATGATTGCACAATGTTCAGCACCATTCATGACTCCTCAAACACTGAAGCAGCCCATGTTCAAATGTAACAATAATTCTGTGGGTGGTGCCAATGGACTATAGAGTTGCAAACATTAATCCGCTGTGCAAAAGAAATGTTGTAAGGATATGCTCAGCAGTTACAGTCCAGTCAGTTTAACGTCAGTGATAAGGAAGGTTCTAGAAACAATTATCTGGAATAGAATTAATAGTCACACGGAAGAACATGGGTTTATCATGAAGATTCAACATGGATTAGTTAAGGGATTAGTTAACTTGCTAGAGTTTTTCGAAGAGGCAACATAGTGGCTTGATGAGGCCAAGGGTGTTTTTGTGATGTACATGGACTTCCAAAAGGCGATGTACTGTGCCAGATGCCAGACTAGTGAGGAAATTAATAGATTATGGAATAAAAGGGACAGTAGCAATATGGATACAAACTTGGCTGAGGATAGGAAACAGATGGTAAATGGTTTTTTGTTTTGGTCTGGAAGAATGTTTGCAGTGGAACCCTTGCTTTCCCTGGGACATATCTGGATCTTGCCATGCAGGAGAGTTTCAGAAAACACAAAACTTGAGGGAATTATAAACTTCAAAAAGGTGGTAGAACGTCACATAACAGTGGAGTGGATGGAAAGGTGGAAGATGAAATTCAGTGTGCAGAAGTGTGAGGTGGTACACTTTGAAACAAAAAAACATGGACAGACAGTATAACAATATAATAAAGAATACAATTTCAATGTATTTTCAGGAGCAGAAAGATCTGGATATACCTGTCCATTAAGCATAGCAGGACGGATAGAGAGAAATCTAAAAAAAATTTCTATGCCTCATTAGTAGAGACATACAGTAAAAAAGCAGGCAGGGTTTGTGAACCTATATCAGCCACTGGTTAGATCTCAGCTGGACTATTATTTACAGTTCTAAGTATCACACTTCAGGAAAGATACATTGAAGAGATGTCTGGAAGTGGTTCCAGGTATGAGAAACTTCAGTCGTGAGAACAGATTTAAGAAGTTGGGTCTAATTTCCTTGGAGAAGAGAAGGCTGAGGGAAGAGTTAATAGTAGTTTTCAAAATTATAAGGAATCTTTGATGCGGAGATGCTGGCGTTGACGGGGGTGGACAAAGTCAGAAGTCACATAACACCAGGTTATAGTCGAACAGATTTATTTAAAACCACAAAGCTTTTGGAACACTGCTCCTTCATCAGGTGAAGTGGAGGGAGGTGTGCAGGCTTGGAATACATAGGCGGAGAGATAATTTACTCACACCGTTTGTATTAAGCTGTTGACACTCTTGATTACCTGCAAAGACAACACTGTGTGGAGCTGGAGGAACACAGCAGGCCACGTAGCATCAGAGGAGCAGGAAAGTTGACATAATGATGGAGAGACTGAAAAGAGAAGTGACCTGTAACTCTAAGTGTTAACAGTTATTACAATGTGAATAAACAATTATTTTGGAAAGACCTTGGCTTCAGGACAGAAAACAATAAATCATGGTAAATTATTTCATGGTTTCATGGATTTCATGGTCATGGTTCTGAAGAAGGATCACTAGAACCAAAACATCAACTCTGATTTCTCTCCACCGATGATGCCTGACCTGCTGAGCTTTTCCAGCAATTTCTATTTTTGGTTCTGATTTCCAACATCCACTGTTCTTTCAGTTTTTGATTAAATCTTGGTAAATGATTGATTTTCACTTTTTCAAGAAGGTAGAAAATGGTGCTTTTTAAATGTGTATTAATGATTTAGGTATTACAGTAATTCAAAATTTGCCATGAGCATACTTAAATATCAAACTTGGAGGGATGGAATACAGTGCGGATGATACCGCTTGGCAACATCATGATAATAGATAAGTAGAATAGATAGGTCGTAGATGGAGTTTAATGCAGAGTATTACCACTTCCATCCGGGAGGACAAGGACAGTCTATTGACTGGGGACACCACCACCTACAAGTTCCCCTCCAGGCCACTTACCATCTTAACTTGAAAATACATCACCATTCTTTCACTGTTTCTGAGTCAAAATCCTAGACCTCCCTTCCTAATAGCATTGTGGGTGCATCTACACTAAATGGACTGCAGCAGCTCAAGGGGAATTCACCACCACCTTCTCAAGGACAACTAGGGATGACCACAGGCAATGACGCTCACATCCCATGAACGTATTTTTTAATGCTTTTTGCTTTTTTAATACAGGTTTTTTTTTACTGCGGCAGAGTTTTAAGGGCAGGAAATGTAGTTTCAATGGCACGGTTTTAAGAATATGCAGAAATAGAAAGACGGGGGCGGTGTTCATGTGCATAGACCACTGGAGGTAGCAGGGCATATGGAGAGAATAAGTAGCTAAACATGGGATCTTGAGTTAAAGAGACTGAAATAAAAAAAAATTACATTGCATCTTTCTAAAGCTATCGGCAGAGCTAGGACACCAAGGGAACAGATGTGTGAAGGGAGCAGGAGCCTGGAATGTGAAGGGAACAGGAACAATGGCAGAATGAGAACGAAGACAGCAGGAAAGAAGAGTGAGTGGAAACTTTAGAGAGCAGAAGCTTGGAGACAGCTGGCACAAAGTGAGAGCATGAATGAGGAGAGCAGGAGCGAGGAGGTAGGAAGTGACATAAGGAATTCTGAAGAAGAGTCATATCAGCTGTGAAACATTAACTGTGTTTCTGTCTCTACGGATGCTACCGGACTCTCTGGTTCTCTGCAGCATTTCCTGTTTAACTCAGAAGAAAGTCCTGGTTTCTGCATTTATTTGCATTTGTGCAGTTTGATTTACTTTTTACCCTGATTTTCTCTTGTTGATAGCCTTGCTGATACTTTTACTGCAAAATTTGGGTTACTCTTCGATTTCCTATCTGCAATTGTTTACGATGCGATCCTATAGTTCATCGCCTAAGGCATCGTCTGAAAAAATGTTTATCTGAGTCTAGCCAGCCACAAGGTTCTTGTGGATTGACCAATAAACAAAGTTTCTATTTAACTTCTGAGGTTGCTACATTACAGTACAGTTTGTAGGGAATGAGAACACACACTTAATCTTTGACACTGAGCATAAGAAAAGTATTTGATTTAATAAGTTAATATCACAACATAGATTGATGATGTTCTATCAGTTTAATTTGGATTTAAATCCGTGCACCCACTACGAGAACAGATTTCTAATTGACTACAGTCCAAGTTCTTATTTTGGAAGTGATTCATATGCATGAATGCACAATAAAGACTTGGATCCGGAAAAAGGCCTTTAGCAGACTGTCATACAGGTAGATGATGGATGTGCTGTCCAAAATCGTGTTTTGGGAGGGTATCCATAACTGAGTCCAACTGTTGTACAAATAACCACAACACAGTTTCAATCAATGGTTGGGAATTGGAACATTTTCCATTCAAATCTGGATTCAGTCAAGGCTGTTCATTCTTCTCTGTTCTGTTCATTTTGTCCAACATTTTGTTCAGTCCAACAGAAAGGATGCGGGCATAGAAGGGGTGACATTTGCAGGCAGTACAAATACTCAGGCCAAATTGTCTCTGTACATGGATAGCATCGCTATCTTTTGCTTGGATCCACTGTTGGTGTGCAGGCTGATGAACATGTGTAACTGGTTTGAACTGACCTCCGGAGACAAAGTAAGCCAAGCAAGGGCAAAGTCATATGCTTAGGGAACTGAGCACGTCGATCTACCTTCCCCTTCACCTTTGTTTCTCTCGAATATGCTGGGAATGTGGTTCAGAGTTGCCAGGTGTTAGTAACAAGAAGGTGCAGGTAATTATTGTGGAGGAAAACTGGGTGTATCGGAGCAATGCTCCCTCTCAATTGTGAGTGAAACGTAGTCACCAGGTGCTTGGTGCACTTGTTGTTGAAGATCTGGTCCATTCCCCACTCCTGCACCCATGCCAACTTCCACTTGGTCCACAGGTTGAAAGTGGATGATGTTCACAGACACATGATGTATGAATCTCTAGATAAAGGGGTTGAGGGGCATGTGAGGGGTAATGTCCAAAACTGCCTACATTGTAATAGATTTCTTTCCGTGTAATTGATTTGGCTTTTCACCTTAGGTAATATCAAATTTGGACAGTGAATTAACACACTTTTGTAATCTCTCTGAATAAAGTATAATTTTGGAAAAAAGAGTTATTGAATTTTTGATAGTGTTGGTTGAAGGGCAAGTGGTGCAGGTGATATGGATAGGGTTCCATTCTGTTTGAACCAGTACTATTGAATCGTTAAGTCAACATAAATTGACATAATGAGAAAGAACATAAGAAATAGGAGCAGAAACCTTCTGTATCCTCCAGACTGCTCTGCTATCCAATAAGTTCATGGCCGTTCTTCTACATAATTTCACTTTCCTGTCCAACTTCCTCTTTCTTATTCTCCAATTTTCCCATTAAATGGTGGTGGAGTAGCGCTTCTGAGCCTGGGGCTCATGGCTTTGCCCACTTTTATTTTCTTTTCTTGTCCCACTTTGCTTGCTGTTTTTCTCTTTTATTTTACTTACCTCCTGTTGAAGAGCTTGTTCATGGCAATGGCATTGGCAGCAGCGAGTGAGCCTAGCCCCCACTTGAGCAGGCCCAGAAGCTTGGACTTGTGGCTGCGGCACAGGTGCATTTGGGTTCCCAGCAGCTTCTGCAGCGACTCATGGCTGCTGTGACAGAGGTGGGTTTGGGGTCCCATGACCATCTGCGTACAGTGCAGATTAATAGAGGTGGCATCAGAAGCAAGTTTGGGCCCAATATCATACCCGACAGCATCAACAGCAGCTGCATCAGTGGGGTAGGCCCGAAGCAGATTCATGGCGGTAGTGGAGCCAAGTTTGGGCCGCTGGTGGCATTGGTGGCACCTGGATTGGTGAGGTCCATCGAGGACCTATAGTGGCGAGGGCATTGGTGGAGGCAAGATGGTGCTGAAGGTGTGGTAACTTTTGTTCCAGCAGTGGCAGTGCTGTGAAGGGGACTTGTGACTAGCCACCAGGCCCAAGGCCCAAGGTGGAGCCCTTAACAAGAAGAACTGTTTCTTTATTTCTTCATTTTTCTGCCTTTGTCTTCTATGTTTTGGTTTATTTTTCTGAGTCCTAAGACGATGCTGGAGAGTGGCAACAATATACAATGCTTTTCACTGTATTTTATACCAAAATACACGTGACAATAATAAATCAAATAAATCAAATTCTCTTCGTATTCAAAAGTGAGTTAGATTCATGTTTAATTCAAAGAAATAGCCCTAAAACTGCAGTGCTCACTGAAAAGGTGGCTCAATCTAGATCATGGGTCCAAGAGGGGGCTATAATTCACAACCTTCTGATCCTAATGTAGTCATGCCACAAAGCTGACACACAAATTAAAAACTGAATGTTTGGTTCTCATTAATTGCTGTTTTGCTCCTCTAACTATATAGTTCATGTATGGTTCTATGATCTTCATGTTATGATCTCTTTCTACCCATGTTGTAGTTGAGTATTGTGACTCTGAGTCATTAACAGCCAGTCACTAGATTTTTGGCTGTTGCTCTCTCGTCCGCAGGCACTTGCACAGTTGAGTGGGTATGGTTAAGTGATAAAACATCCGAAATCTTTTTACAGGTGAATTCAAATCCAATTCCCAAAGAAAGGGGAAATGACCACAACGTTTCTGAAAGGACATTCCATGTCGTACTATTTTCTGCATAAAAGAAATGCTCTGAGCATCTCCCTGCAGTCTTTTGTAAATATTCTGACTACTGACCTGCGGAAATACATTTTCTTACTTTATCTTGTCAAAAGTCTTTGTAATTTTGAACTTGTCTTTCAAATCTCCGTGAAATCTCTGCAAAAAGGAACAAATCTTCAATTCTTCATGATTTATTTTCTTACAGGTAAAACATTTAGTCCATGGAACCTTTCATTCTTATTTCAAATAGCCTGTCCACAATAGTTCCTAAGTCTGTCATAAGCACTGCATAGTCCTGAATTTTTATTTAACCTATTTACTTATTATGATATTAAACAAAGAAAAAACGTGAAACCAGAGCTCTCTTGCAATTCTGCTCTCTTCTGAAAGTAGCTTTACAATATAAAGGAGATAAATGCATTTCTCAGTTCAAGGAAACTGTGGCGAATGCTGAATCAATCATATTATAAAAATTGATTGTTTCCCAAAAGGGAAAATGTTGCTGAAGCTCCAGTCGTTGGGGATGGTACATCATTGATCACTGTAAGAAATACTTCCTGGAACTGTTTTTAATCTTCTCACTAGAGCTTTACTGATTTGTCCGTAGACAGTGTTGAATAATGACTCAAAGTTTTCTATTTTCAGAATCAATATAGCATTTACCTTTTTGTCATAAATGTGTTTTATTAGTTTTTGTGATCTTACGTTATGTCACTTTCAAATATACTTCAAATAATCTTGGCAAATCTAGATTAATGGTAATTTAAAAGCATGGGTGTTTCATTGTGAATCTGTAACTAGAGGTCTCAAAAGTAATCTTTCATTAACTGTCTTAATCATTATAGGGGCCTATAAAGGCTCCAAGGACATCAGTTAAGGCTCAAATCCATGCAGCAAAAATCAATGACATTAATTTTTTTTACTCCTGTCAACATAATCTAATGCTATTTAAGATGGAGAAACTCGGATTGTTTTCTTTGGAGAAGAGAGGCTTAAGTAACGATTTTTAGAGTCATACAGCATGGAAACAGACTCTTTGTCCAACTCATCCATGCCGACCATTTATCCCAAACTGAACTAGTCCCATTGGCCTGTGTTTGGCCCATATCCCTCTAAAGCTTTCCTATTCCTTTAACTGTCCAAATTTCTTTTAACTGTTGTATCCGTACTTGTATCTACCACTTCCTCTGGCTGTTCATTCTATATACCCTCCCATTTGATCCCCATTATTCAACAAGTGAGGTAGATAAAGGGGAACCATTAGTTGTAGGTATACCAGATTTCTGAAGGGCATTCAATAAGTTGCAACATAAAGGGTAAGATAAGGGTTCATTTGGTTGAGGGTAATATAATGGCATGGAAAGATGGCAGGTCGTAAACAGTTGAATGCATCAGACTTAGTGCTGAGTATCAGTTATTATTAACTTTATTGATGACTTGCACGAGGAGACAGAAAGCAATGTATCTTAGTTTGCTGGTGATATAAAACTGAGTGATAAACTAATCTGTGGTGAAGGCACAGATATATTGCAAAGAGCTCTCGACAGGGTAAGTAAGTGGGCCTCATGCTGACAGATGGAGTACAATGTATGAAGGTGTGAAATTATTTGACTGTAAGAAAAGCAGCATATTTCTTAAATGATATGAAACTTGTAAGTGCTGTTGTCCATACAAAGTTGGATGTTCTCCCACAGGCACCAGAGGAAGTTAGCGTACAGGTAAAGCAACCAATTAAAAAGGTAAATGATACATTATTGCAAAGGAATTGGAGAACAGGAATAAAAGGTTTTGCTAAAGTTGTATATGCTTTTGGTCAGACTATGTGCAGTGTTGGTCTTTGTATTTACAAAAGGCTATACTTGTATTGGAGGTGAAATAGTGAAGGTTCACTAGATTAGCTCCAGGATGGCAGAGTTGTCTTTTGGTGAGAGGATGTGCAAATTAGGCTTACATTCTTCGGAGTTTGGATGAATGAAAGAGATTTATTAGAGACCACCTTATATATTTATGACCCAATTCTTATCTCTGCCTCTTGGAAACAGCTTATTCATGTTTATCAGGTCAACTGTCAAGCTTCAGAGTCTTTTTCAGTGTGTAGAACACCATATTTTTCAATTGATCTTCATAGACTCTTGGTTCCAGTATTGCTGCAGTAATTGTTTTTCATCATCCACATTACCTTTAGATCTTTTGATCTTTGGTCACACAGCAAACTATCCATTTCAGATGGAGTGTCTTCAAATGGTACATCTTTGCTAATGTCTGAAGAGACCTATCCCTGAGAGGTTGGATCTGTTATAAGTTCCACACCTAAAACAATCAGATGTATTTGGGTTTCTAACAGCATTGGAGCCTGTTGCCAAGCCAATGCGGCCACTGGTGATTATGAGGTACACCACAGCCAGCATAGGGTGCCAACATTTTCCTCTGTCATCAGCTAGTGACTCCCAAGTGCTCAATGATCAAGGTCTAGGGCTTTAAATGTCACATTTGAAAACATGCTTGAAGGGGATATTTGAGCGTCCTGCTAGTTGTTTGCTTCCAGCTGCCTTATCATACAGAAATGTGTGTTTGCCTTCCGATGATGTGTCTGTGTGACAAGTACTCATGAACTTAGAAACTCTGCCTTTGAAAGGACTGTTGCAATTTTTATATTGTCTTGGCAGGATATATCTGTAATGCACCAAAGTGTGGAGATGGAAAGTGTTGAGCTTCTTTCCTGGATATGCGTAAGTCATCTAAGGGGTGAATTTTACACTTTATGGTCGGAGAAACTGATCCAGAGTTGCGTGAATTGCCAACTCCTACCGACTGAATAAACACATCTTATGGACACTTATCATAGAATCGTAGAATCCTTACAGTGTGGAAACAGGCCCTTTGTCCCAACAAGTCTACACTGACCCTCAGAGCATCCCACCCAGACCCATCCTCCTATAACCCACCTAATCTACATATCCCTGAACACTACAGGTAATTTAGCACGGCCAAAGCACCTAGCCTGTAAATCTTTGGACTGTGGGAGGAAACCAGAGCACCTGGAGGAAACCCACACAGGCATGGGGAGAACGTGCAAACTCCACATAGACAGTCACCCAAGGGTGGAATCGAATGCGGGTCCCTAGTGCTGTGCGGCAGTAGTGCTAACCACTGAGCCAGCTGACTCCAGGATGTTGGCTAACTTCTGCGTGGAATATTGGGCAGCATGCCAGGAGTGAATGATAGCATGTCTGTGGACAGAGAAGGTGTACCAAGAACCAACGGTGGTCACGGCCATCTCATTAAAAGTACCAGCATTGGCGTGTGGTATCTGCAGCAAAGATGGTGTTCTGAAAGGGATGAAAATTGCAAGCATAGAACTTTGATATCCCCAGACTTACTAAAGCAGAAACAGCAGGAAAGAACTTGTTTTTAGATGTTGGATGTTGTTGCATTAGTTTAGACTTATTATTCTGGATTTTTGTCAGGCAGGAAATAATATTTGAACACACCTGTCCTATTTCCTCTATGAGTAACAAGTATTTAGGAAAAGATCCAAATTCTGCTCTTTAACTTTGTTTGACTCTCTACAGGTGACTGAAATAATGGGCCCAGCAGCAGCTGAGACTCAAAGGTTTCATGATAGCTCCACGAGAGCTTTCCTCCAGGCTGTGTATGATCAAAACAGATCCCAATACCTGCCTAGGTTCTCATGGCTGTAATTACATTAGAGGCAATTTAGATCAGGGTGACTGGATCAGTTCTAGAGATGAAAGGCTAGTCATATGAGGAGAGATTGAGCAGTTTAGGCCTTCACTCATCGGAGTATAGACAATGAAAGAAGATCTAATTGAGGTTTAAAAGTGCTAAAGGGGATTGACAAAGTAGATGTAAATGTTTCCTCATGTGGGGCAATCTAGAATGAGAGGTCATAGTTTTAAACTAAGGGGTGGCAGATTTAAAACAGAGATGAGGAGGAATTAATTCTTTCAAAGGGTCACAAACCTGTGGATAAAACGTTGTGGAGCTGGACGAACACAGCAGCCCAAGCAGCATCAGAGGAGCAGGAAAATTGACGTTTCGGGTCGAGACCCTTCTTCAGAAATGGGGGAGGGGAAGGGGATGCTGAAATAAATAGGGAGAGAGAGGGAGGCGGATAGAAGATGGATAAAGGAGAAGATAGGTTGAGAGGAGACAGACAGGTCAAAGAGACGGGGTTAGAGCCAGTGAAGGTGAATGTAGGTGGGGATTTAGGTGGGGGATAGGTCAGTCCAGGGAGGACGGACAGGTCAAGGGGGCGGGATGAGGTTAGTGTGTAGGAGATGGGGGTGGGGCTTGAGGTGGGAGGAATGGTTAGGGAGGTGGGGACGAGCTGGGCTGGTTTTGGGATGTTGTCGGGGGAGGGGAGATTTTTGTGAAGTCCACATTGACATCCTTGGGTTGCAGAGTTCCCAAGCGAAATATGAGATGCTGTTCCTGAAGCTTTCGGGTGGCATCATTGTGGCAATGCAGGAGGCCCAGGAAGGACATGTCGTCCGAGGAGTGGGGGGGGGGGGGAGGAGGGGGGGGGGGGCGAGTTGAAATGGTTTGCAACTGGGAGGTGTAGTTGTTTGTTGCGCACTGAGCGTAGGTGTTCTGCAAAGCGGTCCCCAAGCGGGAAACCGCTAGGTTTCCCCGATGTAGAGGAGGCCACAACGGTTACAGCGGATGCAGTATACCACATTGGCAGATTTGCAGGTGAACATCTGTTTGATGTAGAAGGTCTTCTTGGAGCCTGGGATGGGGGTAAGGGGGGAGGTGTAGGGACAGGTGTAGCATTTGCTTCGGTTGCAGGGAAAAGTGCCAGGGGTGGTAGGGCTGGAGGAGAGTGTGGAGCGGACAAGGGAGTCACGGAGAGAGTGGTCCCTCCGGAAAGCAGATAAGGGTGGGGAGGGAAAAATACCTTTAGTAGTGGGGTCAGATTGCATTTGGCGGAAATGTCGGAGGATAATGTGTTGAATTTGGAGGTTGGTGGGGTGGTATGTGAGGACGAGAGGGATTCTGTTTTGGTTACTATAGCGGGTAGGGGGTGTGGGGGAAGAGTTGCGGGAAATGCGAGAGACACGGTCAAGGGCATTTTCGATGACTGTGGAGGGGAAGTTGCGGTCCTTGAAAAATGAGGACATCTGGGATGTTCGGGAGTGGAATGCCTCATCTCGGGAGCAGATGTGGCGGAGGCGAAGGGATTGGGAATAGGGGAATGGCCTTTTTACAGGAAGGTGGTTGGGAGGAGGTGTATTCTAGGTAGTTGTGGGAGTCGGTAGGCTTAAAATGGATATCGGTTTCCAGGTGGAGGCCAGAGATGGAGACAGAGAGGTCCAGGAAGGAGACAGAAGTATTAGAGATGGTCCAGGTAAACTTAAGGTTGGGGTGGAAGGTGTTAGTGAAATGGATGAACTGTTCGAGCTCCTCGTGGTTTTGGAAGAGGGATTGTTCCACGTATCTAACAAAGAGGCAGGCATAGCTTGGGCCCATGCAGGTACCCATGGCCAACCCCTTTGTCTGTAGGAAGTGGGAGGAATTGAAAGAGAAGTTGTTGAGTGTGAGGACGAGTTCAGCTAAGCCGCTGAGGGTGTCAGTGGAGAGGGACTGGTCGGGCCTGCGGGACAGGAAGAAGCGGAGGGCCTTTAGGCCATCAGCATGGGGAATGCAGGTGTATAGGGACTGGACATCCATGGTAAAAATGAGATGTTGGGGACCGGGGAATTGGAAGTTCTGGAGGAGGTGAAGAGCGTGGTTGGTGTCACGGACGTAAGTAGGGAGTTCCTGGACCAAGGGGGAGAAGATGGAGTCCAGGTAGGTGGAAATAAGTTCAGTGGGGCAGGAGCAGGCGGAGACAATGTGTCGACCAGGGCAGTCAGGTTTGTGGATTTTGGGAAGGAGATAGAAGCGGGCGGTGCGGGGTTGGGGAATGATGAGGTTAGAGGCTGTGGGTGGGAGGTCACCTGAGGTAATGAGGTTGTGGATGGTTTGGGAGATGATGGTTTGGTGCTTGGGGGTGGGATCATGATCAAGGGGGCGATAGGAGGTGGTGTCGGAGAGTTGGCGCCTGGCCTCCGAGATGTAGAGGTCAGTGCGCCATACTACAACAGCGCCTCCCTTGTCCGCGGGTTTTTGGTGGGGTTGGGATTGGAGCGGAGAGAGCGGAGGGCTTCACGTTCTTCAGGGGAGAGGTTGGAGTGGGTGAGAGGGGTGGAGAGTTTGAGGCGATCGATGTCTCGACGACAATTCGAGATCAAGAGGTCAAGGGAGGGTAGAAGGCCTTGGGGTAGTGTCCAGGAGGAGGGGGTGTGTTGGAGGTAGGAGAAGGGGTCAGTAGAGGTTGAATGACCCCTGTTACAGTGAGAGTATACCATTTGGTGACGGATTTACCTGGAATGTGTGAATGTCATAGATGGCATCTCATGTCATCACAAAGCACATGAAAGAGAGAAACCACTCTGCATTGCAGTGAGAGGTTTCTTAGTGCAACTGCAATGCTAGTTAGGTAGCAAGGGGCATTGAGAAATGCGTGGCTTCCTCCATTGAGATTTGGCAATTGTCCCGGAGGGTCAAATGCAACTCACTGATAGGATACTGTGTATGCATTCTGGTCTTTGTATTCTATCTGAACTCAAGTGCATAGGACATGGCGAAAGGGTTGTGAGGGGCCATGAGTCATATTCAAGTGTTTTCCTCTCAGGAAAACAGGGTCAGTCAAATGGCACTCATAGGGCAGCTAAGCAGCTCCCACCACTGTTAGTATCCACCTTTCAGGGTGCATTATATAGGGGCAGCTTCTTCTCCACCATTGACCTAGTGCCCCAGAGTGTCATGATGGCAGTTGAGCATCTTGCCTATCTGGAGGAGACTCCCACCTTGCTGGGGTCCTCATATCCTCAGGCAACTAGAGGGCATCTGCTAAAGACATTCCAGGCAAAGGGGAATAGTCTGAGCAACCTGTCTTCAGCATAATTTCCTGCAAAAGGATAGCACCATGCTATATTTTCCAAAAATAATTATAAAAAGTTCATGAGTCACACTTTTTTCAATTCATTCATGGGATGCTCAGTCTATTTAACAAGACCAGCATTTATTGACGTCTCGTATTGCCCTTGGGAAGGTGGTAGTAAACAGCCTTCTTAAACTGGTGCAATCTATGTGTGAAGGTGCACCCATGGTGCTGTTAGGAAGGGTGTTCCAGGATTTTGACCAGCGACACTAAATGAACAGCAATACATCTCACAGTCAGGATAATGCATAGTAGAACTTGCCACTGGTGGTGTTCTCATGTAGATGCTACTTCACTTGGTCTCATGTTTGGCAGGTACTCTTCAAGGAGCTTTACTAAGTTGATTTGCTGCATGTTGTAGATGGGGAACACTGCTGCCGCTGTCCTTTGGTGGTAGAGGGAGTGAATGTTAAAGATGGTGCATGGCTGGAGAGGAGCTTCTTGAATGTCTTTAGAGCTGGATTCATCCAAGCAAATGTAGTAATCCATGACACTCCTGACTTGTGTCTTGAAGGCTTTGGGAAAACAAGAGTTAAGTTACTGCTGCATAACACCTAGACTCTGTTCTTGTGGTCATGGTATTCAGACAGCAGGACCAGTTCCTTTTTGATGTATTCTCATTGTGCTCTGAGTATCAATGCCAGCAGTTTAATCACATGTGAACCAGGCTGGGTAAGGATGATAGATTTCCTTTGTTAAAAGTTATCAGTGAGCTGGTTGGATTTTTGACATCAATCAATTGTAGTTTATTGGTCTCCATTACTGAGACAAGCTTTTGCATCATATTTTATGTATTGAATGTAAATTCTACCAGCTTTTGTTTGGGCCTTTAACAGCTGTCCCCAGAACCTTGCCTTAGTATTTGAATTGCTAGTCTAGTGACATTCCACAATGGCACCATCTTCCCCCATCATTTCAATTGAAGCTACAGTTTGATTAATGTTTTATGTGTGTGTGGTGATAGTTTTGGTTTGGATTGACTGTATGCTATTTAAGGGAGTTATTGCTCATGTCAGTTGCTCTGATCAGCCTTATTTAGTAGCTGTCCATTGGTGTTTTTACAAGAAGCACCGATATCCATGTGAGGAAAATAACAGGAAAAAGAATCCCTCATCTCCTTTGTGTCCCAATCCTTCTGTGGACCATGTGTGGACAGCTTTCTAGCATGGGTCACCCCCATCATTACAGATTCATCCTCAGATGACAGGGCTGTCTCCATCAGATTCTCCCCTGCCGAGGCTTCCCCTATCTGGAGGGTCAGGTTGTGCAAAGCACAGCATGCTATGGCAATGAATGAATCTCTAGCCCATGCATATTGCAGAGTGCTATCTCATCTATCTATGCATCAAAAGGGCTTTTTGAATTGATCAATTGTTTGGTCAATGATGGCACTGTGGAGGTAAGGATATTGTTAAACCAGTTAACCTCAGACTCTGTTCTCACGGGGCTCATCATCCATTTCTTTTCAGGGCAACCTTTACTGCCTGGAAGCCAAAGGTTCAAAGTCACTGCATATGCCTGTGAGCTGTGAGGATCAAAGTGTGTGTGCATCATGATTGTTCCCTGGATACTGGGCACTTGTATTTTCCTTTGTTTATAATAGCACATTATCTAAATATTCCTCAAATTAAATCCTTGTTTATGGACAAATGACCCTGGCTGTTCAATGGAACTTTTATTGTCACGTGTAAATTTGTGATTCTTCTGGAAGTCCAGCCATGGTAGTAAAGCTCTGACTCCAGTACGACTAGAATTGTCACTGGTAAAGGAGATGTGCTTAGGGTCAGGCCTGACCAAGGCATCCTAAAAATCTTCATACAGTGGTGGGTCACAATCTTCAAACTTAAAATTATTAATGTGATGCCTGGAACGACCTGGAGATGAAAGAAATCCAGTGCAACAGTCACTTATGGCACCAAAAGTGGACACAACACAATTGGAGACAATCTCAGCAGATGGCACATCACACAGTGATGTAATGGTCTCTGGTCAGAGATGCAGTCTTCTAAGGCTGGTATTAGATCACTCATGTCGTCCCCACCTGGTAGACATGGTTGACAGGGCGGTGCTTTTGCCTACCTCTGTCATCTGTTGTTGCTGTCTGTCCTACACAGCTCCTTGTGCAGCTGCAGGTTACAGATACTGGACCATAGGATGCACTTGTCCCTGGCCAGCTGGCTTCCACCTTCTTCTGTCCCCCTCATTACAGGAAGAGCCTTCCCAGAATGCACAATTCCTTGTGGGAAAGCAATGTAACATTTCAATTCTGGAGCACACAAATTTGATTGTAGTCCTTTCAATGCGTCCCTTTTTTCAAGAAACTGTCCTCATGCAGCCTGAAAGCTACAGAAAAGTAAAGATGTACCATTCTGAAAGTCTCCCACCTTCAGCATGCAGCTACTGTTCTACTTTCAGTCTTTATATTTGCCCTTGGAAACATCTTGATACTTGGTGTGTCTCCCTCCCAATGTTTTTTATGTGTGTCTACTGAAAAATTGTGTGGGCAATGTAAAGCTAGGGTCAATTGCTCTTGTTACCAAGCTAAAAAGCTTAATAGCTTTTCAAACAGAGTTTTAATAATGTTTGGTGAGCTGCCAATTTCAGAACCTGTCGACTTCTGAATTATTAGAGACTAATTCTATGACATCATGCTGGATTTTAAACATGCATGGAATGACAGCAGTCTCAATTTGTAAATGTAAAATCCATCCCCCTGTTTTACAGCCATACAGTCCAAAGATGTGCAGCATAGGTGGATTGGCTATGCTAAATTGTCCATAGTGCCCAGGGCTTTTAGGTTAGGTGGGTTAGACATGGGAAATACATGGGTAGGGGATTGAGTCTGGGTGGGATACTCTTCAGAGGGGTGGTGTGGATATGTTGGGCTGAATGGCCTGTTTCCGTACAGTAGGGATTCTATGACTTTACGATTCTATGATGGCAAGGTGCTGACAAATGGGCCTATGTCATCAATTTGTTCCTAAGGACTAGTTTAATGTTACTCCATGTGTTTTCATGATTCGATCAAGCATAGCAGCTGCTTTAAGTCTGCGGGTTTCAAGAAAGGTCACTGGACTCAAAATGTTAACTATGTTTTCTCTCCACAGATGCTGCCAGACCTAGTGATGTTTTCCAGCAATTTTTGTTATTGTTTCTGCATGCAAAGTGTGAGCCAGTGCATTTATTTATTTGTATCGCATTAACCACTTTGAAGCATGGAGCTTTGCTTTACTTCCACGTTAATGAATGTAAATTCGTTCTGGCAGAGTCTTGTGTGCTGGGTTTGTCTTGTGGTGGTGGAATGGAACATTGAAGGAGAAATGATATCCTGACTGAAAAACTGAACGGTGGGTTTGAGATCAGGAAGGTAGAATAAGAAATTCATTCAAGACACAGACCTGCTAAGATAGTAAGAGTTTGCAAATTGATTTTTTTTCAGCTGTGCTGGAACCGTGGCCTCATTTGTGTGACTATAAAAATGCATTCTCCTACCCACATTGGAGATTGATAACGGTGTTAGTAATAACACCTCAGTGATTTACTTGTAAATAAAAACCAAAAGAACTGTGGATGCTGTAATTCAGGAACAAAAACAAAGTTGCTGGAAAAGTTCAGCAGGTCTGGCAGCATCTGTGAAGGAGAAAACAGAGTTAACGTTTTGAGTCCGGTGACCGTTCCTCAGATTTACTTGTGTTTGTTCAAGTGTAGACTTGAGGTTGGGGTCCTGAGAGAATGCAGATTCAAACAAGTCAATGATATAATTAAAAACTAATTAAATGGGCCAAAAACAAGTATTACTTTATATGGTTTACAGCCATTGGAGGGAAAAGATTTTTTATCATTAATTTTTAAAAATGCCATTGAAAGCCACCTTGTTGCTGAATTGGGTGGAGCGTTTAGATCAGCAGCTTTGCAGATCTGTTGATGGGTTGACCACCTGAGATTAGAACCAAGTTTGCAGGACTTCTAAACAACTAGTGCCATTGCGGTTCTGTTACTTCATAATTTAATGAAGATGTGCAAAATTTGGTGGAACGTTATCTAGATTGTCATCAATATCTGGACCCGAATCTTTACCAAAAATGGGAGTCTTACAAGAGTCATCCTGTGTGTCGCTGTGAACTTGAGCTGGCAGAATTTGCTGTCCACTTCTGACAGGGGAGGTGATGGCCTCGTGGTATTATTGCCGGACTGTTAATCCAGGTAATGTTCTGAGGTCATGGCTTTGAATCCTGCCACGGCAGATGGTGGAATTTGAAATCAATAAATATCTGGAATTAAGAGTCTAAGGATGACAGTGAATCCATTGTCGATTGTCGGGAAAACCCTTTTGGTTCACTGATGTCCTTTAGGGAAGGAAACTGCCATCCTTACCTGGCCTGGCCTATATGTGACTCCAGACCCACAGCAATGCCGTTTACTCTTAAGTGCCTGCTGAACAGTTAGGGATAGGCAATAAATGCTGGCCTAGTCAGCTATCCCCTCATTCTATGAATGAATAAAGTAAATATAAATAAAGTAACAGAGGTGGAGATGTTGCCCCAAGACCAAAATTTTCTTGATGCTTTTAGTCAGACAGAAAAATTGTAGAATGGAAAGACAGTCCATTAGTCTTTATAGCTGAGATTCTGTGTTGGTGACTAGCACATCCTGATCAGTGTCGAGGAGTTCTTTGAATAGAACACAATGTATTTCATTTCACTTTCAGTGTTGATAGACTGTAGAACATGTTGTCTTTACCTAGTACACAAATAGTTTCCTTCCATATCTGCAGGGAAGGAAATCGTCAGAAACATGAATTACCTCTTTAGCCTATGTTTTAATATGAAAACAGAATTGTTCATAGTGTTCCCATTGTGGTCTAACAAGGGTTCAATAGATATTTAACAAAGTCTCCTAACTTTACACCTCTATCACTCTTGAAATGACTTCAGTGCTTGATTTTATTTTATGAAACCTTATTAGTCTTTGTTGTTACGAAGTGTTTTTGTCCTTCACTGTATTAATTATAGTCCCATTTTGATGCCATCTGCAAATTTATAAATTGTACTCGGGATTCTCAAATCCAGATAGTGTATGGAAATGATGTAGTCCCAACAGCAATCCTTGTGAAACACCATTTTCCACCTTTTTCTGGCTTGTGCAGTATGGAAGAAGCCTTGCCTGGTTTGCAATCCGCCCTGGAATGCATGACCACTTGAGAGACATCTGCTGCTAAGAACACAGTGGGACCTTAAGCATAATAAAAGTTGAGCAAAATGCTAATCTTGATTGCCATTGTCCTCATTATTCCCTATGTTGGAGGTTGATTATATGCCTCCGTGTAACAGATTACACAGTGTGCCCTTGAATCTGAACAGGCATTTCTCATCCATCATTTCAACATAGTTGCACATGGGCCTGTTGTTACTGTCAATAGCATGTTGGTGGATGCAGTAAGTTTGCCTTGCTGCAAGCTGAGATAAATTACATCTTTTTGTTTGTTTCTCTTTGTCCTCTTTGATGGAGCCCTGTGAGAGGAGAGCACTGAAAGAACTCCTTCAATGGCATCAAAATGAAAAAGTATAACAGCTTTAAGAAAACCCTTCCACTTTAAATCAGTAAACTGAATGCGCTGCGGGAACAGGGCAACAAAACAGCGTTTAAAAACGTAATGTTCTTGGGGAGTGGGCAATGCTGCAAATCAGTCATGATTGGTCATAACCTAGTTACCCTGACAGCACCATGAGTCAACCATTTAGCTTGTGGCTGAAAGTGTGTGCAGGGATTGTAGTTCTGTTTCCTGGATTATTACTGAGCCACATGCAAACTGACACAGAGCTAAGGAAATTAGGGAATTAAGTGTGTGGCTAAAGTAGTGGTGTGGGAAAGAGGGGTTTCATTTCGTGGGGCACTAGCATCAGTCTTGGGACAGAAAGGAACTGTACCATTGGGAATGGACTGAACCTGAACCAATCTGGGACCAGTTTCCAAGTGAAAAGATTAAATAGGGTGGTCACAAGGACTTTAAATTAGTTAAGGGGAGGAAGGCTCAGGAGAGGCTTTTAAACTCTCTGGAACAAGTAATAAGACAGACAATATGGAAAGGGTGAGGTATCTAACTTTGGGCACAGCAGATAAGGGGACAACTATAAAAAGGGGAGGAACAGTCAACGCAGTACTGAGAGTGTTGTATTTAAATGCGCACAAGTATACGAAACAAAGTAAATGAGCTTGTAGCGCAGATTGAAATTTGGCAGGTACGATGTTGTGGGTGTCACAGAGATGTGGCTTTAAGGAGATCAGGGCTGAGAGCTAAATATCCAAGGATACACATCCTATCGAAATGACAAGCAGATGGGTGGGAGGGGGAGTTGTCTTGTTAGTAAGAAATTAAATTAAATCGATCACAAGAGGCAATATTGGGCCGGAATGCATAGAATCTGTGTGAGTAGGGTTGAGGAACTGCAATGGAAAAAACATCCTGATGGGAGCTATGCACAGATATCCTAGCAGTAGTCAGGATGTGGAAAAGAAAATAGATCATTAGATAGAAAAGGCATTATTACATTAACCATGGGGGACTTTAATATGCAGGTCAACTGGAAAAGTAAGGTTAGTGGCAGATCCCAAAAAAATGAATTCATGGAATGTCTATGAAATGACTTCTTTGGAGCACCTTATAGTACAGCCCACTTAGAAGCAGTCAATTCTAGATTTGGTGATGTCTAATAAGGCAGATTTGATGAGGGCAGTTAAGGTGAAGGAACCCCTCAGGGTCAGTAACTGCAACATAATAAAATTCACCCTGCAATTTGAAAGGGAGAGGTTTGAATCAGATGTAATGGTATTGAAATTGATTAACGGTAACTACAAAGATTTATAGAGTTGATTGGAAAAGGAATCTGGTAGAGAAGGCGATGGAGCAACAATGGCAGGATTTTCTAGGTATAATTCAGGAGGTACAGAAGAAATTCATTCCAATGAAGAAAAAAAAACATACAAAAGTTGGGTTTGAGGGAGGGGAGGGGGTGGTGGTGGCCAGGCAACAATGGTTGACAAGGGAAGTCAAGGACAACATGAAAGCAAAGGAAAAAGCATACAATGTGGTGAAGATTAATGAGAAATCAAAGGATTAGGAAGTCTTTAAAAACTAGCAGATAACAATAAAAAAGCAATATGGGAGGAGAATATAAAATATAAGGTTAAGCTAGCTGATAATATAAAAGAAGATTAAAAGAATTCTTCTAAACATATAAAAGGGAGAGACGACAGTAGACATTGGACAACTAGAAAATGAGGCTGGAGAAGTAGTAATGGGGAACAAAGAACTGGCAGACGAACTGAATAGGTACTTTGCATCAATTGTGACAACACTATGGCTTTAATAAGTGTATTTTTATGAAGAGAGGGTGAAGCAGAGGTGCCGAGCATTCTAGTTCAAACCAATAAAAATAAGTATTTTATTTGTTTTTAAAGTTGAAACAATAGAAACTGCATAAAGAGATGGGTCAAGCTCCCACAGAACCAGGATTTTAGTTTAACTTTCAGTAGTTGCTAGTATCTTTTGTCCGGATGTGGAAGCTGTTATACATCTCTCCCTACGGTGGCAAAACACTTGAGTTCTCTCTCTGTCTCAGAATTTTCTCTTGATGTCCTTTCCTCTAGGACTGAAGAAATGTTGCGTGTGAGACAATCTATTTTACTGAATTTGCCTCTGCCAAGGATGTGTTTATGGGATGTCACTATCTTAGAACTGCTAATTAATGGTAGTTAACATAAGTATTTCAGTAGAGTTATAGTTAAGCTAATTCTTTTTTTTTAATGTGTTTTAATTATAGCATAAGAATAAACTATGTTTTGCTTCATGCTTTGAAAGTTTGACATCAATTGAATTGCACCCAGGACACAGTGCCTTACACTTGCCTTTAAAAATAAGAAAAAGTTAGAGCTTATGCCATCTTCTTAAAATATTTTGAGGGGGCTTGTTCTAGTCTATAACAGTCTTCACAGTGGAAGGCACCATTAGCTTACTAGAACTTTGGGAGAGTCAGGGGCAGAGGTGAGTGTAGTGGTCATTACTAAGGCCAATGAGCTGGGAAAACTGAAAGGAATGAAGGTGGACAGATCACCTGGACTAGATGAACTACATTCTGGAGTTCTGAAGGAGATAGCTGAGGAGATTGTGGAGGCATTATGGTCTTTCAGGAATCAATGGAGTCAGGGAGGGTGCCAGAGGACTAGAAAATTACTAATGTAGCACTCCTGTTTGAGAAGAGAGGGAAACAGAAGACAGGAATTTATAGGCCAATCCTCCTGATCTCAGTTGAAGGTAAAATTTTAAAATCCATTATTAAGGATGAGATTGTGGAGAACTTGGAAGTGCATGGTAAAATAAGCGGAATCAGTGTGGCTTCATCAAGGGGAAGTCATGCCTGACAAATCTGTTAGAATTGCTTGAGGAGGTAATGAGCTAGTCAGACAAAGGAGACCCAGTGGACGTGATCTATTTGGATTTGCAGAAGGCCTTCGACAGGTACTGCGGAGGAGGCTGTTAAAGAAGGTAAGAGCCCATGATATTAAGGGTAAAGAATGAACACGGAGAGAGGATTGGCTGACTGGCAGAAGGCAGAGAGTAGAGATAAGATGGTTCTTTTCACGATGGCAGCCGGTGATTAGTGGAGTTCCGCAAGGGTCTGTGTCGGTACCTCAACTATTCACGTTATATATTAAAAATCTGGATGAAGAAACTGAGGGCATTCTGGATAAGTTTACAGATAACATAAAGATAAATGGAGAGACAGTTAGGATTGAGGAAGTGGGAAGGCTGCAGAAGGACTTGGACAGGCTAGGACAGGCAAAGAAGTGGCAGGTGGAATACAATGTGGGAGAGTGAGATTATGCACTTTGGTAGGAAGAATAGAGGGGTAGTCTATTTTCTAAATGGCGAAAGGCTTCAGAAATCTGAAACAAAAAGAGACTGAACAGTCCAAGTTCAGGATTCTGTTAAGGTTGGCATGCAGGCTTAGTAGACAGTTAGGTAGGCAAATGCAATATTAACATTCATTTTGAAAAAGTTAGAATACAAGAGCAGAGATGTACTGTTGAGTCTATTTTAGGTTCTGACCAGACTGCATTTGGCATATTGTGACCAGTCTTGGGCCAGTATCTAAGGAAGGATGTGCTGGCTTTGGAGAGGATCCGGAAGAGGTTCACAAGAATGACCCCGGGAATTAAGGACTTAATATATAAGAAGTAGTTGAGGACTCTGCGTCTGTGCTCAATGGAGTTGAGAAGGATGAGGGGGAATCTCACTGAAACTTACAGAATACTGAGGTGGCTTTGATAGAGTGGATGTGCCAATTGCTAGAGTGACAGAGTGCACATGTGGGTAAATTCCTCAACCTGACTGTCCATGATGCTCCATGGACAAGGATAAGTACTCACTTGCCCGAGACATGGAAGAACTCAGACAGTGCATTGACTATTCCATGCTCCATGCAAAGCTGCACCTAACCCTGACGTCTGTGCCATACACTTGCCTAACTTCTGCTATGTTTCTACCAGCCTTGTGATTATTATCGGCATGGGGCTCAGCAGAGGGACTAATCCTCAGCAGTCCTCTGAGTGTAAGGGACCTTGCCTGTCACAGCTACTAGGATGTGTTCACGCTGAACTCAATCAGAATGCTAAATTTGATCCCTCTGTGATGTGTATGGGTGTAGATCAGCCAGAGGAGCATGATGGAGAGGGAAGTGACAGTGCACCCTCTGGGTTAATGGTTCATAGTCCTCAGGAGTGGGGTCTTTTGTCTCTGGTGGGTAGAGGACAGGGTCTGGATTGCAGATAAAGAAAGACATAAGGGGTCAGAGACAGTGTCTATGAGCACAGCACAATTTCTCAACTGATTCTTAGTGGCAATACGGCAGTAATGAGTTCGATCTTTTCTTAATCTGCTGCCTTGTTACTCCAGCCTCGCCATTAGCAATGGGTCAGCCTCCTGTTCCCCAGCAATCTAGAGGTCTCCTTCCTCAGAAAGCATGAAGATCTTGAGATTATGCATCCCTCTACCCATGTACAACCTTTATTTCTGATATGGGACTGCATTTTTGCAGTAAGTGGAAATTTAATGACTTGTGGAATGCCAATTGCCCCCTTTATCTCTAGACATCTCAATTGCATTAACCAGACTGATAAAATTGCTCAATCAAGCCTAACTGTTACATATTTTGGCTTGATTGAGGCTGATCACACATCACCACTCTCTAAAACCTCGCTTCACACTCACAGGACTACATAGCCCATAGTCTATATGAAAGGTTACCCCATGCCACTGTGACACTTAGCTGGATGGATTTGAGATAGTCATCAATATTTTTCCTGCATTGCATCCATGATTTTGTGTGACCACGGTGTTTGTGATCTGTGATTTTGTTCCAGGTTGCCTTTGTCAATCAGGTAGTTCCTTGTTGCCATCTCTTGAGATGAACACGCCACTGTTTGCTTACAGCCAGAAGGAGAATCTGCAGGGAAGCGATGGCTCCTCTATGTCTTTGCTCTGACATTGTGAATTGGGGACATGGTTTCCCAATGCAATAGACCTTAATGTGGAGGGGAGGAGCTATATAATTTTTTAAAGGGGGTATTGGACTGAGTGTTATGAGCTGTTTCAAACCAGTTTGATCAAACTGTGGAACAAATGGAAATTGATGTAGAACATATTGTCTTAACGTTTAAGATTGTTGATTATCAAGACATCACTTTTATAGCCCACCTGGATCTGTTGAACTGTCAACTATCAGTTGTATTCATCAAAGAAAAGCTGCCCCTGTGGCACACTTGCATGTTTTTCACATGCCAACCCTTTAAACTTTCAAATGACTTGTGTGGGCACCAGATCCTGAGACAAAAATGGAAGTTATATCCTTTCTTGGTTCCACCATCAGGAACAGTGAGCTGATTAAACTCCGCCTCTTGTTTTCTTGTCGACAATTCTCATGCCATACTGGTATATTATCCACAACTTCCATATTGTATAATATCAAAGGTCTTTTCAGAATCCAGAAAAAAAAAACCATGCTGTTACAACTTCCTTACTATCAAATTCCAGCATTTTCCTGACAAATTATGTCAGCCTGACTGTCTATAGTTTCCTATTTAATCTCCCCCTTCATTTTTGAAATTTTCAATGTGGCAGTGTTAGATTGGGCACATTCTAATCCATTTGGACTACCGCAGAATCTATAGAATTTTTGAAAATCACAATCAGTGCATTCATTATCTCTTCAGCCATCTCTTTTCAAACTCTAGAATGTAAGCTATCAGGTTGATGGGATTTCCTATTTGTCAGTTTCATCAACTTCCCAGTACTTTTTCTTTCTTAACATTAACTTGTGACGGTATACTTGTCGCCAAGTGATGGGAAGAAGCTGCTGGGAATCTCAGATTCACTGAATTGTTACTGTAGGAGACTATTCAGCTCATTGTGTCTGCGTTGGCTTTCCAAATAAACATCTCACTTAGTACCATTCTCCTGTCTTCTCTCTGTAAACCTGTGCATGTTTCCTTTTGGAATAACTACCTAATCCTCCCTTGAATGCCTCAGCTGAACCTGCCTCCAACACACTCTCAGGCATTGCATTTAATGATTCAATAAGTGAAAACACTTTTCTCAAGATAACTCTTGCCTCTTTTACAAATTACTTGAAACTATACCCTTTTGTTCTCGATCCTTTCAGAAGTGGAACATTTTCTCCCTGCTTGAATCGTCTAGACCTCTCATGATTTTGAATGCTTTAATTAGATCTCCTCTCAGCTTTCCCTTCAAAAAGAAAGACCCAACTTCTCCAATCTGTCTTCGTAACTGAAGTTCCTCATCAATGGGACTATCTTCATAAATCATATCTGCACAGTCTTCAATGGATTCACTTCCTTCCTACACCCAGATGCAGTATGTCAGCTAAGGCAAAACTAGTATTTCATAGGAGCTCAAAACAACCTCCATGCTAATCCCTAGGGTACTGAATGCTCCACTGAATTTATTTGTCAATCTACCTTTCCACCTTTCTGGAAATCTGTTAGCTCATTTGGCTGGATGCCTGTTATGATATAGAATGATGCCAACACTTCAGAGGAGGTATGGACAAGATGGTGGGGTGGGGTAGCACTTTTAATAAGGGATGAAATGAGGATAGATTTGAGAGATGACCTAGACTCAGGTGATGTAGAGCCCATTTGGGCTGAGGTCAAAAATAACAAGGGAAAAAAAGGCATTTGTAGGAGTAGTGTACAGGAGCCCGACAATAGCCACGCTGTTGGGAGGGCTATAAATCAACAAATAATAGGAGTATGTAAAAAGAATAGAGCAATAATTATGTGTTAATCAATGTGTCATGGAACCAGCCAGGCAACTGGCGATCTTGAATCTGGTAATGGGTGATGTGGCAGGTTTATTAAATGACCTCTGAACAAAAGATCCCTCAGGAAGTACTGATCAAAGCATGATAGAATTTAACATTCAGTTCAAGAGTGAGAAACTTAGATTGGAAACAATTTTATTTAACTTAAGTAAAGGGAATGATCATGAACCAAGGAAAGAATTAGCTGAAGTGAATTGGGTGGACAGATGAGCAAGAAAGACAGTGAGCAATCAGTGGTAGACATTTAATGTGGTAATTCATGACTCTTAGCAAAATACATCCCAGTAAGGACGAAAATTTCCAAGACAATATTAGGTATTGAGTTGAAAGAAATAGCACATAAGGTCAATGCTGGTTCCAAAGATCACGATAAGTTCAGAATTCAGCAAAAGAGGACTAAAAAGATAACAAAGATAGTGAAAATAACCTACAATGGCAAACTAGTGAGGAATATAGAAACTAAATATACAAATAGGAAGAAAGAGGTCAATGTGAACACAGTCCCCTTCGAAAATGAATTCGGGAGACAGTTTTGGAGAACTAGGAAATGGTAGGGCTGTTAAACAAATCATTTTCATCAGTCATTACGATGGAAGATACTTTGATTGGCCCATTACAGAAGGAGCGAAGTTAAGAGCCACCACCATCACTAAAGAAATAGTATTAGGCAAACCGAGTGGAGCTAAAGGCAAATAAGTCCCTTTGCCTTGATGGCATGCACCTTAGAGTCCTAGAAAAGGCAGAGATAGTGGATGGATTGGCTGTTATTTTCCAAAAATTGTTGGATTCTGGAGAAGTCAGAGGATTGGAAAATGGATAATGTAACACCACTATTCAAAAAGGGAGGGACAAAAATGCAAATAACTACAGGCCAATTAGCCTGACATCTATTTTTGGAAAAGTATTGTAATCAATTATTAAGAAAGTAATAGCAGAACATTTGAAAGTCATAATCTAATCAGTAAGAGTCAGCTTGGCTTTGCAAAAGAGAGAAATTTTATCCGACCGATTTATTAGAGTTTCTCAAGGAAGTTGCAACCGGTGTGGATAGAGGGGAACCGGTACTTATGTTATATTTGGATATCCAGAAGGCATTCAACAAACTACCTTATAAAAGGTTAAGCCTTAAGGTAAGAATCTATGATGTTGGAGGTAATATATTGACATTGATTGAGAATTGGCTAATGGACAGGAAACAGTGAGTGGGGATAAGGAGATGTTTTTCAAGTTTGTGACCCATGACCAGTGAGGTTCCACAGGGGTCAGTGTTGGAACTGCAACTGTTTACAATATATATCAATGACTTGGAGGAAGGAAGTGAATGTACTATGGTAAAATGTGCAGATGACACTAAAATAGGTGGAAAGGCGGGTTGTGAAAGTGATAAAAACAGTTTACAAAGAGATATTAAATAAGTGGGCAAAAAATTGGCAAATGGATTATAATGTGAGAAATATGAAGGTGTTCATTTTGGAAGGGAGAACAAAGAACAGAATATTATTTCAATGGAGAAAACTGCAGAAATCTTCAACACAAAGGGACTTGGGGATACTTATTGCATGAAACACAGGTGCAGCAGGTAATCAGAGAGGATAATGAAATATTGGCCGTTATTTCAAGGGGATTGGAATTTCGGAGTAGGGAAGTCTTACTGCAATTGTAAAAGGTGCTGGTGAGACCACATCTGGAGAGCTGTGCGCAGTTTTGATCACTTTATTTAAGGAAGGGTATTATTTCATTGGAGGCAGTTCAGAGAAGGTTCACTTGAATGATGTCTGGTATAGAGAGATTGTCTTATGAGCAAAGGCTAAACAGGTTGCCACTCTACTCACTGGAGTTTAGAAGAATGAGAGATAGTCTCACTGAAACATATAGGATTCTTAAGGAGCTTGACAGGGTAAATGGTGCGAGAATGTTGCCTGTGGACATAGTCTCAGGATAAAGGGGTGCCAACTAAAGATTGAGATGAGGAGATATTTCTTATCTCAGAGGGTTGAGAGTCTTTGGAACTCATTGCCTCAGAGACCTTTGCGGGTAGAGTCCTTGTGTATATCTAAGGCTGCAATAGACAGGTTCTTGATTGTTATGGGAGTCAAAGATTATGAGGAAAGAGCAGGAAAATGTATGTAAGTAATGTCAGATCTTATTGAATGGCAGAGCAGACTCATAGGACCAAACGGTGTACTCCTGTTCTTATTTCTTTTGGTCTAACAGAGGGGGTTCACTTCCCACACCAAGTGATGTTACCATGAAGGACTCTCCTTCGTAACTTCTCCCCTTGCCTGAGATGTGGTGAGCCTCAGGTTAAACCACTGTCAGTTTTCTCTCTCTAATGAGGCAGCAGTTCTATAGTCTCTTAGGATTATGGTGACTTTACCTTTAGCTTTCCACCTTTAATGACTTATGCATATATAAACTAAAGTCCCTCTAATCTCCTCTGGAGTTGGATCCTTTATTTTGTATTGTCTTTACATGTTCCATCAGAATGTATGACTGTATACTTTCCTGCATTGGACTTCACCTGTTCCTATGTGCTGGCTCCACCAACTTTTCTGCAGTCTTTTGAAATTCCACACCATCCTCCACACACTGTTTAATAGTTTCATATCGCTTGCAAATTTTGAAGCTGTACTCTGTAAACCAAGATCTAATCCTTACAAAATTTACATCGAAGAGCAATTGTCCCAGCACACTTATTTATTCCCACTCTGCGTTGACCCCTCCACATCTTTTTGCTGTGTGAGCTAAATAACCTACTTGGAAATAACACTTTTTATTGCCACTTGATTTTAACTACCGAAATCATATCCTCTGTTAATGAAAATAGACTCAATCCACAACCCTTTCTTAAAAATCTCAACTTGAATGCTATTCTTTACTGAGACCTCTTTGCTGGAGTCAAGATTTCTGATAATATTCCAGCTGTAGGTCTTTTTCTATTAATTTGTTCAGCGATGTTTTTACACACCTCTGGTACTAATAAAAAAATCAACTTCTACTTAAGTCCTGAGTAAAGCTTTTGTAACTATAACTTTGGACGGGATATCTGCAATATCCTTGGAGGAGTTAATGAAATGATACACACAAGCAGTACTGCAAGAGGTAGGGAATTTACCTTTCTGAGCATCACTGTTACAAACTCATTGATTATAACATCATTGCATTGATTTCAGATGAGGATTAATAACATTTCTACAGCCACTGATTTGTACTTGCAGTTACAAAGAAATTATTAATCTATCAATTTATTCTATTTTCAGGATACATCTGTCACTGCAAATGGACTATGTCTGGACTGCACAACGAAACTAAATCAATTGCATTCTGTCAGGAAGTCAAACAGTATGATGACAATTACATGGCCCATTCAAATGAACAATTAAATGACAGTAAAGACAAATGCAAACCTTAAACTCAAACCATAAAAGGATGGCAAGTACTAAACAGAAAGTTTTCAGTATTATTTAAAAACCCCTGCAGATTTATAACTGTACAAACGGGAAATATGCAAGGTTTCTGGGAGTTGAAGAACACTGAACTCTGAACTCTAGGTGGCAGTTTTATTTCATGCTGGAAAGGATTGTTCTTGAAGCACCTTATTTTCTCACATTCTATTTGCAGCTATTTGCATTTGCAAATAATGAACTAATACTTTATCATGATTAACCTTCCCATCTTACTGAACAGGAGGTAGGTGCTCAACTGGGAGTGGGGTTGAGATGTGTGTGGTTAAAGTGACAAGCCTGAAGTAAATAATTCATGCACTTCAATATTTCTGACTAAACCTCATTCAATTGTTTTGCTGTTAGCAAGCATTTTAATTCTACCGTACCTGAGGCAAACTGGGGATAAGGCCTTAGCAAAAAAAAAATTGCATCTCTCTGAAGGATGAGTAGTGTAATAATTACATCTGATCAAATGCCACATCATCTTACATGCTTCTTAATAGCAGCTTTTATGACTCTCCACTAGTCACTTTTCAATAATAAACCACCAATATCAGCATCTCCACTTCATCCACAACATGGCATTAATATGCCACTGATAGGGAAAGTTGTGCACAGGGTAATCTTCTGCTTAGTTAGAAGAATTATAATGACCCAGGTTTTACTGTTGTAATGACAAGGAAAATCAGCATGACAAGGGTGAAACTGACAGTAGCTTTGGGCATCTGACTGATGTTATAGTAAGTGATTCCCTTCTGCACAAAGTACACTGTGCAAGTCTGTACAAGTGGCAATCAATTCATAGTTAAAGCAAAGAATGCACAAATACTCAGCAGGTCAAGCAGCATTTGTGGATAGAGAAAGAGAGTTAATACTTCAGTTCGATAACCTTCCAAAAGAATTATGATGTAAGTTGATCAACATAGAATTTGTTTAACATAAGAAATAGGAACACCTGAAGATCATACAGCCAAATGAATTTCCTGTGCCTTTCAATGTGATCATGGCTAATCTTGGGCTTCAACTTCATTTTCCCACTCCTTCCCGACATCCCTTGAGAGAGTAAATATCTATCTCAGCCTTATAATCAATGTTCGTGAATCTACAACATTCTGAGATTGAGAATTCCAAAGATTCACAATGCTTCGACTGAAGCAGTCTCTCCTCCTCTCAGCCCTATGTGATTTGTCCCTTTTCCTGAAACCGTAATCCTTTCTCTAGATTTCCCCTAGCCATAGGAAAGAGTTTCAGTATCTGCCTTTCAAAATTTTAAATGTTACAATGAGTTACTTTTATAAGAACAAAGTTTCTCTTATTTTAGAATGAGAAAACAATCATTCAAAGTTTGTTTACATATTTAAAGGATGATCAAAAGCTGTTATGATAAATGCACTTTCCTCCATTTTAAGATTTAAAATGTGCTAAGAAATTAGAGCCTGTTAAAGTGACGGCTGTTCATAACCGGAAGTCTTTGAGGGTTCATTACTTCAGACTACTTCCTGTACCTTGTAAAGGTTAAATATACTGGGCATAAGAGGTGGCACAGTTGCTCAGTGGTTAGCACTGCTGCCTCACAGTGCCAGGGACGCAGATTCAAGTCCAGCCTCAGACGTCTATCTTTATGGAGGTTGCACATTCTCCCTGTGTATGCATGGGCTTCCTCCTGGCACTCTAGTTTCCTTCCACAGTCTGAAGATGTGCAGGTTAGATGAATTGGCTATGCTAAATTTCCCATAGCATCCAGTGATATATAGGTTAGGTGGATTAGCCATGGGAATTGCAGGGCTATAGAGATAGAGTAGGGGTGTGAGTCTGGGTTGGCTGCTCCTCAGACAGCTGGTGTGGATTTGTTGAGCCAACTTGCCTGTTTCCAGACTGTAGGGATTCTAAACAAACTTGGTGTGCTGTATATTTCAGTTGTCTAGTATTAGTGGATATTCTTCTCTCCCACTTTGAGAAAGAACTTGAAGGATTAACACCTTGACCAAGCTTTTGGTTCAGTTTAATGCCAACTACAACTACATTAGGTTTGTACAAAATACAATTAAAAATTAGACTTTGTTAACCAAGGTATGCACTCAGTCCCAATAGACTTCAATACGCACATTTCACAAATGCAGGGAAAGTAGCTGTTTGGAAGTTGGATCTATGAGTATTTCTTATCACTAAAGTAAAGGTATGCTCTTAATTTGTGTTTAGCACTCTAGTCTTTTTTCTTAAATTTAGCTCGTTAAGCAGAAGATTTATACTATTGCAAAAAAATTCACCGCAATCAAATGTAAAGACCGGGACATCTTCAAATATAAAACAGCAAGGATACCAGAGTAGTAAATAAATAAATTAAATTAAACTGAATTAAATTAAATATGAAAGTAATGGCTGGACGGATGATGTGTTGCTGCTGTATCATGTGGCAGCTGCTGGACACCCAGGTGATCTAATATGAACATATCTGTAGCAAGTATTTGCAGCTCAAGGTTCTTTGGGTCTGAGTTGAACAATTGGAGGCTGAGTTGTAGACATTGCACCATATCTGAGAGGGGAAAGTTACCTGGACACATCGCTCTAATAGGCAGTCACATTCCTCAGATTAATTCAGGTTTGATCTGTGAGCTAGGACAACAGGGTAAGAGTGCTGGTGAGGCAGGCATGGTCAGCTGGGATTACATTTGAAGATCTATGGCTCTTGCAATTGTCCAACAGTTATGAAGTTCTTACAAGCTGTGTGGATGAGAGTGAGGACTGCAGATAGGATGAATGAACTGACCATACACCATGGTCCAGGGAGCTATTCAAGTGGGGAGAGGAAATAGGAGTTTAGGAGACAGTACCATTAGGGAGTTAGATACTGTTCTCAGCAGCCATGAGTATGAGTCCCAAAAGCGTGCCAAGGTTAAAGGCCTTTCCTAAGAGGAACTTGGAGTGGAAGTGTTGGCTTGTTGCCATCCATATCATTACCAATGACATTGATAGGACTAGAAAGGAGGGTTTGCTGAAAGAATTTGAATGGTTAGGAGCCAAATTATAAAGAAAAACTGTCAAGTAAATAATCTCAGGATAGCCTGGCTCAAAGATGGGAGGAGATAGTAGGAACTGCAGATGCTGGAGAATCTGAGATAACAAGGTGTGGAGCTGGATGAACGCAGCAGGCCAAGCAGCATCAAAGGAGCAGGAAAGCTGACGTTTCGGGCCTAGACCCTTCATGGGAGGAATGGGTTTCAGCACATGCAGTCGGCAGTGGCACATAACTTGAGTAGAAGGCAGCTGTTCTGGTGGGATGGGTTTCACTTAAACTTTCAGAGGACCAGTGACCTGGTGATTTGAATAACCAGAGCTATAGATAAGGTTTTAAACAAAATAGAGTGGCAAAGGGCTCTGGTGAGTGAGCGTATAGACTTATTTAACAAAAGGATTTAGCAGCTTTGCAGGGCAGCAATTTAGGTAATGATACCTTAAGTAGAACAAAGAAGAGACACAATTGACAAACATAAAAAAGTGTAGCAATAGGTGAAAGGAGAAAAATATCTTACAAGGCTAAGTTATTGTCCCATCACTTAAATATGTAGTATCCAGAACAAAATAAACGAATGCATGTCATAAATAGACATTATTACGAATGGTCTTATAACCAATGAAGGGACAAGGTTACAAGGAAATCAAAGATGGCAACAAAATATTCCAAAAAATTGTGGGTTTTCAAAGGTACAGGTAGGAAGGAAAAGATGGTGGGGTATCTCTATTAGTATACGAAATGGAATTAGTTGCTAATGAGATAGAAGAAATAACAAGGGGAAGATGATACTGGAGGGCACAATCTTTAGGTCCTCTAATAGTAGCTACACTTAGGATCGGGAATAAATTAGGAGACAATAAGATCACGTAAAAAAGGAAGCACACTAATCATGGATGACTTTAATCCTCATGTTGACTGGGAAAATTAAATTGACAGAGATAACCACAAGGAAATATTCATAAAGTGCATTTAGGACTGTTTCATAGAATCCTCTTAGGTGTCGAAACAGGCCCTTTGGCCCAACAACTCCCCACTGACCCTCACAGCATCCACCCAGACCCATACCCCTATAACCTACCTAATCTACACATCCCTGAACACTCCAGGTAATTTAGCATGGCCAATCCACCTAGCCTGCACATCTTTGGACTGTGAGAGGAAACCAGAGCACCTGGAGGAAACCCATACAGACATGGAGAGTGTGCAAACTCCACACAGACAGTCACCCAAGTGTGGAATCAAACGTGGGTCCCTGGCACTGTGAGGCAGCAGTGCTAACCACTGAGCCACCATGCCACCCTAACCTAGAATGATATATTGTCGATTCAAGTGGAGATCAGGCTATTTTGGATCTGGTGATGTGTAACGAGGCAGATTTAATAAATGACCTTAGAGTAAAAGGCCCCTGACTAGGCATGACTGTCTCATGATGAAATTTAGCGTTCAGTTTAAGACTGAGAAACTAGAGTCAGAAACAATTGTGCCAAACTTAAATAAGAGTAATTATAAAGGAATGAGGACAGAGTTGGCTGGAGTGGACTGAGAAAGTTTGGTGAACAATGACAAATGTTTAAGAAAATAGTTTATGACTCATAAAAAGATACATCATAATGAGAAAGAGGAATCCTAGGAAGGGGATAAACCAACCATATTTGATCAAGGCAATCGAGGATAGTATTAAATTGAAAAAATGGAAACATTAAAAATGGTAAAGGTTAGAGATAAAGCAGAGGATTGGGAAAGTTTTAAAAACCAATAAAAGATGATAAAAAGAAATAAAAGGGTAGAAAATAAACTATCAGGAGAAACTAGCAAGTAATCTAAAAACAGATCGTAAGAGCTTATTTAAATACATAAAGAGGAAGAGAGAGGCCAAATTGAGCATAATCCCCTTAGAGAATGAGGTTGAGGAAATAATAACGATTAAACAAGAAATGGCAGAGGAGTTGAATAAATACTTTTCATCAACTGTTATTGGAGAATATTATAACAGCCTTCCAAAAATACTACTCAATCAAGTGGGAAAAGATGGGGAGGAATCACCAAAAAAAAAACTAGAGAAACTAATGAGGCTAAAGGCTGATAAGGCCCCTGATGGGTTGCATCCTTGGATATTAAAGGGATATAATGGATACAGTTATAGGATCTTCCAAGAATCCTTAGATGGAGAATTGAGGTCACAAAGGATTGGAAAACAGCCGAGGTAACACATGTAGTCAAAAAGGGAAGGAGACAAAAAAATAGGTAACTATAGGCCAGTGAGCTTAACATCTGTCATTGGTAAAATTTTAATGTTTATTGTCAAGGATGTAATAGCAGAGCATTTATAAGTACACAATATGATCAAGCAAAATCACCCTGACTTCACAAAGGAGAAATCATGCCTGACAAATTTATTAGAACTTTTTGAGTAGGTAACAAATAGGATAGATAAGGAGGAATCAGTGATGGAATTTATTTGGATTTATGAAAGGCATTTGATAATGTGCCATTAGGCTGGTTAGTAAGGTACGTGACCACTGTGTTGCTGGTAGTATATTAGCGCGGAAAGGTGGTTGGTTAACTAATAGATGTCAGAAAGTTTAGATCAAGATTGGGGTTGCAACCTGTAACTGGTGGACTGTATTGAGGTCACACTTATCCACAATATGCATTGATGACTTGGATGAAGGAAGTTAATGTGCAATCACTAAGTTTGATGAATTACAAAATAGGTGGAAGGGTAAATGGTGAGGATCTCCCTGAGCTGTGGGAAGAAACTGGAGTACCCGGACGAAACCCACACAGACAAATGGAAAATGTGCAAACTCGACACAGACAGTTGCATAAGGGTGGAATCAAACCTGGGTTCCTGGTGCTGTGAGGCAGCAGTACTAACCACTGACCCACCCTACCAGCCCGCAGAGTCTACAGAGGAATATAGACAGGTTACGCAAGTAGGCAAAAACCTGGTTGGTGGAATCTAATGTAGGAAAATGTAAAGTTATGCACTTTGATGGGAAGAATAGAATAGAGGAGCTGGATATTATTTAAAGGGTGAAAGACTGCAGAAAGCTGCGACATAAAGGAATTTGGGGCTCCTAATGCATGAATCACAAAAAGCTAGCATACGTGTTCAGTGGGTAACAGGGAAGACAAATAGAATGTTGACGTTTATTTTAAAGAAAATGGAATATAAAAATAGTCTTCCTGAAACTACACAAGGCATGAGTTACACAACAGCCAAAATAATATGAATGGTTTTGGTTTCCTCATCTAAGGGAAGGTATACTGCCATTGGAGGCAGTTTAGAGAAGGTTCACTAGGCTGATCCTGGATATGAAGGGATTTTCTTATATGGAGAAGTTGAGTAGGTTGGTTCTGTATTCATTGGAGTTTAGGAGAATGAGAGGAGACTTCATTAAAACATATAAGATTCTTAGGGGCCTCGACAGAGTCGAAGCCAAGAGTTTGTTTCCCTTTCTGGAAGAGTTGCTCTAGAGGAAAAAAATCTCAGGGTAAGGAGTCACACATTTAAGGCAGAGATTATGGGATTTTCTTCTCACAGAAGGTGCAAATCTGTGGAATTCTTTAACATAAAGGGCTTGCAGAGGTTAGGTAATTAAGTATATTCAAGGTTGAGGTAGACAAATTTTTAATCAGTAAGAAATAGGAATAATTAAATAGGAAGGCATGTAAAAGAATAGGCATGGAAGTTCAATTGAGGATTGCCATATCATCATGATCTCATTGAATGGTGAAGGAGAATTGACAGACTGAATGGCAAACTTCCATTTTTATGTCTTATGGTCACCAGTTTTAATTTGAACAAATGAACAAATGAAAAAGTACAACACAGGAACGGGCCCTTCGGCCCTCCAAGCCTGTGCCGACTATCATGCCTTAGTTAATCTAAAAACAAACCTGCCATTTTTCGATCTGCATCCCTCTAGTCCCTCTCTATTCATGTACCCATCTGTGTGCCTCTTAAATGTCTTCAATGTGCCCGCTTCCACCACCTCTTCTGGCAGTGCATTCCAGACTGTTACCACTCTCTGCATGAAAAAACTTCCCTTGCACACCTCCCTTAAACTTTCCCGCTCTGACCTTGAACCTGTGCCCCCTCATAATTGAAATACTTCTGGGAGCCTTTTACTACATGGAAGACACGACACCAGTGGAAGCTGTTGGCCACAATGCCAGTTTCGCTGTGGTTTGTGTCCCTTAAGAATGCTCTCATCTCTACCAAGTAATGGGTGGAATGGATTATACTATCTTGTGTTATGAGTGCTTAACATGTTCATACCTAATTTCTTTCTGTTATCTTACTAGAACAATAACGTGTTGACTGGAATCTCCAGCCTTGCACAGCCTAAGAAAATGCAACTTCAACATATCGTTGTGATGATTTAGGAAATACTAAAAGTTACAGTCGCTCTACAAATCTGCAGCAACCCTTAATACCTCATGTTGGTCTCATGTCTTCATCCTGAATTGTTTGCCTTGCAACCTTGAAATTCCTGACGTGGTACCTCCTGTTGGATGTCTAAATCTGTTGTTAATGATTGCATGTAAATATCACTTGTCTACTTGGATGGATTGAGTTAATCTTATATGGAAATTCCAACTTGTATCTGGGTACCATCTGGAAAAGAGTGGACCAGAGGGAAAAAATATGCCAATAATTTAGTTACTTAATAGGTTCTTCCATCATTTTCAGGTTTCATCATTTGACCATTATTGCTTCATTTCTCAGCAAGACTAAAATAACAACAAGCCGTACTACAAATGGAAATACACAGGGTTATGTAACAAAGTATCACTACAGATAAGAAAACAAAATGCAACAAGGTGAGATAACAAGCATGGGGCTGGATGAACACAGCAGGTCAAGCAGCATCATAGGAGCAGGAAAACTTGACGTTTCGGAACAAGGTGTCACGTTTTACTTTCTCCAAGTCACAATAAAGCAAAACAAGTATTTAATGTTTCAAGATTATGAGACATACAGCATGAAATATGGAATTATTGTTAAGGTATTCAATTATACCTATAGTAGATGTACATTGTTCCTCAACCTATATGACGCTGTCTTCTAATTACAGTGACCTTCACTCAAACCAGAACATCAAATACCAAATCACAACCAATCTGAACTATTACTAATACAACAGCAACAATTTGCATTTATTCAGCACCTTTAATGTAGTTCAATGCCCAAATGTTTTTCACTGCAATATTCTACAGTGTTATGAGGGCCCTGACCCGAAACTTCAACTTTCCTGCTCCTCTGATGCTGCCTGGCCTGCTGCGATCCTCTAGCTCCACACTGTGTTGGCTCTGACTCATGCATCTGTAGTTCTTGCTATCTTTGAGTGTTATAATTTTACTCTGATATAAAAATAAAATCCTCTCATTGGCAACATTTGAAAGAAAAATAACAGTTTTGATTAAAAGGATGTATTTCCCTTTGGAGATGGAACATAATTGTCCCAGTGCTCACTGAATTATCAGTCACTAGAAGGGATCAATTGGAATCTTTTCATTCATTAAACAATTCATCAGGGTCATATACTGGTTAAATACCTTCAAGTTGGATTCTTAACGATTTCTGGAAATCTCAGTAAAACATCTGTATGTGTTCTTGTAAATCTTGCATAAACTGCATCCACCTGACACAAACCGGAACATAAATTCATCAGCTCTAGAGCTGGTACCATTCTATGGAATATATAATGTCATTCTGACAAAACAGGAAGGATCAAGAACTGTCCCACATTTGTCATTCGGCCTCATCATTATAATTCTTGTTCACAGCAAGTGCAAAACAAACATTGCAATGTAACTTACCTTTTGAAGCAAGACCAATTTAACCCTGCACTGCAATGTACTAATATTGCTTTGGGCTGCTGGTTGAGGTGAGTAGAAATTGTGTGTGGGTCAGGGGTTCCTTGGTGAGTGTGCCACCATTGTTCGTGGAGCCAGAAGACACACAGCTTTATCTTTCAAATCCAAGAAAATAGGCATTTGATGAAGGTGTGGGGACATTTTTGAACATCCTCCAGTGGTCTCATTAAAATTTGCTGTTTAGGCAAATCAATAACTGGAAATATTGGTCAAAGGTTATCCAAAAACTATGACTAGTCTTAAAAAGTTTAAGCATCTGTATAAAACATGGATACAGTAGATACAGCACTTCAATTCTACTTAGTTGGCTGTGAAACACATTGGAACATCTTGAGACTATGAAAGGTGTTGTAAGAATGGCAGTCTTTCTTTTTTAGACTGATTCAATATTGAAATGAGGCATATGGTCAGATCATGGAGCTGCCAGGGCAGACTGTGTCTCGTCTGTTAAATGTTCTGGTAAAGTGGCATAAATGCAGCCATGCGACATTTGACAAGCTCATTGTCAGTTAATTTACTGAGCCAAGTATTTACTTTATATACCTCCTTCTGCCCCAGGCTGCTGCTACAATTTTATTCAGAATTGTCTTTTTAAAGGCTGCCATATATTTTCCATGCCTTCCCCTGGAGCTAATTACTCCTATTTTACATTGATTTTCTGACAATCATTACTCTGATGGATGAATTTAACTGACCAGAGCAATTCCAGTGCAAGTAACTCTCCAGAACATCAATGGGCTCAGATCAATTTGTATTGGAATGAAAATTATGCAGCTCGCTATGTGTAATCTGGTTTTGGTATTTGACACAAGGATAGATATCAATCTAGATCATTATCCTTTGTAACATCATGTCTATAGAATAATTTAAGTCTACTGTTTCTATTCCGACATTGTTATTATATTAGACAAGCTATTTATTATTATTTATTGTGTTTTAAACTGATGTTAGATTTGGCTTCACATTCTGATGTCGCAGTATGTTTTGTCTTCTCCAAATGTAAGTAATTTGCTCAGTTTGGATTTCGTTCTTCTCTAGCTAACACAGTGATTGCGGTATAAAAGGCAATAGTATGGCCATTGACATTCTAATAGCTGGCCCTGGGCTCATCTGCTCCAATTGCTGTTCTGGCTGATTTAATTACTGCTGGCCTGCATGAGAAGGAAGTGTTAATTTAGTCAGCAATCACCGATAATGCCCTATTCACAGTCTTCTGAGCTGGTACAGCTATATTCACAAAAGCCGAGGCTGAAATCAAGACTCGGAGCCACACAATGTCTCAGCATGACATTGAAGAGGACAGGAGAGAAATAAAACGTATTTGTGTGACATCTTTCATGGCTTAAAATCCTTTATAATCAAAGAAGCATTTTGAAGTGCATTTTGTTGTAATATAAGGGAATGCAGCAGCCAACTTTGCACAGCAATGTCCCTCAAATAGCAATGAGATAAATGATCAGATGATCAGTGTCAGTGATGTTCATTCGGAGTCATAGATTGGTTACAAGATGGAAGGAAAGCATTCAGCCTGTGCAGGATCTCCCAAGTGCAATTGACTTAGTGCTATTGCTGACCTTCTCCCTTATATTGACAGATAGATAGTGACCAGGATTCTGGACAGGTCAATCTGCAATCCTTCGATAGTGCCTGTGGATTTTTAAGTTCAACTGGGAGACCCTCAATTTAATGTCGCATCTGAAATATTTACTTGTTACAGCCATAAACAACAGCTTGTTTATAAAACAATTATTGAGAAATTCTGGAATCTGTAAATGCTTTGCACTTCAATACTGCTCATCTGCTAGTAAATATTAATGAATAATAAAATATAATTAATAAATTATTAATAAATAAACTGTTAATAATTCTGGAAACTACCAAGATAGCATACAGGATAACTTGTGAGTCATTGGGGTAATTTTTCCATGTGTTTTCCAAAGTAAAGGGAAGTGAGACAAAAATTCTTTAACAAAGTTAGGGTTGAATTGACAATTGAGTTCGGCCCACTCTTATTTTTGAACAGGCCTTAGTTGCAGCAGTCAGTAGTGCAGCCTATTTAAATTCACATGATTTTATGATAATAGCAATAAAGTTATTTTGGCCTTCCATTGAGGAAGCATGCATACTCACTGAAATGGAACACAAATTGATCAAACCTTGGGGTCTTCTAATTGCTGTGGGAGACTCCTTAAATAATGGTCAGGCTAAGTGCTTCAAATGATTCTGGTGGGACCTGGACAAACAGAGGTGTTCCACCTGCAAAAACAAAAATAAAAACAACAGCAACTTATATTTGTATACTATCTTTAACATAATGAAAAGTTCCAAGGCATTTCACAGCAGCATTATTAACCAAACTATCATACTGAGCCCCAGTTGGAAATATGGACACTTGGCCTCCAAAACCATAGGTTTTACAGAGCGACTTAAAGGAGTAAAAAGAAATGCAGAAGTATCAGTTGTCAGTGTACATGTGGAACTGATCATGTTGCATTTAGACAAAGTCGTCGAGGGGTGGCAAGTATTTGAGAAATGAGGAGCCAAGGACAGATCCTTAGGGGACACCAGAGGGAATGGTGCAGAAACCCGAAGAGGAGCCATTGCAAATGAGTTTCTGGTTCCAATTAGTTGGACAACAATGGTTGCCGTCATCCTGCCCATTTCCTGCAACTATCTATCCCATTTAAACATCACCCCTGTATCATCCTGTACCATGCAGATTGTTTGCAGAATCTTATTGATATGTGAGATAAGCTGTGAGGCTCTTAGCCAAATGTAAGATGCTTGGGCCTCAGAAAAAGCTAGGGATGAGCCAGAATATGAGAATTGTATGAGTCACAACAACGGTTGGCTTTATTAACGTAATTTCTCCGTGCTTTCTCCTTGCTTCTTCTTACAGTTCTATCTACAGGCATTGTCCTTTATCACAACTTTAAATGAACACCAAACACAAATTAATATTACAATATAGTACAAACTATAATGTGGCTGCTACAGCAAATCACAGGATGTGTATTTTGTGGTTAGTGGATCATCCATCCTAAATTCTGTCCAAAATCTACAAGGCATTTGTCAACAGTGTGGTGGAATAGAATCATTGAGTTATACAGCACGCAAACACACCCTTCAGTCCATCTCGCTCAAGCCAACCAGATATTCTAAGCTGATCTAAGTCCAATTTGCCAGCATTTGGCCCATATCACTCTAAACCTTATCTATTCATATACCCATCCAGATGCCTTTTAAATGTAATAACTGTACGAGCCTCCACCAGCTCTTCTGGCAGCTAGTTCCATATACGCACCACCCCCTGCATGAAAAAGTTGCCCCTCAGGTCCCTTTTAAATCTTTTCCCTCTCACCTTAAACTTCTAGTTTTGGACTCCCTACCCTGGGGTAAAGACCTTGGCTATGCACCATATCCATTACCCTCATGATTTTATAAACCTCTATAGGGTCACTCCTCAGCCTCCGACGCTCCAGGGGAAAATACCTCCACCTGACTCAGCCTCTCCCTATAGCTCAAACCCTCCAAACTGGGCAACATCCTTGTAAATCTTTTCTGAACTCTTTCAAGTTTCACAACATCTTTCTTATAGCTGGGAGACCAGAATTGAACGCAGTTTGCTAAAAGTGGCCTCACCAATGTTCTATACAGCTGCAACATGATGTCCCAACTGCTATGTTCAATGCACTGACCATTGAAGGCAAGTGTGCAAAATGCCTTCTTCCTTGCCCTGAATACTCTTTCCTTGCTGAATGAATGTAATTGCAAGAAATCCTTTGCCACCCAGGACAAAGTTTTCTATGTGAACAGCAGCTTATCCACCAGTTTGAACATTTGGTCTTGGCACCACCAGAACACGGTGGCAGCAGTGTTTACAATTTACAAGACGGCACATGTTTCTTTAACAGCTTCTTTTGAATCTATAGCCTTTACCATGGAGAAATACAAGGCCAGCAGGTGCATTAGAATGTGCCTAACATAGGTTCCTTCAAAAGTACCTTGCCAGCCTAACTTACAGAAATCAAAAGCAAAAGATTATGGATGCTGGAAATTTGAAATGAAAACTGAAAATGCTGGAAATGCTCAACAGATCCAGGAGCATCAGTGGAGAGAGAAACAGCTTTAATGTTCCAGTCTGTGATCTTTCATCAGGCCCCCATATATTGGACATATATCACTATTCCATCCTCATTGTTCAGTAAAAATTTCAGAATTTCTTAATTGACAGTGTTGAATATGGGAGTCCCTTGAAAACTGAATTTTCCTTGTATTTACTGTGTAGAATAATATTTCATTTAAAAGCTATTACAGCGGCAATGAACTTTTCAAAATTCTAGCATATGTAAAAAAGGGAATAATTACAAAAAATAGAGATCACAACACCCATTGAGCTAGCATCAACAATTTATCTGGCGCCAAACTTATCCTATTATCTGTCTGTTGTTTTTGAAAATAAGAAGTATTTCTCCTTAGAATGGGAAACTAACCCTCAGATGAAGGTGGGCAAGAGGTTAATGATTGGCCAATATCATGAGTGAATATCCCATGACTATTGGCCAAATTGTGTTCAGACAACTGATTGATACAGAGAAAATAACTTACCTCTAGAAATATAATGTAACAATAAGTGCTCGGGGATGAGAGGAGTTCAGTTCTTGGGGAATAACAATGCAGAAGACCTTCCAGACTGCAGTTCTCATTGGGTGGTCTCTAGAGAGCAATCTTCATCGAGCAGTCTTCACAAGGCAGATGGAAGACGGGCCGGAAGGAGAAGATGAAGAGCCAGTGAAAAGTTCCCAAAACGTCTGTTCAAGAGCAGGATGCTGCCACTACCACTTTAATGAGCCTAAATATTCCTCACCGACGGGTGTTCGTCTTCTGCTAACAGCGAACCATCCCAAGTGTCATTGTTGTATACCTCCTTTATCTAATTAACTAATGTATCATATCTAAGTTGTTGCTTCTTAACAAACTCAGCAAACTATCAGAAAATTACTTACCAATTGTCGACTGCCTATATTAGGTAACTGCGATCAGGTACCCCGAAAATCAACAACAGCAATGTGGAAGAATCTTTGTTGCATGGTCTGCAGTAGTTCAAGAAAAAGGCTCACCACTACACAAAGGACCACAAAAGTAGCAGAGGATAAGAAAGAAATGCTCTTAGTCGTAACCTTGGCTTGTCTTCAAATTGAATCAAATATGTTTTCTAATCTGCAACAAATATGATCAGATAATTATATAGTTATGTTTGAATTACTGGCAGGCAAATTGATCTGACAGCTAATATACTATTAAACCTCTTATGACTCTTTTTAGAATTGGATTTGCAATGGAATAGATTTTAATTTCAATCTGGATTGGAGCCTATTGGAGTTGTTTTACAAGAACACAAGAATTAGCAGCAGGAGAAGGCCTTTCAACCCCCTGAGCCTGCATTAATGTTCGATCAGAATATGGCAAGTCTGATTGTGATCTCAACTCAGCTTTCCTGCAGCTTGGCAGGTGCTGTCTAAACAGCCTTGGAAACAGCTGTATTACATCTTGCATACAGTACAAACGGTTGCTTTGGATGCCATTGGTGGAGGGAGTGAATGTTTAAAGTATGGGTGGGTAGCATTGACGTGGCCTGCTTTGATCTAGATGGTATCAAACTTCTTGAGTGTTGTTGGAGGTGCACTCACCCAGGCAGTTCCATCACACGCCTGACAGTGTCATCCAGATGGTGGACAGGCTTTAGGAAATCAGGAGGGGAATTACTCACCACTGAATTCTCACCTCTGACCTATTCTGGTCTGCACAGTTTTTAATATGACTGGTCCAGTTAAGTTTCGGGTTATTGGTAACTCTCAAGGTGTTGATGGTAGAGAATTAATTGATGCCAATGTTGTTGAATGTCATGGAGAGATGGTTAGAATCATTGCTTATCACGTGACAGGAATGTAACTTACCACTTATCAACCCAAGCACAAATGTTGTCCAGATTTACTGCATATGAATAAAACAAAGAAAATGTGGCTGCTGGACTTCTGAAACAAAAACAGAACCTAATGAAGATTCTAAAGAAGAGTCACCTGACTCAACATGAACTCTGTTTTCTCCCCACAGATGCTGCCAGACTTCCTGAGTTTCAGCAGCTATCTCTGTTTTTGTTACTGCGTATGAACACTGAATGCTTCAGTGTCTGATTAGGTGGGAATAATACTGAATATTGTACAGTTATTTACAAACATCCCTCTTCTGACCTTATGATGGATGAAATGGCAATGATCAAACAACTGAAGATGGTTATGCCTAGGACACTGTCCTGAGGAACATTTACTGTGATAGCCCAGGGTTGAGATCATTGCTCTTCAACAGCCTCAGCCATCATCATCTGTGCTTGATTTGATTCTGTCTGAGAATCTCGCTGTTTGAGAATTCGCCTCTTTCAGAGTCTCTAAAGGTGTTTTTCCCTTTTTCCTTTCAAGAAGGCAATTTGCAGAGAAAAGTGTTTGGAAGGCAGCTAGCTGCTACCGGATGCCTTCTAGTATCTCCACATAGGAGAGAGAGAGATACACATACAGGAGAGGCTTTTTTAGATGCTTTTCCTTTGCAGTTCACTGCTGCACTGGCTGCACATAAGCCATGGTCACCTCATATGGGACCAACCAAAATATTGTTATCCAACAGTTGCCCCTTAGTTCAGAACCCATCAGCTCTGTAGTGTCTGTTTTCGCTCTCACTGTTCTAGGAAAACGATGCAACATTGTATTCAACTGACAATGTGCTCAAGTAAACATGATTGGTTTAGAGTAGTATGTTCCATTTTTAGTCCACAGTCCAAAACTAGTTGCAAGAAAAAATTGTGGCTTTTACACACCTCACACCTTTATAGACCTCATCTCTTGAGTTCAACTCCTTTGTCCATGTTTGAATCAAGGCTGTAATGTGTGATGGCAGATTCCAAATGGAGAATTGTTGAACAAGTTATTACGGTTTGAATCCTGCTTGATAGTATGGTCTATGACACGTTCCATTGCTTTGTTGATTATGATGATAGATTTATGGGGTGTAAGTGACCAGATTGGACTTGTCCTGTTTTTTTGTGGACAGGCTATGCCTGGGCAATTTTCCACATTATCAGGAGGGGTTGGCATTGTATCGATACTAAAAGAACTTGGCTAGTTCTGGACCACTAGTCTTTACTGTCACTGCTATGGTGGTTTTTGAGCTCATAGCCTTTGCTGTAATCCAATGCCTTGAGCTATATCTTGATATCACAAGGTGTGTACCTAATTGGCTGGTGACATTTATGGTAATAGCGACCTTAAGAGGTAACTGACATGGATCAGTCATTTGGCACAGTAATGAACAATGATTGCAAATGATTCAGTCTAGTCATTTGCATTGGTATGATATAGTCTACCTTTGTGATGGAGAAGCTCTTTCTTTGTTTAGATGTTTAATTGCTTGACCATTCACAACAGGACTGCAGATCTTAAATCTCATCAGTTGATTATTGGATTGCTTAATCCAGTCTTTTTTTGTCGGCTCCAACTACCCATCTCGAGAATGAAAATACAGACAAATGAGACTCTTTCTGAAGCAAATAAGCATGCATAACATTTGAGAATAGAAGACTGGGAATAAAAAGAAAATGCACTGCTGCATAGCTAGGAGGTAGCTGAGAAGGGTCATGCTTGGAATTAGAAAACTGAGAGCTTGCACAATTGACAAACTGCCTCTAGGTTCTGTCACAGGCTCCGTAAGTGGAATATTTTCTGGCTGAAAGGATAAGGTCATCATTCTCTTGTGTAACTCTTGATTGACAGAGGAATCGGCTAAAGATAAGACATCCAATCAGTAGTAAATCTGCCAGTAAAGATGTCAAAGCTGAGAGGTATAGCAGGAAGGAAGCTTACTTGAGCTGAACCAGCTGGCACAACAGATCAACAGAGGTGAAGTAAGAGCTAAATATGAAGGCAGATCATTGTATTAATATACAAAGTTCGATGAAAGATACACCTTTGAAACTTTGCCAATGCAAACAGGATTATAGGGTCTAGAAGAACAATAGTTACTCCTAAGACAAAAGCAATATGACTGCCCAAGGATAAAGATGCAGAAACTTGGATTCGGGGTCAGGATTTTGATGTTGTGTACATTTCAGGGTCTCAACCGTTGCATTGCTGCACATGACATGATTTCAAATGATCAGGCCAGTTATTGGCTGGGGTGTATTGGATGCCTAAGTTGAGGTGGTGAGTTTAAAGATGAGCTATGCAGATACAAGTCCAGGCATCTGAGCCAATGCAGCCCCTTGATTTAGTAATGTCTCTCTGGTTGTGTAAACATGTCCTGACATGAAGCAATTGTGAAGGAACTGGACAGAATGAGTGACACATTACAGATGAGGTGAGTGAGGTAGAGGCAGCTTCAGATGATGGCGGTCAGAAACAACCATGTCGAACTGAATGGTGATGCAGAGCCTTGGGAGGCATGTACCAGGTGTATGTAGTGACAGCAACATTGAGAGAGCTGTGACCAGTGAGTTCCCTGACACAACGCAGAGTTATGAACAGATTTTGGAGAAGCCCATCCATGATACGACTCATGCATTGGAGCACAGGAGTTCATCCGCTGAGGATCTGGCTAATTCCTTGGAGAGTCAACTGGGGCATGGTGTTACGAGGATGCAGGAGCAGTGTACTGACCACCAGATAATGAATGCCACAAGACAGCGGCACTGATGGCATGATGATGTAAAGAATGAATACCAAGTACATAGGAGCTAGTCATCTACTCTCACACACAAATGGACCATTAAGGATCTGGAATTAGTAGCAGTGACTGTGATGAACCCATCCCTCAAGGGCAACCTCTAACTGAGTCCTTTAACTCCTCTGGCTGAGGCACCCTCAATGATGGCAGGCTGTCTCTCACTCACACTCACACGTGCTCATGCATACACACAAACCCTGCTTCTATTCCTTCCTCAGTCACAGCAGGAGTGTCCCCAGTCACTCGGGGAAGCCCCTGTATCAATAGCCTTATAGTTCGACTCACCTTGTGTCATTGTTGTATTGCTGATATGTTAATCTCAGTCAATATATTGGAATTATGATTGCACCAAATATTATGTAATTCGTGACTGATGGGTTAAAGGCAGGCAAATTATGAGTGGAGGAGCAGTGCATATAATTGTGATTAGGTGACAGACTGTGGCAGCTGGAGACTGGATTTTCAGGCTACATGGGGACTAGTGGAAGTTCAATTATTTATTTCCACAGTAGGTTCACACCCTCCCTTATAGAAAGGCCTGCTCTTGAGCTACAACCTTGCAGGATGAGAACAATAGGCTAAACGTGTCTCTTGGGGCTGCCACGTCTTACTCAAGATCTGATTATGGCAATAGTCCCCTGTGCCTGAGAACAAATCCCTTTAAGCAGCTATTAGTTGCCTCATTTATATACTCAAGCACCGAGCAGCCACGTGAGGGTGGTTTGTTAGCATTCAGTTCCTGACACCTCATCAAAAATCAATAGGAGGCAGAACCATATGGAAGGGCTGAGTGCAACACCTATAACTGGTTACATGCCCTCATGCACCTCTAATTTCACCTTCTCTGAGGTCAAAAATCTTGTTCGCTGAGTCATAAACATCAGGCTTTTTCTTTGAAAGGGTATAATTTTGCACAGGGATATCAAACAATGGGGAAATCATTTTACTTCCTTCCAACGTTTCATGTCTCAGAAAGGAACATCTGTTATCAAGTTTGGCTGCCTGAAATACAGACAGATGAGAGAATTAAAATTGGAAAAGGTACAGGTAATAACTTTCATTTATGCATTAAAGGAGTTGCTACAGCAGATTGTTGGCAGAGTCTTAAATTAGTTAGAGCCATATGAGAAAATTATTGAAACAATAAAGAGGTCTCCGCCTTAGGAAGCAGCTGCTTCATTGTCACATTGGCAAATCCACAAATGACCAAATCTTTAAATAATAGCTTTTCAGTTCCTATGGCCCTTAATTTGTGGTATTGCATATTCCAGTGACTTCTACTCCATAAGTGAAGAACTGATAAGATTAGTTTCTTTCTTTGTATTGTAGAATCACAGAGTAGAATCATAGAACCACAGAATCCCAGAATAGACCGGACATTGTGACTGCATTACTATTTCATAGAACAATCCAGTCAGTTGCACTCCATCACTCTTTCTGCATATCACTGCAATTTTATTTTTGTACGTTGTCACACGTTTATGCAATCCTCCTCAGAATACGCTTGCTTTGAGCTTTGCAACCATAGGCTGTTTAGGTACAACTAGTAAATTGCCTGTTGTGAAGAGTGAAAGGGAAATGCTGTTTGAAATGATCCTGTAATCTTTGGGACGTACAGTCTATACAAACCTAGCATCATGCTGTCAGAATCTTTTTAGCTTGATGATAGTATCCTGTTAGTGATGAACACAACTCATGTTTCTACTGCACCGTAGCAGTGTAAAACAGCTAGCTCGCCTTTGCTCAAATTTTTGACGTACGTGACCTATCCATAGTAATTTGAGGAATACTGGCCACTTTTCAGGAAGCAAGGAAACAGGCTTAGGCCTGTTCAGGAAGTTGTGCAATATAGCCTGATAAATAATTACATGAAAACAGACAGGTGGGTTTTCAGGGCTTGTACTTTGGGGTACAGGGTACAGTTCCAATATTTGCAGTTGACGTGAAAGGCATTTTGGCGTATCAAAACATGATAGAAGTCAATAATAAATTAAACCATCGGCATCAACCTAGGCAACAAAAACAACAATGGCACTTCTGGCCCTGTTGACCATGCAAAGTGAGCCTTAGCTGCATCTAGGTCCTGTGCCAAAATTGGGTGACTTGTGTCACAGACTAGCAAGGTACAGAAGCAACAACCTGACATAGTCATACCCGTAAAACCTTACCTTACAGACACTGTCCCAGAGACCATTATCACAATCACTTTGTATGCCCTATCCCACCGGCTGGTCAATCCACATAGATGGTAACACAATGATATATAGTCTGGAGGGAGTTGCCCTGGGAGTCCTAAATTTTGGTTCCAGATCACAGCACCACAGCTAGGAATTACTGACTACTAACTAGTGTATGCCCTTGGCTGGTGAATCAGTGCTCCTCTATGTTGAGCAACACTTGGATGAAACACTGAGGGTGACGAGAGTGCAAAATACACTCTGGTTGGGGGATCACCATCAAGGGTGGCTCCATAGCACTATCACTGACTGAACATGTCAAGTCCAAAGGACATCGCTGTCCGACTGGGCCCGCAACAGGTGGTAAGGGAACCAATAAGAGAGACAAACCTACTTGACTCCTTATTCACTAATCTACCTATTGCGGTTGCATTTGTCCATGTAAGTTTACTACGAATCCTTGTGGAGAGGAATTCCCATCTTCACATTGGATGTACCCTTCAATTGTGATGTGTCTCTACTGCCATGCTTAAATGGATTGAATTTAAACGGATGTTGCAACTCAAATCTAAATGCCCATGAGGCACTGTGAAACATCAACAGCAGCAGAATCATATTCAATGATAATCTTTTACCTAATGGCCCAGCATTCAACATTCATTCCTTTTGCCATTGAAATATAATAGCAGCAGTGTGTCCATCTATAAGATGTACCACAGAAATTCACCAAGGCTCTTTAGATGCACCTTCCAAAGCCATTGTCACGATACCTAGAAGTACAAAGGCAGCAGAACCATATGCAAGCTCCCCTCCAAGCCACACACTAGCTTGACTTAGAACTTTACTAGTGTTCCTTCACTGTTGCTGGGTCCAAATACTGGAACTCACTTTCCATTAGCACTGTGGGTATATCCACCTACCATGGATTGCAACAATCAAGAAGCTAGTCCACAACCATCTTCTTTCAAACATTTTCAGATACTGTAAAGTTTTTAACAATATATTGTATTGTTAAAAATGTTACAGATTCCACAAACCTTTTGGAGACATTAAAGTATCTATTTCATACTGCTTTGAGGGTCAAACGTCATCATAACAAAATTAAATAAGGAATTCAAAACATCTGTACCCAGACAGTGGTCAGAATGTGAAACCGATTATCACAACGAGTAGTTGAAATAAATTGTATGGATGCATTCAAGGGGAAACTAGACAAGCATGTGAGGGAGAAGGGAAGGGAGGATTAAACAGATAGTTTGGTTGTGAGGAAACTTGAACGGAGCACAAATTCATCGGCTGGCTGGTCTCAAGGATCTGTTTCAATGCTGCCTATTCTCCTTTAAGTACATGTGACTCATTGCCATTACTTCATTCTAAACTACTCTAGGGGATATTTCTCACATTCCAGGGCCACATGCTCCGCTGCATGAGATAGATCTCCACTGCCTCCCTGCTGGTGCAAACCGGTACATCACTTTCCTGACTGATGTCAAATATAAACAGGACATTTAGGGATGTCTCTCATTTCTCTCATTTTTGGGGCATCATTGACTGCAAGCATATTGTCATGGGTGTATGACAATACAAGCTGAAGCTTTTATGAATATGAAAGGTTGCCACCAAATGAATGTGCATCTTGTTCCAGTCACAAAAGCAAAATAATAAAAGCTTGTGCGAAGTTCCAAAACAGCTGTAACAACATTTTTATCCTATGAACTCAATGACTGTCCCAATACTTGACTCTTGCTTTGACCTAATCAGTTGGTTGTGGAATCACAAAGCTCTCTCGAATTCTGCTTCCATTGTTTTTTAAGCTTGTATCCTTTTGTCTGGCCTTATCAGTTTGATAACTGATTTTCATGTTTACCCTGTTGCTATTCTGACTTTAGAAATGTAACAGGCTCGTTGTTACAGAAGAAGGGATAACTTCCTACATAAATGGCTCATGATACTCGAACAGCAGTTATAATCATAGATTCATAGAGTCATACAGCACGGAAACAGTCCCTTTGGCCCAACTCGTCCATGCCAACCAGGTTTCTCCAACTAAATAAGTCCTATTTGCTTGCATTTAGCCCCTATCCCTTTAAACCTTTCCTATTCATGTCACCAAATATCTTCTAAATGTTATAACCGTATCTGCCTCTACTACTTCCTCTAGCAGTTTGTTCCATATAAACACCACACTCTGTGTGAAAAAGTTACCCCTCAGGTCCCTTTTAAATCTTTCCCATCTCACCTCAAGCCAGTACCCTCTAGTTGTGGACTCCCTACCCTGGGGAAAAGACCTTCTCTATTCACCCTATCCATGTTCCTCATGATTTTATAAACCTCTGTCAGGTCACCCCTCAGCCTCCGATGCTCCACAGAAAGAAGTCTTAGCCTATCCAGTCTCTCCTTATAACTCAAACCCTCCAGTCTCGGCGACATCCTTGTATATCTTTTCTGCACCTTTTCCAATTTAATAACATCCTTCCTCTCGCAGGGTGACTGGAACTGTAAGCCGTAACAAAAGTGGCCTCACCAATGTCATGAAAATTCATTTGTGCATGGACGCCAGTATTTATAGGTCAAATGCAATTGTTCCTGAAAAGAAGATTCTGGGCCCTCTTGCACTTTATTGAAAGTGGTGAATTCAGGAGTTTGACCAAGCAGTGAGGAAAGAATGATGATAAATCAAGCCAAACAGACATGGCAATAACCTGTTTATCGATACTCATTTTGGATTGCATAAGGACCATTGGGCTGCAGTCACTTCTGTTGGAACCCTTGAGATACCAGAAAGTCCTAGGTAACTGACCCTGTTATGATTGACCAACCATAGACTGTGGAATCTCAGATGCTCCAGAACAGTGTGGCTGATCTAGCCTTCTGTTAACATAATGACTTTTGGTCGAGAGGATGGATGAAGAAGGGAATGTGCAGTCATACTGAAGGTATCACATGCTGCTCCTGTATCATTAAGTGTCACTCATGTCAGGCTGGAACTAATCATTTCCATTAATCTGGAGGTGATGAGACTGCAGAACATGAGTAACTCATCACAACACCCTTTCTATTTGGTCCACTAAACTGTTAAAGTTAACACCTGCCTCTGCAACATGGAACACAAAGCTATAGAGGATGGTAATAGTTTCTCTATTTATAAGGGCCTAACTGAAGATTTCTGAAGCTGGCCACACCCTCTAAGGCACACTGCAAAGTGTTGTTGCCAAGCAAAATGATCTCACACAGATTGGAAGCACTTTCTGCCTTGGTGCTGGATCTCTTTCCAGGCAATTTAATACCTGCTGATGATTTCTGTTATTGTTGGAATTCACACATTGGTGGCAAGGTCAAAATGTATTGCCCATCCTTTGTAACTCTTGAAACATTGCAGTCATAGGATGACTATGTTCCCAAAGTACTCCTATGTAGAAGTTAGATCAATACAAAGTCATAGGACATAGGAGTGAGAGTAGACCATTCAGTCCATCAACCCTGAACTACCATTCAATAAGAGCATGGCTGATCTTATTGTGAGCTGAATGCCACTTTCCTGCCCCCAACAACACTTAACTACCTTGTTAATCAAAAATCTGTCTAAATCGGGGAGGGAGGGTGGGGTTGGGTTTACCCTGCACTTACGAACACACCCAAGTTCAGGTGGAAGCCATGAGTTCCATTTGGTTTCTTCACACACCAGCATCTTGTGCTATTTTAACTGTTTACACATTGGCACCTTCAAATAAACTAGAATGTTATTGTGTCAGCTTATTTAAAAAATTCATTGAAGGCACGTGGGCTTCATTGGCTGGGCCAGCATAATGCAGAGATCTTTCATAAGCGAACCAGCCATCCTGTGCCTCTTGCAAACTATTCGAAGCATTTGTTAAAAAAAGGAAGGTTGAGGAGAAACCTTTAGAACAAAAAGAATGATCCCAACAAACCTTGTGAACAAACACTCTAGAACTTCTTCTCCAGTTTTCCCTCCACCCCATGAAATTTCTCCCCATTATGTCTGTCTATCTGTGTGTGGTTGGGAGAGAAGTTTATAAGGAGTTTTAATTTGCAGGGATTACTTAATTTAATTATTTACTTGTAGCTAGAATTTAAATACATATAGTATGTATTGATTTCTATCAAATACTGTTATAACGTGGAGACAGACAGCAGAAACAAATCAGTCTTTCTATCTCTAAATTCACAACACAGTAAAATTAAGCTGTCAAAGACCTCCAACAGTTCCTTACCAGAGTTTTGAATAACCAATACCAGAGTTTGCAAAGATTGTGCAGACTTTGTTCTGTATCTCAAACAAATGACTTAACTATTTATTAAATACAGAATAACTTTAGCAGCAGAAAAATTAAACAAGGTGAACTGATTAATGTCTATGACTTAAACATGAAACATTGATTTTCAGTCCCCATTACACAAAAGACAGACGGATGAACAAACAAACAAACATGATTAAGGGATAAATCAAATAAAATCACAAAACCAAGCAGATTAATTAAATGGCTTTTACAATGTGTTGTTTCACAGGCATAGATGTAGACTCCATGGTTGTTTTTCTGGAACTGTCAGTTTGGATCATCATCTCAGTTCACTGATGCAAAGGTAGTAACACTCTTCACTCAGTTTTCTAGTCTCTGGGCTTCCAAATTTTGGGGAGTTTACAAATCTTCATGCTGCGTTGTCTGCAGCCAAGCTCAACTCCTTCAACAAACACAATGAAAAATCAACAAGGATTTTAACAGTATGGTAACTCAGTATGTGTTTTCTATCAACCTGGGTCTGGAAATTAGATAATTAGGGGATTCTGGGTATTTCTTTTGCAAGTTTCAACTTTTTTGATGACTCTGGGATTAATTGGCCTTGATTCCCGACATGTTATCCAAGAGAGTTGTGAAGCTTGATAATAAAAATCTTCATCTTTGCTTTGAATAGTAATAGACATGAATGCATATGGAGCATGGTCTAATTAAACTGAATTTAATTATCAGATATTCTAAGTAATCTTATGAGTTGCAACTTGCATTGATATCCAATCACAGGATCCCAAAGAATTGCACAATTATCTTCATTTAGGACAAATCACCATTAAACACAAGAGAATATATTTTGTCAGTTTATTTACAGATGAATGTAACTCACATCTATTTTGATGATTTTCACAAGAGCTTGAATACTCCATCCATTCTGTGGTTCACCTTTAGGGATATGAATTGAAACATCTTGGTAAATAAAGGACAAACTAAGTAATGTTGCAAGCTGGAAGAACAGCACTTCATTTTTTGCTTGGGAACTCTACAGCCTTCTGGACTCAATATCGAGTTCAATAATTTTATTGAGGCACATTATCCCATGTCCTTACACCTACCCACAACACACCAGGTCATCACCATGGTCTCCTATTACACACAGCCCATTTCTAGCCACTAATTATCCCCATTAGTAGCTATACATTCTTCCAGGCTGATCATTATCCATATTTTTCTAAAAAAGACTGTTCTTCAGTCTTTTGGGCTCTATCCCCACCTTTCATTATTCCTTACTCCCTCCCCGCCCCATCCCTTTCTCCTAGCTACCATCAGTTCTGAGGAAGGTTACTTGATCCAAAATATTAACTCTGATTTCTCTCCTCAGGTGATGCCAGACCTGCTGAGCCTTTCCAGCAATTTCTGTTTTTGTTTCTGATTTCCAGCCTCTGTAGTTCTTTTGGTTTTAAATAATATAGTAAACTGATGCAAGGAGCCTAGACAGTTGAGTTCAGCATGCTGGTAGTAACATTTTCACTGTTGCCATGATTGAATGGTTGACCCCGGTGTACTTGCTGCCTGTGGAATTACAGATAGAAATCTATAGACTGTGTTTCAAACACTTAGCACAGGCAAGGTACTGTTTTGCCGTTTCAGAATTGTTTTTGTTCATCTTGTTTTCTCGCTTGTTTTGTTTCTCTTCTCATTTTACTCCTCTTCTTGTGCTTCTAGGAGCAGTTCACAAATTTTAGCATCAAAAATGGGAAATAGAACAAGTGGCATCCGTAAGTAAGCCTGATGTACCAATTATGACAAGATGGGTCTCCTTTGCTGGAATCATGAATGACTGTATATCTTCAAGAGATAATTAATAGTAACTTACAGAAAGGTTTATTTTCTCAGATGACGGCTTATGGGGAGGCGATGGGCTGGTAATCCAGAGACTCGGGTAACATTCTGGGGACCCGGGTTCGAATCCCACCGCGGCAGATGGTAGAATTTGAATTGAATAAAATATCTGGAATTAAGAATCTAATGATGATCATGAATCCATTGTCGATTATCGGAAAAATCCATCTGGTCCACTAATGTCCATTAGGGAAAGAAACTGTCATCCTTACCTCGTCTGTCCTACATGTGCCTCCAGACCCATAGCAATTTGGTTGATTCTGAACTGCCCTCTGAGCAATTGCGGATGGGCAATAAATGCTGCCTAGCCAGGAACACCCTCATCCCGTGAATGAATAAAGAAAAAAAAATCCTGCTCTGCGCATTCACCTGCTCCATTTAAAAGATGAACATCCAATAATGAAGAACTGAAAGAGGAATCTTCACCAAATAAGAAATGGTCTGTTACCCTCTGTCCTGCCTTCTAAAGGATATGCCAATTGATAAGACTACAGATGAGAGTGCGATTTTTATGAGGGTGCTTGTTCAAAAGGCTAACAGTCAGTTAAAGATTAAACAACATGATTGATGTTCGTTGACATGGTCATGACTAAATATATTTGACATTTCACGCAAACCTGTCCAGTTATTTTAACAGATTCCAGAGCTACTGAATAGTTAAGCACAGGTCTATTTAGTGCCTGTCTTTCAACAAATGGTTTCATAGATAAATGTAAAATCCTGATAGGTATTTGTTTAAGGAGGTCCAGCTAGCACGGATAAGGACCCACTTCGATTACCAAATATTGACATAAAGCAGAGTGCTTTTATGTTGTTCAAAACATACAATTGACAAGAGCTCAGTAAGCAAACACAGACAGGTATAGGAACTGATAGTGATGCTTGAGCTAATGTTTGCTTCGTGGTGTTTATATATACCATCTATTGTCTGTAGCATGTTGCCAATGACCTTGTTTTACAGCCTGGTTGGTAATGACTTGGCAGAGTTACTACTTGTATAGAAGTGCATTGCTTGTAAGATTAAAGAGATTTTGTTTAGAATTTAAAGGTTTTATCCAGTATGCATGGCTTGAAACAACCTAGAGTGAAATAAACTGCAACAGTTTCCGAAAAGAAACAATATTAAAATTTATTTTAGTGATTTTCTTGATGTTCATCAAAGTGAAGAATGAAAGACAGGAAATAAACAATTATTTATTTGCAACTTGCTCCAATACCAAATATAGAATTAATACCACAGAATGGATCTACTCCAACTGTATCACTGTTAATATTAAGAGGCAAAAGAATGCACCAACTCCATTGTGTGCAAAGGTCTCTTCAAAAGAGGTCTTGTGGCACAGTGAGTGGCATCCTGCCTCTGATCCAGAAGGTCAGGGTTTAAGTTTTTCTCCAGGGCTTGATAGTCAAGGAAGGTGCATACATAACATGAACAAATAGGTTGAATACCAAACTGTAAGTCAGTCAACACATCAATGGCATGATGCAGTAATAGTGACAGAGATTACTTGTCAGCCATGAGCTGGAAAGAAAATATGGGCCTCTATGATAGCTATAGACTACAACACCTATGTAAAAATGTAGGTTGAGGCAGCAGTTCAGACTCATTGAGTGGGCAGAGGTGGCAGATTAGCTGAACAGCTGGTGTGAATCAGATTCGTGCAAACGCCATAGGCTTCAATTCATGTTCTGTCTGGTATGGATTCATGACCCGCTTCCTTGCCCTACCTGTGTGGATATTATGGAACTGTGCAGCAGACCTGACCCTAGGCAGAGAACTAGGGAGAATAATGTCAAGGGAGTAAGAGTTGCATTTATGTAGCATGTTTTATAGTTATAGGACATCCCAAAGCACTTTAAAACCAACAATGTGCTTTGGATTGTAAGGTTATCAAGCAGAGATTGACCCTCTCCCCCTCTGATGGCTAACACTGAAATACCCAGAGAGAAGTGCCTCGTGCTATAATCTGATAAAAGAGAGCCCAATCTATTATAAAGGAATGGTTAAGTAAAAAAACCCTGACACTCTCTTTATAATCAACAAGTGACAATTTATCTAACTCTAACAGTGAACAAACTAACTAAACTAGTAACAAACCCCTTCTAACTATTAACTATTCCCGAATAAAACAAGATTCTAATAGTACGCTGTTTCAATAAATACAAGTCCTACATTTACAATTTAAAATAAAAAGCATTAGAATTTAATCTCTCAAAATTACAGCCAGGTTACTTCTTCCGGAATGTTCTGTGTCTTCTCTGACAAATTCTTCTGTCAGAATGCCTTCTTGATGAATTATTTTGTCAGGAACACCTTCTCGATGAATCCTTTTGTCAAGAACACTAACTATTTGTGCCGTGGGTACTTTTAATTTAGATAAAGCTTACTCTAAGGCTTAGAGAATTCTGCGAGAGCCAGTGACTATTTCATTTAGAGCTGAGAGCTGTCCTGTTGGCTGATGATAGTTGGCTGTCCCCAGTTTTCCAAATGCCCTCAGCTTTTATACCCTTGATGACATATCAACTGGTTACAATAGGATTGGTCCTACGTTGTCAAAAACATCAGATTTAATTTGTTTCTGATATCTAAGGGCCTGGTTTAAATTAATTGGCTAAATCTGAAAACCTGTTGTCTTGGTAAAAATGCTGCTTTGACTGCTAACAGTAAAGCAGATATAAATGTTTCAACTCAGGTCCTCTGTGCAACTGCAAGCCCACACATATCCTTTTTGAATCTCTAAGCATAGAAAAAGCACATCATCTTTTAAAGGGACCATGCACTGCTTTCTCCGTAGTATTTTACAAACACGGACAGTTTACAAACACCAAATTCTAATGTCCTCTTTCCAATCCACAAGTACTCTACCCAACTTTGCAGCAGTAATAATTGCTATAAGGTACAATGCATTGTTGCAATTTTTGGCACAGCAAGCTACCAAAATCAGCAATGTGATAGTGATGCAATAATTTGTTTTTATGATATTAATTGAGGAATAAATATTGGCCAGAACACCAAGGATAATTCCCCTGTTATTCTTCAAAATAGATCCACGAAATTTATTATCTCCACTTTAGAATGCAGGTAGAGCCTTAGGTTAAAACCTTATACGAAAAACTGCACCATTGATGGCAGAGGGCAGCTCCCTGAGTACTGCTTTCGAATGTCAGGCTTGATTACTGTACTCAAGTCTCTACAGTGGGACTTAAACACAAAACATTTTGCTGAAAAGTGAGTGCTACTAATTGACTGTAGCTGTTACATTAGTTGGCTGATAATGTTTTAATTAAGAAGAATGTTGGTATGAGTTCGTCACATGAACTTTACACAAATCATGCTCAAGCACAGACCTGATGTTCGACTACAAAATAAAACACCAACTTGTATAGTGACTTTAAACTGTTACACGCGATAAGGCACATCATAGAGGAACAATGATGTGGGGGAAGAGAGGATTCTTGTGAGAGTTGGGAGATATGATCGATAGCTGGGCATAAAGATTAACATGGAAAGAATTCTAAAACAAATAGAACAGCAACAAGGACAAAATATTCAGGAATGGAAATGTAGATAGTGAAGGTATATGCTTACTCACCAATACTGCAGCATGTGTTAATAGAATACAAAAAAGCCAGAGCCACACGACTGAATGGCACAGCAGGGGATGTAAGGCTGGGAAGAAGCTGTTGAAAGTAGGGTACAGACATAAAGGGATTTGTTGGCTGGAAAGGACATTTTAAATTTAGTAACGAGGTGACAAAGAGCAGGTAGAATTGGGACAGATGAGTAGATTGATTATGAACAATATGTTGACAGTGAAATTTTGAAATGTCTGAGATTCTAGGCAGGTAACATTGAGCAGCAGCTCATACAGTCCTAGAATCATTGAGTTATACAGCACAGAATCAGACCCCTTGATCCAACTCATCCATGCTGACCAGATATCCTAAATTAATCTAATCCCATTTGCTAGCATTTGGTCCATATCTCTCTGAACCCTTCGTATTCATAGATCCATCCAGCTGACTTTTAAACGTTATAATTGTATCAGCCTCCACCACTTCGTCTGGCAGCTCATCCCATAAACGTACCACCCTCTGCATGAAAAAATTGCCCATAGGTCCTTTCAAATCTTTCTCCTCTCATCTTAAACCCATGCTCTCTAGTTTTGGGCTTCCCTACCATTCGGGAAAAGACTTAGCTCTTCACCCTATCTATGCCCCTCATGATTTTCTAAATGTCTATAAGGTCACCCCAGCTTCCATTGCTCCAGGGAAAATAGCCCCGGCCTATTCTGCCTCTCCCTCTACCTCAAACCTTCCAAACATGGCAACATCCTTGTAAATCTTTTCTGAACCCTTTCATGTTTCAAAACATCCTTCCTATAGCAGGGAGACCAGAATTGCACGTAGTATTCCAAAAGTGTCCTAATCAATGTCCTGTACCCAACTCCTATACTCAATGCACTGACCAATGAAGGCAAACATACCAAACGCTTTCTTCATTATCCTATCTACATGTGACTCCACTTTCAAGGAAGCAGCTGATTATAAAGAGCAGGATCCTGACCAACTGGTGTTTGTAACAGAGGAGTGGCAGACTGCTGTTAATGATACTTGGAAAATGGAATGGAAACTCAGCAAAAATAAATCATTGTCAACACTGAGTGAGGGGTGGCAAAATTTAAGGAATCAGAGCTAGGTGTTTAATATATTATTTATCTAAACATTCGGGGAATTGCATTTTTTAGGTGAATAAGTAGACTTAAGATTGAATAAAAAGTGCAAGTTCTGGAATCGACTGGGAAAAAATTGTAAAGTTCTCTTTCCTTCAGTTCTATATTACTGTCACACTTTAAGTTCTCCTCTGGGGAACTCTGATAGAAAGTAGGTATACACCATCATCAACAATAGGATAAATATGAACAATTAAGGAAATTAGATTCTTTTGAACCGGCGTTGTGATTGGGCTCTGTGCCAAGATTTATGCATTACACTCCAATCTGCAGACTTGCTTGAAAATTTAACATTAGCGTTAGGTACCTTTAGGTAATAGGAAGGACATCTTCAGTAGGAACTTTTTCAACCATCACATATATTTAATGCTCTTGTAATCTCTTTAGATGTTGTATAACATCTATACATTGCAGTTTGTTGACTTTTTTGTTGCACATGTCTGATATGTTAATATCGCCATGTATTTGATGACGATATGTGACCGCTAATAGATTGGATTTTACTTTTGCAGTTTTCCATGGCTTGTTATTGAGATTCAATTGCAGACTCCAGTTCCAGCTCCAACTCACGTTATTTGCTACTAAACTTTCAGTATTTGCCTGATCCAATTTGGACTTCAGTGTCCCGTTCACCCTGGATAGTTTGTCACTGGTTATTTGCAATTGTTGAAATACCTTTTATTGGGATGTTTCCAAAGTTTGATGATATTCATCATATATACCAAGCTCCTCTTGATACTCTTTGCTCATTTTCGTAAGCCTGTCACATATACAGTTCACTTCCGCCAACAGGGCTGAAGTTCTGACTGTAATATCTGAAACTTCAGGGCTCAACAGTCTATTTTAAAGCTCTAAGACCTCCTCTTTGTGAGACTAAAGATTCCTTTCTCACTGTCTAATCCGAGAGTACTCAGGTCTGGTGGCTTTTTGTTGCCTGTAGAGGGTCTTGAAGCTTCATTAGTTTGCATTTATGATTCAACTACAATGAACTTCTCTTTAACTGCTGTCACTTTAATTTTACAGTTCATACTAGTTCAAGACCTTCAGTTGAGTCTCCTGTAGCTTTGCCAAGAGTTTGTTGATATTTTATTGTGTTGAGTTAAAGCTGATACCATCCGACTCTTTAGGATTTCAGACTCTTCCTCTTCTGTGCAGTGATCAGGCTTTCATCACAGGAGTGTTTTTCAATATCTGTAATTTCTTTTGTTTCTTTTGCAGCCACCAAACAAAGAAGATTCAATGCCAAACTAGCATCAAGCTTAATAGGAATGACATTCAATTTATTGGAGATCACTCTTCTTTCGTACCAAAGTAAAACTTGCATTTATCGTCTCACATTGATTTGAATATCTCCTGTACCTGGAGTTTAATAGAAAATTGTCAGCGAAATCTAGGCTTGAGTCATGGCAAGGAATCTGAAAGAGTGGATTACAAGTTTTTTTAATTCATTAACAGGATGTGGGTGTCACTGGCTAGGCAGCATTTATTGCCAATTCCTAATTGCCTGGAGGGCAGTTACAAGTCAACCATATTGCTGTGGGTCTGGAGTCACATGTAGGCCAGGATAAAGGTGGCAGTTTCCTTCTGTAAAGGACATTAGTGAACCAGATGGGTTTTTCCAACAATTGACAATGGATTCATGGTCATCATTAGATTCTTAATTCCAGATATTTATTGAATTCAAACTTCACCATCTGCCATGGTGGGATTCAAACCTGGGTCCTCAGAATATTAGAGATAACAAGGCGTGGGGCTGGATGAACACAGCAGAACAAGCAGCATCACAGGAGCAGGAAAACTTGACGTTTCGGGCCTAGACCCTTCATCAGAAATGGGGGAGGCGAAGAGGGTTCTGAAATAAATAGGGAGAGAGGGGGAGGTGGATAGAGGATGGATAAAGGAGAGGATAGGTGGAGAGGAGGCAGACAAGTCGAAGAGGCGAGGATGGAACCAGTAAAGGTGAGTGTAGGTGGGGGGGTAGGGAGGAGATAGGTCAGTCCAGGGAGGACGGATAGGTCAAGGGGGCGGGATGATGTTAGTAGATAGGAGATGGGGGTGGGGCTTGAGGTGGGAGGAGGGGATAGGTGAGAGGAAAAACAGGTTAGGGAGGTGGAGATGAGCTGGGCTGGTTTTGGGATGTGGTTGGGAGAGGGGAGATTTTGAAGCTTGTGAACTCCACATTGATACCATTGGGCTGCAGGGTTCCCAGGCTGAATATGATTTGCTGTTCCTATAGCCTTCGGGTGGCATCACTGTGGCATTGCAGGAGGCCCAGGATGGACATGTCATCTGAGGAATGGGAGGGGGAGTTGAAATGGTTCGCGACTGGGAGGTGCAGTTGTTTGTTGCGAACTGAGCGCAGGTGTTCTGCAAAGCGGTCCCCAAGCCTGCGCTTGGTTTCCCTGATGTAGAGGAAGCCACAACGGGTACAGCGGATGCAGTATACCACATTGGCAGATGTGCAGGTGAACATCTGCCTGATGTGGAAAGTCTTGTTGGGGCCTGGGATTGGGGTGAGGGAGGAGGTGTGGGAGCAGGTGTAGCATTCCTGCGGTTGCAGGGAAAAGTGCCGGGTGTGGTGGGGCTGGAGGGGAGTGTGGAGCGGACAAGGGAGTAGCGGAGGGAGTCGTCCCTCCGGAAGGCAGATAAGGGTGAGGAGGGAAAAATGTCTTTGGTGGTGGGGTCTGATTGCAGATGGCGGAAGTGTCGGAGGATGATGCGTTGGATCCGGAGGTTGGGGGGGTGGTATGTGAGGACGAGGGGGATTCTTTTTTGGTTATTATTGTGGGGACAGGGCATGAGGGATGTGTTACGGGAAATGTGGGAGACACAGTCAAGGGCGTTCTCGACCACTGTGGGGGGGGAAGTTGTGGTCCTTGAAGAATGAGGACATCTGAGATGTACGGGAGTGGAATGTCTCATCCTGGGAGTAGTTGCGGCGGAGGCGAAGGATTTGGGAATAGGGGATGGCATTTTTGCAGGAAGGTGGGTGGGAGGAGGTGTATTCCAGGTAGCTGTGGGAGTCAGTGGGCTTGAAATGGACATCAGTTTCTGGGTGGTTATCCGAGATGGAGACAGAGAAGTCCAGGAAGGAGAGAGAAGTGTTGGAGATGGTCCAGGTGAACTTCAGGTTGGGGTGGAAGGTGTTGGTGAAGTGGATGAACTGTTCGAGCGCCTACCTCTGATACAATTTTATCCCCAGAATATTATCAGGGTCTCTGCGTTAGCAGTGCAGCGATAATACCACTCGGCCATCATCTCTTTTGTATATAGCTTGAAACTGGTTTTCCTGCCATAAATATAATACCTGCACAATAGAAATTGACCTGTGTGTCTATTTCTCCTAATAAGAATAAATTCTGTTCTTCCATGTGTGACAGTACTGTGCCTTTAAAAGAGGTTTGTTCTGTGCTGTTTCTCTCGCAGAGAGGTGTTGCCACAGTGGCACTAGAATGTCTGCTTTAGAAGCAGTGGATACACAGCTTTGAGCTCCCTGAGAGTCTTTTTTAAAAATTAGACAAAAGAAACATGAGTGGGTCAAGTCAGGCTCAGATAGACCCAGGTTTCAGTTGGGGTTTGGAGTTGACTGTTGAAGCTGATAGATACAGCTTTCTCTCTCACTCGCTGCTGCAGCAAAAAGCTTGCGTTCTCTCTTTGCTGCTGGATTGTTTCTTTTGGCATTCCTTTCTCCTGGACTGGAGAAGAAAGAGCACATGAGGAAACAAAAACAGAAGTTGTTGGAAAAGCTCAGCAGGTCTGGCAGCATCTGTGAAGAGAAATCAGTCTTAATGTTTCAGATCCGGTGACCCTTCCTCAGAACTGATGGTAGCTCGGAAAATGTCAGTTTATATACAGAAGACAGGGTTAGGGGGAGGGGGTCACAGTAAATGATAGGTGGGGATAGAACCCAAAGAAAGAGAAGAACAGTTGGACAGACAAAGGAGTGGATAACAATATGACTAGGAAGGTGAACAGCTGTTAATAGAGACTGTTAGTGACTAACAATACGTAGTGTGTAATGGCAGACTGTATGATAACAAAGCCTGGTGTGTGGGGTAGGGAACTAGAACATGGGAGAATTAGGCCCTAAAATTATTGAATTTGATATTGAATCCAGTGGCATGCAGGGTCCCCAAGCGGAAAGTGAGGTGTTGTTCTTCCAGCTTGCACTGAGCTTCGCTGGAACACTATAGCAGACCTGAGACAGTGATGTTGGCCAGGGAACCGGGTCGTGTGTTAAAGTGGCAGGCAACTGGAAGCTCAGGATGTTTTTTGTGAGCAGAACGTAGATGTTTGACGAAGCAGTTACCCAGTCTACGTTTTATGTCCCCAATGTAGAGGAGACCATTTTGTGAGCAGTGAATGTAGTGACTAGATTGTGGGAAGTGCAGGTGAAGTGTTGCTTCATGTGGAAGGTATGTTTGGGCCCTTGGGATATTGGGGAGGGAGGAGGTAAATGAGCAAGTGTTACACCTTTGACAATTACTGGGGAAGGTGCAGTGGGTCTATGAGGGTGTGTTGGGAGTGAAGGAAATGTGGACCAGGGTGTTCTGGAGGGAATGGTCCCTGCAGAAGGTGGACAAGGGAGGGAAGGGGAATATGTGTCTGGTGGTGGCATCCCACTGGAGGTGGCAGAAATGGCGGCCGATGATCTTCTGGATGTGGATGCTTGTAGGATGGTAGGTAAGGACAAGGGGAACCCTATCGCTGTTATGAGAGGGAGAGAGGGGGTGAAGGAAGAAGTGAAGGAGATGGGTCGGACCCGGCTGAGGGCCCTGTGCTGGGGAATCCTCGGTTGAGGAAGAAGGTGGACATTTCGGAGGCTCCCTTGTCGAAGGTGGCCTCATTGGAACATATGCAACAGAGAGAGAGGAACTGGGAGAACGGAATGGAATCTTTACAGGAAGCAGGGTGCAATGATATATAGTCCAGGTACCTGTGGGAGTCAGTGGGTTTATAGTGGATATTAGTGGCCAGTCTATCCCCAGAAATGGAAATGGAGACGTCGAGGAAGGGAAAGGAGGAGCCAGAGATAGAATAGGTGAAAGTAAGGGCGGGATAGCAAAATCAACAAATATTTCAAATTCCGTACGAGAGCGGCAAGTAGCACTGATAATATCATCGATGTATTGGAGAAAGAGTTCTGGCTGGAGGCTGGAAAAGGACTGAAAAAGGAATGTTCTTTCTACCCCACGAAGAAACAGGCATAACTGGGACCCATGTGCGTACCAATGGCCAGCCCACTGATCTGAAGAAAATGAGAGAAGTTAAAAAGGGAAGTTGTTGAGGGTGAGGCTAAGGCTTGCTGCAGTGGTCCAGCAAAGCTCAGTGCAAACTGGAAGAACAACCACGCATTTTCTGCTTGGGGACACTGCCTCCAAGCTGATAGTGCCGTAGCTCCACACAGTTCACTTCTACCTTCTTCCAAAAATCCACAAACAGGACTGCTCGGGTAGACCCATTGTTTCAGCCTGCTCCTGCCCCACAGAACTCATCTCTTCTTACTTTGACTCAGCCTTTTCTTCCCTGGTCCAGTCCCTGTCCATGTACATCTCTGATTCCTCCAACACTTTATGCCGGTTTCGGAATTTTCAGTTTGCAGTCTCTAGCTGCCTTTTCTTTACCATGAACGTGCAATCCCTTTATATGTCCGCCCCCACCAGGATGGTCTCAGGGCTTTCTGCTTCTTCCTGAACCCATCCCCAGCCATCATAACCTTCCTCCACTTGGCCTCACCCTCAAGAACTTCTCAAATCACATCTGGAACACGGTGCCTTACACTTGCCTTTAAATAAATATAAAAGTTAGGGCCAAGGCTATCTCCTTGATATATTTTGAGAGGGTTTGGTCTGGTCCATAACATGTATTGTCTATTTCTTAACAGTTGTGGACTGAAGTAATCTTAGGTTTCTCAATTTTACACAGCTGATGGTACTGCCATTTGAGAAAATAACATTAAAGTTGCCCCTCTTATGATATGCACAGCAGACCCCTTTGATAGTGGGCACTGGTGAAGATCTTACCCACCACAGCAGGATACAGTGCTTTGGTAGTTGGCACCTTTTCCATATGCTTTGCCCAGTTACTTCATGGCACAGCTTTAGCATCGCACCCTCCAATCTGAATGATTATAAACAGATTACTTCCGCTCTGCCCTTGCTCAGATGGTTAGCGAAACTCTCCCTGCTGTGCATTTGGTGGTTAGTGTAGGAATTCATTACTCATCTGGGCTCAGGTTGTCACAGTTCAGTCTAGTTACTGGATTGTTCTTGCAAATTTTCCTCACTCTGGTATGATTACTGGCCCTGCCTCGAAATCCTTTACCTTCTGCTTCCTATCTCTGCTGCTAGGTTTCTCCTTAGTCTTTCCCCTGCTGTTCGTTGCTGTCATTGTAGGTCTGGGCAGCACTTGCCTCCATTTGTGACTATTGGATGCAGTGCCTGGGAGCTTGGGACAGGCGGGAACTGAACACAGTGCATGTGCAAACCATGATCATTTATTAACTATATACTACAAACATAAGTATAGTAGAGCAGGGTGCATGTTCCATAAGGTCTCAGCCCCAGGGGAATCTGACATCATCACAAGGTAAATGTCCAGTAACTATTGTTAGCATATTGGTACAGTTAACCATTTACACAGTTCTCCTAATCTCTTGCCATAACTTTTTAAGAGATCAATGGCAATAGTGCAGAAATTCTATAAAGAACTATTTCTTTGGGATTTCTACTGATCTTCTGTAGGAGCCATAGTCAGAGCATACCGCACAAATGTTTTCTCTTCCTACTATGAACTATTGCTACTGAGTTCAATAAAGACCTACTCTTGGGCCTTTTTATTTTCACCTCCATGCAACATCCAACTCATAGCGTTGGGCTCCATATGTTGATAACACGCAGTTTTATCTTGCAAACTGTTAATGTGACCCATCCATGTATCTGTGTGCCAGGAATTTTGCTTGGCATCTAGTATTAGATGAGCAGAAATCTTTTTCAACTAAATACAGGGAAGTCTGAAGATGTCTGCAGTCTCCTCCACAAAGTCCACTCATGAGGTACTGGTTCCACGTCTCATCCTGCAACTGTTTGAAGCTGAGCTGGACAGTTTGCAGTCCGTTAGCGGCTATATTTGACTCTGAGATAAATGTCCAAACCCATATCTGCACCATTAGCAAGATATCATACCGCCAGTTCCATGACATTTCATGCCATTGCCCCAGACTCACATTGACTGCTTAAAAGGAAGCTTCACATCACATTTGTTGCAATGGAAATTCTGCCAAACTGAGCAATGGAACAGAATGATCCAACATGATGGATGTGGTGCTGGAGCCAATGGTGCTTCATGGCCTTTGGATTTCTGGGAGGCCATGATAGACTTAACACTTTCTTGGAGGGGAGTGTCATTATAAGATAGTGTGAATATGAACCTCCTGTTTCCCAGCTTACTCCCCTTCCCTCACACTTACCTTCCCATTCTAAGTCCCTGCTTTCAGTCACTCAACAACTGCTGCCTGGTGGAAGAAAGGAAGCACCAACATAGTGCTGATGTGATGGCTTTATCAGTAGAAGTGGCAGCCCAGGCAATGGAACTGAACTTAATTTGAGGTTGCTGCTGGGATCGATAATGGGTTACAGCCAAATTAGGGTGACAAGATGGTTGGATTGCCAGCTCATGGGTGGGCAAGGTGAGAGATACTTAGTGCTACAAAGAATTCGAGTGAGTTCTTCAATGGGATGGCATTTGTGATAGAGCTGATTGAAGATATACACCATGATTGAATGTGTTAGCTGGTTTTCTGGACGCACCCTGTCAGTGCAGAGAAGCGTGGAGGAGTCTGGATCCTACTTAGAAGAGTAGCAGAATGCATGGCATGGAGCTTGCCCTCTTTGCAGCTTTTGCTCTATCTCACAGCTTTTCTGTAGGCACTGAGGCACTGCCTGTGCCACTCCCGGACCTTAAGCAGCCTTTGTATCCCGTACTTCTCTGCCATTTTTAGGAGGATGTATCAATACATTCTTGCATGTACAATGAATCTCCTCACAAAATAATTCTCCAGGGTACTTTCCAACGCTTTCCAGTAGGAAAAGTTTCAAAGTCTGGTTGCTTAAATAAAGCTACTGCAAACACTCTCTGCTGTTTCAAACTCATTTTTAAAGGAGTGGATAATACAGGCACAATCAAGACCTGTGTTGCCCAAATTTAGAATGTGGGCATTGCATCAGGTGTCACAATAGGATCAATGCAATATGTTTGGATGACTGCATGGAGTGCCACTGTTTGTGTCCACTTGTGTGAGAAGGCCACATGGATTTTGCAGGAAGCAGCTTGAAACTGTTCTCAGTACAGTAAGGTAAACCTTCAAAGCCCACCAAATTCAGGGCTATGTGATTCAATATTCTTAATAATTATGAATGGGGCCCAGAGAAAAAAATAATACTGATTGAATACTTGCTTTAAATGCAGCTGCATTTGAATATCAATCTATTTTCTGTATTTGACTTAATTTGGATGTTAATGTAATTATAGAGTTCAGAAGCACTGTAGACAGATATATCAGAATGTGTTTGATTAGAATAATAATCTACTTTGTCTCCATCAATTCAAAAAAGATAATGAATTTCTTTCATGCCTGTTTAAAAATGTGGTCTTTTATTTTTGATTAATAATCTGGTCAAATTGGACTTTGAATTTCCTCCTGTTACTCGTATCCGGTAACCGTCAGAGAAATCTTCAGCACTGTTACATTAGGTCACCACTAAAGCTATGGTTAAACCAAGACTTGTGAACCTCGAGCAACATTACCTTTTTTGTGGTTCACATCTGCTTGACAAATAGGGAACTGCTAACTTTTCTTTTACTCTTGGGAATCAACAACTTGCAATTATATAGAATGTTTGATGCTGTAAAATGTCCCAAAGTCAGGGTAAACACGTTAAATCTTACACCCAACTACACACCCAACTAAAGAGGGGTGTTCCATGGCAAGTAATGACAAGTTTGGCTTTAAAGGCAGCTTTTAAAAGTGTTTAAAGACAGAAAGGGGTAGAGAGGTGGAATAATTTAGGGAGGTAATTCCCAGGCCATGCAACGTTATTTTTTCATTCATTGGATGTGGCATTACTGAGCTAGACTAGCATTTGCTGCCCATCCCTAACTGCCCTTGAATTGAGTGGCTTGCTAAGACCATTTCTAAGGGCAGTTATGTATCAACTGCATAGCTGTGTATCTGGAGTCACATGTTAGGGTCAACCAGTTAAGGATGGCAGATTTCCTTCTCTAAAAGGAGACGTGTTTTTAAAATAGTCAATGATAGCTTCATGGTCACCATTACTGAGACTAGCTGTCAATTCTAGATTAATTAATTGCACTTTGATTTCACCAACTGTTCTGGCTGAATTTAAAAACGTGTCACCAGATAGTGTTAGCTGGACCTTTGCATTAGTTGCTCAGTGATATTACTGCATCATCACTGTCTGCCCCTAACATGAAGGCTCAGCTGCTCATGGTGAAGTAGGAAAAATCATGAGACAAATGAAATCAGGCTTGGAGATGCACAGAGTTCTTAGAAGGTTGTAAGCCTCGAGGAGAAACATGGAGTGGGGTGAAGCCATGGAGGATTAAAAAATCGGATAGGGAATTTTAAGTTATAGATTGCTTGGAGTGGCAATGCGGTATCAGCCAGCACTGGGGTTATGGGTCTTCTAGGGCATGGGCAGTGTCTTTTGGATGAGCTCAAGTTTATGAATCAAAGAAAGCCAAGTCCTGGCAAACATCATGGGTCCCGTATCCACCTCTTCTGAGCTGCTGGGAGTATAATGTGTCTGATACTAATCACACACTCTCAATATAAAAGTGTCTGTTGTAGGTCCTTTTGCTGTCAACAGCAATGTCATGTAGCTGCACATGGCTAGTTTGTAAAGCACTTACTGATAAATCAATAGAATCAAAACAAGATGAAGAAAAAAGACCCAAAATTGGTCAGAGGGAGTAGTGAGAGGTTTATGTGAAACTTAAATTCTTCGACAATATTTCAATCTCCCATCCTAATTTCTTTTTCTTCGCGTCTGTGTCAATTTTCATTTTATTAAACCTCTGCTAAACATACTGGGACATTTTTCTGAATTATCAGTGCTCTATAAATGCTTCGCTATATAAAGGAGTGACTGACAGTTGGAAATTTTGTGAAGGAATTTCAGACCCTAGGCCCTAGATAGTTGGCAACTACTGCAAAAATGAAATGTGGCCCAAGGCACAAGTTGGAAGAGCACTGTGTTGTCTGAGGATTGTAAGAGATTACAAAGATAGAGAGGGATGAGGCCATTGATGATTTATAGAAGAGGATTATAATTTTCAACTGGATGCATTAGAGGACAAGGAGCCAAAGCAGGTCAACAAGTCTAGCGGTGATTCACTGTGGAGAAAGTCATGGAAGCTCAGGAACTCAGAAGTCAATAGTGATGTCTTGAAAAGTGTACACATTACAGAAGAGAAGGTGCTGGAGGACTTAAAACATAAAGATAGATAAATCCCTGAGACACATTAATCCCAGGGTAAAGTGGGAAGCTAGAGAAGAAATTGTGGGACCCTAATAGATATTTATATCCTTGATAGCCATGGTTGAGGTGTTGGAAGACTGGAGGGTGCTTAATGTTGTGCCATTATTAAAGAAGGACTGCAAGGAAACACCTGGGAACTACAGGCTGGTAAGCCTAATGTTGTGGTGGGTAAGTTGTTGGAGGGGTTTCTGACAGACAGGATCTCATGTATTTGAAAAGGCAAGGGCTGATTGGGGTAGTCAGCATGGATTTACGCGAGGGAAATCAAGTCTCACAAATTTAATGGAGTGCTTTGAAGAGGTGAACAAGTCAATGGGTGAGGGCAATGCAGTAGATATTGTATTCATGGACTTTAGCAAGGTCTTCAACAAGGTACCATGTGAGAGATTGAATGGGAAGGTTAGATCACATGGGATCCAGGGAGAATTAGCCAAGTGATACAAAATTGGCTTGACGGGAGGAAACAAAGGGTAGGGATGAGGTTTGTTTCTAAGACTGGATGCCTGTGACCAGTGGTGTGCTGCATGATTGGGTCCACTGTTGCTTGTCATTTGTATAAATGATTTGGATGAGAATACAGGAGGCATGGTTAGTAAGTTTGCGATGACACCAAAGTGATGGACAGTGAAGAAGGTTATCTAAAAGTACAAGGAGAACTTGATCAACTGGGTCAGTGAGCTGAGGAATGGCAGATGGAGTTTGATGCAGATAAATGTTGCATTTTGGTAAGACAACCAGGGGAGGACTGAAGCAGTTAGTGGTAGGGGCTGGGGGAGTCTCGTTGAATAGAGAGACCTAGGGGTGCAAGTGCATAGTTCCTTGAAAGTGGTGTCACAGGTAGACAGGGTGGTGAAGAAGGCTTTGGACATGCTTGCCTTCATCGGTAAGAGCATTGAGTCCAGAAGGATATCATGTTACAGCTGTACAAGACATTAGCAAAGCCACGCTTGGAAGACAGTGTACATTTCTGGTCGCCATCATATAGGAAGGATGTTTTTAAACTGGAAAGGGTGCAAAAAATATTTACAAGGATGTCACCAAGACTAGATGTTTTGAGTTATAGGGAGATGCTGAATAGGCTGGGATGTTTTTCCCTGGAGCACAGGAAGCTGAGGGTGACCTTGTAGAAGTTTATAAAATCATGAAGAGCATGGATAGGTGATTAGCCAAGGTCTTTTCCCCAGAATAGAGGCATCCAAAACTGGAGGGCACAGGTTTAAGGTGAGAGGGGAAAGATTTAAAATGGATCTGAGAGGCAGCTTTTTCATACAGAGTATGGTGCATATATGGAATGAGCTGCCAGAGGAAGTAGTAGAGGCAAGTATAATTGCAGCAATTAAAAGACATTTGGACAGTTATATGGATAAAAAAAGCTGCAGAGGGAGATGGACCAAATGCAGGCAAATGGGATCAGTTCAGTTTAGGAAATCTGGTCGGCATGGAGGAGTTGGGTCGAAAGGGCCAGTTTCCGTGCTGCATACCTCTATGACTCCATGGCTGTATGACTATATAACCCTATGACTGACGGGTGGGATTTAGTGCTGTTAGAATATGGGCAGTTTTGGATGAGTGGGAGACCATGGAAAACAAAGAATGGGTGACCCAACATGAAAGTTGAACTCTGTAATGGTAAAGCATGGATAAGTGTTTTAGAAGCATCGAGGTTGTGTCTGTGGCATAGATGGACAATATTATGGTGGTAGTCTTTGTGATGGAAGCAGTATAAATAAAACAGTCTATTCAGGGTCAAGTGGCATGCTGATGTTGTGAGCAATGAGCTTTTACATGAGAGGAGGAGTAGGTTAATTTTTTTAAAAAATGCACGGGATTCGGACATCACAGGTTAGCCAGCACTTTTTGTCCATCCCTTGTTGCTATTTAAAAGATTGTGGTAAGCTACTTGCTTGAACTGCTGCAGTACATGTGGTTTAGAGACATCCAAAGCGCTGTTCAGGTGGGGTTTCCAGGATTTTGACCCAATGATAGTGAATCAGTGGCTGTTGAGTTCCAAGTTGGGATGGTGTGTGGCTTCAAGAGAAAATTACAGATTGTGATGTTCCATGTATTTGGTGCTGCTGTCCTTTGACTTGGTAGAGGTCACAAGTTTGGAAGATGCTGTTGAAGGGATCTTGCTGAGTTGTTGCTGTGGTACACACTTCTGCTACTGTGCGTCAGTAGTGGAAGGATTGAGCATTAAAGGTGTTACATGGTTGCCGATCAGGTGAGTTGGTTTGTCCTGGGAGCCTGTGAGTGGAGAGTAACAATTACACTCTTGACATATGCTTTGCATATGATAAACAGGTTTTGAGAAATCAGGAGGTGAGTAACTCAACACCTTCTGTTGTAGCCACTCTATTTATATAGTCCATTTCAATTTCTTATCAATGCATATATGATGCTGATTGTGGGGTTGGGTTGGTGTTCAGTGATGATAATGCCATTGAATGTCAAGGGGCAATGGTTAACTTCTCTCTTACATTGGAATGGAATATGTCATTCAGCCCATCAAGCCTGATCTGCCATTCAATGAGATCATGGCTCATCCTTTACCCAACTTCCACTTTCCCACATTATCTCCATTTCCGCTGATCGTATTGGTCTCCAGAGATCGATCGATTTCTTTCTTGAACCTGTTCAATGATTGGCCTTCCACAGACCTATAGGGTAGAGAATTTCAAACATTCACTAACCTCTAAATGAAGAAGGTATCCCTTATCTTAGTCTTAAATGTCCTAACCCTAAAACTGATGTCATGGTGCCTGGTTTGAAACTCACCAGCGAGAGGGAGTGTTTTATCTACATCCACCTTGCCACAGCCTGTAGAATATTTTAAGTCTCAATGGGGCTAGCCTTCTTTCGTTTAATATCTGAGAAGTACAGACCTAATCTCCTAAATATCTCCTCATAAAACAATCCAACCAACCCAAGGATTAATATGATTAAGTTTTCTTTCACTCCCTCCAGAGATTGTTGTGGCTTGGTACTTGAGAGGTGTGAAGACTATTTGCCACTTATTAGTCAAAGCCAGAATGTCAACATGTCTTCCAGCATATTGACACGGGCTACTTCAGTATCTGAGGAATTGTGAATTTAGTTAAACATTACACAATGATTAGCTACCATTCCCCATCTGATATATTAATGGAAGGTCATTGATGAAAAAGCTAAAGGCACTTGGACCTAAAACACTATCCTGAGAAACTCCTCAGAGACCTTCTGTGGCACATGTGATTGACCACCAACAACTACAACTGTCTTCCTTTGTTCTGACTTCATGTCCATGACTTCAACCAATAGAGTTTTCCCACAAATTGTTATTGACTAAAGTGTTGCTGGATCTCCAGTTGTCCTGTCGTCAATGGCAATTAAGGGGAAAACTGCACAGGTTGAAGTCAATTTTTCACATTTCTAGGAAAATGCTAATGTATGTGTTCTGAATGGATTGGTTAGGGGTGCAGATAATTCTGGAGCACAAGTCTTCAGCATTATTTGCAGAACATTGTCAGGGTCCATAGCCTTTGCAGTGTCCAGTTCCTTCAGCCATATCTTGATATCACGTGCAATGAATCAAATTGATTGAAAGCTGGCATCTATGATGCTGAGGCCTTCAGGAAGTGGATTATCTACTTGGTACTTCTGGCTGAAGATGTCTACAAATGCTTCAACCTTATCTTTTGCATTGATGTGCTAGGCTTCCCCATTATTGACTATGACGATATTTGTGGAAGCCCCTGCCCTTCTACTGTTCAGCTCCAAGTGGTGTTCAACATGGAGGAGAATTGACTCATCAGTTGAAAAGGGTTTGGGGGTTTGGTGATGCTATGTGTTAAACAGCAAGAGGTTTTCTTGCTCATGTTTGACCTGATGCCATGGCAGTTCATGGAGTCTGGACTCAACATTGGGAACTTTCAGGAGCACTCTCTCCTGACTGTATACCACTATGCCATCACTTCCGGTGCGTCTGTGCTATTGGTGGGACAGAACATACCTAGGTATGGTGATGGTGGTGTCTGGAATAATGTTTGTAAAGTATGCTTTTGTGAGGTTGGCTATGTCAGGATGTTGCTTGGCTAGTTTGTGGGACAACTTTTTCAATTTTGACCGAAGCCCCAAGTATTAGCAACAAAGATTTTATAGGATTGATAAAGCAGTTTGTGCCATTGTTTCTGTCATCATCATTGATGCTGGTTGGACTGTCCAGTTTCATCCTATTTATCAGAATTTGTTGCAGTTTTGATACAACTAAGTGACTTGCTAGGCCATTTCAGAGGGCATTTAAAAGTCAACCACATTGCTGTGGATCTGCAATCACATGTAGGCCAGACTAGGTAAGGACAGTAGATTTCCTTTCTTCAATGGTATTAGTGAACCGATGGGTTTGTATAACAGCAACGGTTTCATTGTCAACATTACACAAGCTTTTAGCTCCAGATGTATTAATTGATTTTAAATTTCACCATTTGCTGAAGAGGACTTGAACCCATGTTCCGCTAAGCATCAGCTTGTATCTCTAGATTTTAGGTCTAGTGACAATGCCACTTTGACACCAACCTTCCTGCTGACTAGATGGTAAAGGTGTGGAGATTGTGATTCAAACATAACCGCACTATTTAAGAATGGAGAAAGACAGAAAATGCAAGGAACCAGAGAGTGTGATACCAGGAAGAGTTAAAAAGCTAGAATCTGTTATTAGGATGTGTGGCCCTAATCATAATGGCCCAGATATTTTGACTACCACAGAAATGGAGTTGACTGAAATTAATCCCTCTTAAAATTGTCCACCTACCTTAATGATTTTCCCAGCTGAGGTTTCATATCTGGTTTGTCCCAGTTGTAACAACCAGAAGAAACCAGGGAGAAATCCCTTCAGTGTAGGAGCAGCACTGCAGGTCAAGGCACACCTCTTTCCCTTTTACTACACTTGCTGCCTTATTTCAGGAGTTAAACGTTGAAATAATACTTGGATATTGACTGGGGAAAGGTAAGTGTGTAAAGTAAATGAGGGAATAGAGTGAGAGGTGAATAGCTAAAGGAACTGTGTCAGGTGGGTGAGGCTTTAGAGTGTCAGGTGGATCTAATGCCAGGTGGGTGCAGTGGCTAGGGTGCCAGAAAAGTGAATGTTTGGTGGGGTCAGATTTAATGGGGGTGTATGGGGCTTGAGTTTAACAGGGTGAGGTTAAGTTGGGCTAGGGCAGGAGCAGCAATGTTGGGTCCAGTAGAGACATGGTGTGGGCAGCGTAGTTCCAGTTCTGTCAGGGTCGTATTGGGTGAGGCTTTGTAGGGACAATCCAGGAGATGGGTGTTGGGTCTAGTATGTGGGTAGGAGGGTCAGGCTGTGAGTTGGGGTTTCTGTTTACTAGTTACCCAGGAGTTAGAGTAGGTTTTTAATCTTTTAACCTGTTCTGGCTAACTATAAAGTTTAAGTGAGTCAGAACCTTCTGAACTTTCCAACCTTAACAGATATTTTGGGATAGTTCCAGACTCAAGGACAGTATTGATTGTAAAATTCAATTTCCAAGGCAATTCCCACAGAAGATTTTATTTCTAGTCTTCCACATGATGCCATCGCACAACTCCAGACTACATTCCTGCTCCTCTGATGCTGCTTGGCCTGCTGTATTCATCCAGCTCTACACCTTGTTATCTCTTATTCTAATGACCCTCTGGCCATTACAGTTTCTGGGCCATCATGCTTGAGAGACATCAACACATAATAATGAGAGGATAATTGTGTTCAATAAATCTGTTTGACTTTTTATTTGAGAATGAAATTTACAGTGTGCATAGCAGGGATTTAAAATACTTGGACTTTCAAAAAAATTTGATAAGGTGCCACACAAAAGAATGTTCCATAAATTAGACTGTGTGAGATTTGGATTGATATCTTTGCAGGGACTGAGAATTAGTTAGTGACATTAGGCAGAAGGCACATCTAGAAGATATGTTTTTGGATTGGTATAGCACAAGGGTCAGCATTTGGCCCTCAGATACTTACAATCGCTATCACTGTTTTAGATAAGGAGATTCTTTATCATGTGTCCAAGTTTATTGCTGATACAAATTTAAATTGTAAAATAAGCAGCAATGTGATTTTTCATAGTTAGATTTAGAAAAGTGAACGTGTGGTCAAGAATGTGACAGATGTGACAATGTGGCAAAACATAGTTTTGATTGGAAAAATAAGTTCAAAGAGGACATTTTATAATGATGATAGATAGAATTAGAAAAAAAATTAGACTTTTCACATAGAATGCCGGCAGTGTGGAAACAGGCCATTTGGCCCCACAAGTCCACAACCCACAAAGCATCCCACCCAGACCCATCCCCCTATAACACACCTAATCTACACATCCCTGAACACTACAGGCAATTTAGCATGGCCAATCCACCTGGCCTGCAGGGGAAAACCGAAGCACGTGGAGGAAACCCACACTGACGCAGGGGGAATGTACAATCTCCACATAGACAGTTGTCTGAGGGTGGAATTGAAGCTGGGTCCCTGGTGCTGTGAGGCAGCAGTTCTAACCACTGAGCCGCTGTGCCGCCCCTTTTATTGTCACACACTCAAGTACAGAAGTACGTGAGTACAGTGAATGATGTACAATGTCACCATTCGTGGCGCCATCTTAGATGCAAAGGCACCTAGGTACAAAATAGAAAAATAAAGAAGCAACATTAAAAGTTGAACATTACAGTCTTTCGTAGCATTAAGTAGAAAAATAATGACATAAAGTTAAGGCAGAATGGGATGTGTTTTCATTCAGGGAGACGTGTGTACCCTTGTCATGGATCAAAGAAGGTCAATATGCAGGTACAGCAAGCAATTAGGAAAGGTACAATTATTTCAGCTTTTACTGCAAAGGGATTTGGTTATTTGTATAAATACATTTTGTTCAATTGTACAGGCATTGGTAAGGCCGCACCTGGAGTGCTATGCATACTTTGAGTTGTATTCTCTAGGATACATATATTTACCCAAGAGGACATACAATGAATGTTCACTAGGCTGGTTTGGGATGAAGGGATTTCCTGGGATGTGAAGAGATTGAATAGTAACAGATGCTGAGCAAACATTTCCTTTCACCATGAAGCTGGAACACAGGGTCACAGAGAAATAATTAACCATTTAGGATGAGATTTCTTTTCTCAGAGGGTTAAGAATGTTTGGAAATCTTAATTCCCGAGAGTTTTAGTTGTTCAGTTGTTAACTATGTTCAAGATAGAAATTGATAGATTTTTGGGTACTAAGAGAACTCAGGAAGATTGGAATATTGTAGCAGGTGTTCTTGGTGGATCTGGAAGAGTTAATACTGAGGAGTGTCATAAGCACCATCTTCTATGATGATGTCAAGTGGCAATGTAGGTTGGACAGTTTAGAATCTCACAATAGTGAGGTCCTAGCATCAGGTCCTCAAAGCCTCTGTAACAATATCTATCACAGTATTGTAAACTGTGAGTAGATTTTAACATACAATAAACTATGGGCTGAATCTTATGATAACAAGGTGTAGAGCTGGATGAACACAGCAGGCCAAGCAGCATCAGAGGAGCAGGAAGGCTGATGTTTCAGGCCTAGACCCTTCTTCAGAAAATCTTCAGGCTGAATCTTATGTTGTTTTAGTTCAATCCGAGTTCCATCAAGTTTCTTAAAGGATTTCCATCATGAGGACTAGACAGTTCTCTCATCATATCTTACTTCAACTCATTAAATGTCTACCCAACCACGTGGTGTCCCTCACATCTAATTCTGGCTCCACCTTACCACACGCCATTCCTGGAACATCTCATCACTCAGTGGATATCCCAGAAATCACCAACAGTCCTTGGGTCAAACAGCACTTTTTTTTTGCTTTCCAATTGGCGTAGGAAGGGAATATTTCACAAGAAAGGATATGTTGACTGATTAATGGCTGGAGTGGGAGAGAAAGTGATTTGATGAAATTTACTTAGAGAGGTGAAATTAAAATTGGAAAAGCTGTTAAGTCTTTTCGGGCAACTTTCTTTGAGGTCAGCAGCCAATGCTACCACGTTGCATTTGAAAGATGTAAGCAGTACTAAAAAAGCTTTTATTGTTCATCACCACTCTCTTCATTAGTTTGGACGAAGCACGTTCTTAACCTGCTGCATACTGTGTGATGTTAGTGCACCGCAGTACTGCTAGAGGAGGAGTTCCAGGATTTTGAATTTGTGCATATGATGGAACTGCAAAACATTTTAAGTCAGGAAGGTTCTGAGCTGGAGGGCTACTTGGAGTTAATGATGTTCCTATATGGTGAGGTGCTGTTGAGGGAGTCTTGATATATGAACTAAAGAGAACCTCTGGCATTCAGAAACAGTGAGCTCAAGGATTCCTGCCTTGTATGGGCTGAGGAGATGAATGTTGGGCGCTCAACCACCCTTCTGGGCCTTCTCTGCCCTATTGTGGGTTGTTTATTCCTGGAATGAGATAAGAACAAAGATTCTTTGACATGAAAGAACAGGCACAGCTGTTATCGTTCTGCAAGTGGGGAAAGGTGGTGACATGTGCCACGAGATTGAGCAGGAAGCATAGAGGGTAGGAACAGATAGTAGTTTGTCAACAGGGTGGGTGAGAGACATTAAGGACAGATTCTGCCTGCAGTCGCCGGAGTGATTGACTATTAGCTTTGGTGGGATAGAGTGGGTGCAGTAGTAGAGTGACATTAAGTGTGAGGTAGTGGAGAGAAGATGGTGACACTTACCTTTGTGGAGCACAGAAAGTTTTTAATTTTCTTGTGACATTGCTGTGTGGTCCTCCAGACCATGGAATCTACACTGAGACAGGCTGACAGCTTCAGATCAGGCTGGCAGAGTCCAGTGCCATGGCATCTTCTGGTGGTCCTGAAGGAAGAGAATGGCCCTCCTATTCAGCACCCTGGGCTCAAAGACCTCCAGATATCTGTTAGTATATCAGAATGTCAAACTGCCTCTATTGGCCACCTTGGGGTAATTCTTCCCATACCAGACTTGCAAAGGCATTTCCTGGTAGCATTGCAATGTGAAAATCTTGCTTTGTTGTTTGACACTTACTGATCATTGATTGATAGCACATATCATTCATTCTTTGCGCCATTTATGCATTTATCCCTGAAAGTTGCCACCCAGGTTGATAGGGTTGTTAAGAAGGCATATGGTGTGTTAGGTTTAATTGGTAGCCATGAGTTTCAGAGCCATGAGGTCATGTTGCAGCTGTACAAAACTCTGGTGCGGCTGCACTTGGAGTATTGCGTACAGTTCTGGTCGCCACATTATAGGAAGGATGTGGAAGCATTGGAAAGCATGCAGAGGAGATTTACCAGGATGTTGCCTGGTATGGAGGGAAGGTCTTATGAGGAAAGGCTGAGGGACTTGAGGCTGTTTTCGTTAGAGAGAAGAAGGTTAAGAGGTGACTTAATAGAGACATACGAGATGATCAGAGAATTGGATAGGGTGGACAGTGAGAGCTTTTTTCCTCGGATGGTGACGGCTAGCACAAGGGGACATAGCTTTAAATTGAGGGGTGATAGATATAGGACAGATGTCACGGGTAGGTTCTTTACTCAGAGAGTAGTAAGGGGGTGGAATTCCCTGCCTGCAACAGTAGTAGACTCGCCAACTTTAAGGGCATTTAAATGGGCGTTGGATAAACATATGGATGATAATGGAACAGTATAGGTTAGATGGGCTTCAGATTGGTTTCACAGGTCGGTGCAACATCGAGGGCCGAAGGGCCTGTACTGCGCTGTAATGATCTATGTTCTATGGATATTAGGGTGATGATATGCTGATGTAGCTCACTGCTTACTTAGTACATATATATGAAATAATTTTCAAGTGAACTGCAGTTTATTACCAGACATTAGCCATTTCAGAATACCAAATGAACAGAAAGTCCACTTATCATGTCAGCAATGGTCACACTCATTGTGTTGAGAAGTCTTCAAAGAGTGGGAAATTTAGAGAAGCAATCCATCACAAAGATAATAAATTATCTCTGTCAGTGCCCAACGAACAGATCTGTGGGGTTGTCTGTCCTCATTGAAAATGATATTACTAATGGTCTGAATTCTCTGATGTCCAAAGCTGTTGTCCAATGATTCTTCAATTAATTTCCAAACAGCGACCAACAAGATATTAGTGGCATTTTAACTGCTAGTGATGATATCACGAGCAGATCTCTTAAAGGCATTTCTGCCTCTAGAAGACTATTTTACCTTTGGTAGCAACACTTATGTTATCCTTCATAATAACTATCTTGACAGGTTACTGCGGTATTGAAGAATCCAACGGACATTTCTTACAATCAGCTTTTTTGTACAAACATTACATTTCTCAGAGGGAGGACCGTAAGCCTGTGGCCAGTGGTGTTCCGCAAGGATTGTTGCTGGGTCCATTTCCATTTGTAATGTGGATAAATGATTTGGATGACAATTTAAAAGGCATGGTTAATAAGTTTGAGGATGACACCAAAATTGGTGGTATAGTTGAAAGTGAAGAAGATTATTTAAGATTACAAAAGGATCTTAATTAAATAGGCCAGTGGGCTGAGAAGTGACAGGTGGAGTTTAATTTGGATAAATGTGTGGTATTGTGTTTTGTTAAAACAAACAAGGGCAGGATTTATTCAGTTAATGGTAGGGCCCTGAGGAGAGTTGTTTAACAGAGAGACGGAGGGGTCAGGTACATAGTTCTTTGGAAGTTGCATCACAGGTGGACAGGGTGGTTAAAAAGGCATTTAACATGCTTGCCTGCATGTAGAGGAGTTGGGACATCATATTGCCGTTGTACAGGAGATTAGTGAGGCCACTTTTGGAGTACTGTGTATGGTTCTGGTCACCCTGCCATAGGAATATTATTAAATCAGAGAGGGTTCAGAAAAAAAATTACCAGGATGTTGCCAGGACTGGAGTGTTTAAAATATAAAAATAGACAGGATAGGCTGGGAATTTTTTCACTGGAATGTAGAAGGTTGAGGATGTTCTTTTAGAGATTTATAAAATCATGAAATGCATAGATAAGGTAAATAGCAAAGGTCTTTTCGTTAGGGTGGGTGAGTTCAAAATTAGGGGACACGTGTTTAAATTGAGAGGAGAAAGATTTAAAAGGGAGCTGAGGGGCATCTTTTTCACACAGAGAGTGGTTTGTATGTGAAATGAACTGTCAGATGAAGTGGTAGACATAGGAACACTGACAACATTTAAAAGACCTTTGGACAGGTACATGAATAGGAAAGGTTTTGAGGGATATGGAATAAACACAGGCAAATGGGACTAGTTTAGTTTGGGAAACTGAGCATGGATGAGTTGGACTGAAAAGTCTGTTTCCATGCTATATGACTCTATAACTCTATGAGCTAAGTGTCTGGGCTCACATTAAGCTGTTAAGTTATGCAGAACAGTATGTTTTCAGTAATATGTCATTCTTCAAGTGTTTTACAGGATAAGATGGAATATGAGATATTTATAGCCTCTTGACATGATATGTTATTGTGATGATATCATGAGGATGTCTATTAAAGGCATATAAACACTCTGTGTCTCTTAAAAGTATGGATTGACGAGCTGACCATGAGACGTAATACTAAATTAAAGTTAAAATTAAAAGGATTATGCATAAAATGACATACAAGTAAATCAGTGGCCAATTCCCAATGTTCATCGATTCTCTGCAATGACAAAGGCTTTTTTGAGAAAGCTTTATCATTTTTGAACAATGTTGCCTCACTATATCAGGAGGATTCTGTCTTCTATCTTTGAGTTTGTGCCGTTTTGTGATCAACTGTCCAACCTGGATTGTAATCCAGGAAATTATGAATCAAAAGCCTCAGGAACATACTCATACTCCAGCTGTCTCTTAATTTGCTATGCATTGTGGATGGGAAGTTCAACTGCATCTACTTATCCATTTGATGAGCACTCAAGTTTTTGTGATTATTTTTAATTCATTCATGGGACATGGGCTTGGCTGGGTGGCCAGCATTTATTGCCTATCCCTAGCTGCCCTTGAGAAGGTGGTGATGAGCTGCCTTCTTGACCAATTGCAGTCCACATTCTGTGGGTTAACCCACAATGCCATTAGGGAGGGAATTCCAGGATTTTGACTCAGTGACCATGAAGGTACGGTGATATATTTCAAAGTCAGGATGGTGAATGGCTTGGAGGGGAACTTGCAGGTGGTGGTGTACCTGTGCCCTTGACCTTCTAGATGTCCTTCTGAATACTATACTCTCCGATCATTTTTTTCCTCCTATTGCTACAGTATTAGCTCATAGCAACCTCTAATTAATATCAGATTCAGAATTTTGCTGCTCCAAATAGCATTTACTCTGGATATAACCCTGACTGAGTAGCAGTTAACTCAGGAATGTAAGTCATCTCTGTCATGGCCCTTTGCATCTGTTTAATCAGCTGAGAGGGTATGGTACTTGTAGAGTAGAACACTGCTGTGACGATACAGACTTTCTCAGTTATCAGCAGATATATAATCGTGGAACCATATAAAAGCTTTGTTCATGGATATTCATATGCAATGCCATGATGGGTTCTTTTTCCAACAATAAAATTGACATTTTCAGTCAGCCATCAGTTGTGAACTAATGAACATACTGTTTGATTTTATTGTAGTGTGGGTTAATTAGGTCTAAACATAAGGTTCATCAAGCCAGACTTGCTGGTAACAATTAAAATAGCTTTTTTATTACCATGCACTTGACAGCAAAGCTACAGTGCAACATGCTCTGAGGTGCCAACTTCTCAGTATAGCACTAACTAATGACAACAGTGGTCACCGATATCCAGGCTTATCTCAGAGACTCTGCTACAAATCCAACCACAACACATATCTCAAGTGCGAAGAACCAGCACCACAAGAAGCCGAAAAATGTGTGACCAACTTCAAATCTGCGGTGAGAAGTTTGGCTCATGTCGTGGCCCAACAGAACATGCCCGGCACCTCCCATCAGCACTGATTGCTGCTACATCAACCAAGTGCAGTTTCCAGTTGGTGGAAACTTCTGCTAAACCTCTGTTGTCACCCAACTGATTCCCAAGACAGAACATGAGGAGTGTGCCAAAGGGGAGAAGCTTCTGGCCAAAGGGGAGCTGGCTCAGCCAATCTGAAATCTTGGACATTTGAGCAAGTTAACTGAAACCATAAGGATCCTGGGATTTTTAGGGTAAAACCTTGATAATCCTGGCTAGTCACCCAAAACTCTGCCCAAACTCTGATAAAGGTTTGGCACCTTCTACCGAATGGCTGGCATCATTTATGCAGAAGCCTCCTGACAGGAAGATTGTTAGGGAAGTTCAGTATTTTGTTAGCTATGCCTCCCTCAATGTGGAGATATGTCTGACTCTCTCATAAACAGGAAGTTTATGACCCAGAGAATTCAGAAATCAATGCACCCAAGGGAAATCAGCTTTTCAGTTCTTTCTTTTGCCAATTTCTGTGCTGTATGACTCAATGGCTCTAAGACTATGACTCTATAATCAGCAACAGAAAAATCTGCATAATTGTATAAAATTATTATAAAATCCATATTGATCTCAATGATATGATGCTAAATCACCTCTTGGAGTCATAGTAAGCAAAAAGTTCATTAACATTCTTCGAATGTTTTTCGAAGGATATTTCCTGAACAGTTTGGATAATGTGCTGTTCCCAGCTTGTTTAGGGTAGGATGGAATTAATCAATAAAATACTACTGTTTAGGATTCAATTAAATTGTGCTGTTTGGTTCTCTCCTCCCCAGACAATGACAGAAAAATACTTTGTCAGAGTTTAGCTCACAAACGCCATGGACTGTTGTTCCAGCACTTTGTCAGGCTTTCAATCCAGTGAAAGCAGTAAAAATGTAAGTGCTCCAAAGTATGCTTTGATGGCAAGATTTAGTGTATGTCCTATAAATGTGAACCTTATTTTTCATAATTTATAAATAATTAGCACTTAGCAGAATATGTAACTAAAAAAAATGGCTTGGAGAAAAATTCATTTGATTAGCTATAATAAACCATTCAAATACACAGGATCCTTTGTTAATTTATGGAATGACATTTTGCAGCTAGACTGAATAATGAGGTGCTAAACAGGTCCTCATTGCCATTCACAGGATGTACCTGTCATGACTGCTTTTGAGAAAGTGGTGGAAGCCCCCTTCTGAACTGCTGCAGTTTGTGTGATGAAGGTACTCCAATAGTCTTTCTATTAGCACTGTTAGGTAGGAAGTTTCAGGATTACCACCTATTCTAGCAGCCACTTATAGCTGATAGTCTGTTCACTGCTCTAACTGACTGCAGTTTATTTCACTTTACATGAGCAAGCTGAATTCCGATCTGATGGCTATTTATCTGATACATACCAGTGAATTTCTACTTTCATCAAATTTCTTGCTTCCATTCTCTGATCGATTCCAACAACAATTCACCAAACTGTTGCAAATTAAATTGCCCCAGAAATTCTTTAAATACATGAAAGAATCTGGACAAGGTAGATTGCTAAGATTAACATTCAACTGCTGTGATAAAAAAAATTCGCATAAGCTTTAAAACTTGAATAATTGCAGGGACGATTGGGAATCAAATGGAAATGTATTCATCACAAGTTACATTTGCCCTCCTTTTTTTAATAGAAACTACTTCATAATTTAGCTGCATGCTTCACAGATCATCAAAGATCAAACCATTTCCAAATTTTTAAATCTGCACTTCACTTGCTTTAATTTTAGTTGCATTCAGTAATTGTTGTCAAGACAAAATGACACCATCTCACAAGGAGAAAGAAACAAAAGATTCGTATTTACATGGCATTTTATAATGCTTAAACATGTCAAAACACTTCAAATCAATTAAACAATTTTGAAATATTATACAATATTTATCTGGCATCCTGGACCAAATAAGCAGAAATTTCCTCAGTTAAAAATTGGGAAGTCTATAAGCCATTGTTTTGGTTCCCTTTTCCAATTCCATTGCCTTGCTACTTGCTTGCAACAATCTGTGAGTAAACCATTCTGTTGACAACCATGGGGTTACATTTGACCATACGGTGAAGTTCTACCCTCATAATTGTGCCATTATTAAGATCATCCATTTCCACCTCTGTAACGCTAACCCTTGTTTCATCTTGTCTGTTGTTGAAACCCTCATCGTAGCTTCATTGTTTCCAGACTTGGCCATTCCAAAGCATTCCTGGTTGGTTTATCACATTCTACCATGTGCAAAACTGAGATCATACAAAACTCTGCTGCCTGTTACTTAACTTACAGCATGTCCAGTTACCCCATTACCCTTTATGGTCACGGACCTGTTCAAGCAACATCTTGATTTTAAAATTCTCATCCTTCTTTTCAAATTCCCCCAAGATCTTACCGTTTCCTGTTCACAGTAATCTTCTTCAGCCCCACAATCCTTAAGGATATATGTGCCCCTTTTGGATTTTTGGCAGTTAAGCTTTTAGTTGCCTAGGAATGCATTCCTATACTTCTCTAGCTCTCTGCATCCCTGTCCTCTTTTAAGACATTCCTTGAGACCTATTCTATGACTCTGCCTTTAGTCATGTAACCTAATATCTCCTAAAGGGATCAGCACTTTATTTTATTTTATAATGCTCCTGTGGAATGCCTTAGGATTTATTACATTAAATGTGTTATATCAAAATGAGTTGTTTTTGTTGAAATGTCACTGATGTTGTAATCGAGGAAGCAGAGGAGCCAGCATTTACAAAGCAAACTGTCATGCACAGTCATCTGATAATGACCAGAAAAGTTGTCTTTATGTTGTCGATTACAGGATAAACATGGGCCAGGACCCCAGGAATAACTCCCCTACTCTTCAAAATAGTGCCATGCTGTCTTTTACTACCACTTGAGAGGGCGACATTTTGTAGGAGCTTTGGCATAATGTCTCATCTCAAAGGTGACATCTCCAACTGTGTACCACTATCCCACTACTGCACTGGGACATCAACCTTTGCTTTATGCTCAAGTACTGAACTGGCACATGAACTTTTGTGAGTGAATTTGACACCAATTAAGAAGATGTAGCACATTTTCACAGCATGAATGAGGAGCATTATTCCTATAAATGTTCATCTAGCTAAAAGTCATTGCATTTTGTAAACATTGTCTTCTGGTGTGTTGTCTTGGCCCATGGTACAATTTGATTTAACTTTAGATTATGCACTTGTAACAGAAGTCTTTGGATAGGATCAGAACAAATTTTATAACATCAAACCACTGATCCCATTTTAACCAAATGTGGTATCTAACAGTTTCAGTTTATGTCAATAAGATATTAACCACAATATGATCTGCTTTGATTTATTATTGTCACATGTACTTAGGATCAGTGAAAAGTTTTGCTTTGCGTGCAGTACAGGCAGATCATACCATACAAAGTACATAAGGAAAACAGAACACAGCGAGAAATACGATGATATGGCTGCAGAGAAGGCGCTTCAGACCTATGAGTAGATTTGAGAGAACATTGTTAGTAATTTTAATAGACTTAGAATTGAGATTTAAAAGAGCAGAATGATTGTAAGATATGTAAGAATAAGATCTGCTGCAGAGAGCTCACAAATTGTTGCCATGCTTTGGTGCCATCTTGAAAAAAGTCCTAAGGTATTAAAGGAAAATTAGACCTTCTTTCCCCATGGAATTATACTTTCCATCTGCATCAGGTTTCATTTGGCTCAATAAAGTTTATCTGAAATAATATAAATCTATCTTTTAGCATTTTTATTTCTTTTTGTCCTGTTTTGATGGAGTGCCATTGCTTCCAATCAACTTATTTTGCTTCTTAGTCTCTTTTTAGGATCAATACATACTTTGGACTTCTATAATTGAACCCAAGAGGCACATGAGCTGAAGAATATTGTTCTCCACAAATCTTCACACCATAAAAAACCTTGACCATTAAAAAGTGGATCCTTTTCCAACATCTCAGCTTCACATAAGGATAAATAAATTTAAATATCAGTGAAGGTTTGGTTCAAATCAAGCTTCTAAAATAAGACTCTGGTACCTCCAGAGGTACCAATATTAGTTTATTTTGTTACACTAGTGCAGAAGTAAATATACAATTGCTGCAATATTTTTATGAATATAAATTCATTAAAAATCAGCTGAAGAAATGTGTTTAAATAAGACTGTGATAGTTATAATGTGATAGCACAATAAGGTCATGTCAATAAACACAAAGGTTGCAATTTTTTAAATACCTTCTTGTCTTTTTATAATTGTCTAAACTTCTCTTCAGTTGTCTTCTTCCTCAGCATCAGTCAGCATGAGACAGGGACAATGGCAGAGTTTTATTCCACTAAAGCATCCCATTTTCTAAGAAAAGAGTTAATTATACTGGGTTTGTGTATTCATGAAAGGGTGTAGTTGTAGAAAGTACTGGAATTCAAATCAATATCCAAAAAGATATGAATTAAGCTCATTAATCATTGATTATGGGCAGAATCTTATCAGAATCTGAGTGATGTGGGATGTGGTGAAATTTGAGGCAGAATCAGATAGGAAGTCCAGCGACGTTCACCTTGACATTGAGAGTATCTCACGTCATCTCTTATGCTTTTGACAAGTAGTATGGCAAGTTTCTTGCTCGGCAGTGGCTAATTACCAATTGAGGAGGATTACTGCTTGTTAAATATTCGTTGATAGCTCCACACTGGAATAATCCTGATCTTCTCCTGTATGGGCCAGGTTCACTCCTCACATGGGTTGAGTAGGCTAATCTCTGACACCTTTCCACCCATTTAGACTCTCTCTGCCCTGTTATACCCAGTGAGTGATTTTTACTGTTGGTTACGTTGGATGAAAGGTAGCGGTGTTCTATGGTAGTGAGTAGGCTATGCAGAGCACATGCAGGGTTAGTACTGTGACAGGTTGGGAGGACAGTGAATGAGAAAAGATCTTACAAGCAATAGTGAGAATGGTCGGAGCTGGGTGCAGTGACAGAGATAGTGAGTGTGAGGTATCGGAAAGAAGAGTGTGGCACTTATCCTGGTGCGCAAAGAAGGTAAGTGACCTTCTTGCTACACTGTCAGCCATCCTCTGGACCGTGGATAGCCCTGACCTAGACAGTGATGTCAGGCTAGGCCTTGAAGATCTGGTGGCATAGCCTCCTCTGCTGGTCCTCTTAGCACCACCCATCAACCAAGGGCTGCAGGCCTGTGCTGAAGAATCGTGGTACAACTTTCCCATCTGCTGACATGTTCAGGAACAGTCCCTGCAGATTGGAGGGTGGCTAATGTCACTCCAATATTCAAAACGGGAGGTAGAGAGAAAACAGGGAATAATAGACCGGGGAGCCTAACATCGGTAGTGGGTAAAATTCTCAAATCCATTGTCAAGGATTTTATAACACAGTATTTGGAAAGCAGTAGCACGATCAGACAGAGTCAGCATGGAGTTATGAAAGGGAAAGCATGCTTGACAAATCTGTTGGAATTCTATGAAGATGTAACCAGTAGAGTTGACAAAGGGAGCCAGTTAACGTAGGGTATATTATGACTTTCAGAAAGCATTTGACAAAGTGCCACATAAGAGATCATTGTGAAAGATTAAAGCACATGGGATTGGGGAAAGTGTATTGAAATGGATAGAAAACTGGTTGGCAGAGAGGAAACAAAGATTAGGAACTAATGGGTCCTTTTCAAATTGGCAGGCAGTAACTAGTGGGTGCCACGGGGATTGGTGCTGGGACCCCAATTACTCACAATACATATTAATGATTTAGATGAGGGAACAAAATGTAACATCTCAAAGTTTACAGATGATACCAAGCTGGGTGGGAGGGTGAATTGTGACGAGGATGCAGAGATCCTTCAGCATGATCTGGACAGGTTGGGTGAGTGGGTCAATGGCAGATGCAGTATAATTTGACTAAATGTGAGGTTATTCACTTTGGAAGTAAAAACGAGAAGGCAGATTACTACCTGAGTGGCTGTAAATTGGGAGATGGGAGTGTGCAGTGGGACCTGGGTGTCCTTGTGCACCAGTCACTGAAGGTAAACATGCAGGTGCAGCAGGCGGTAAAGAAGGCAAATGATATGATGGTCTTCATTGAGAGAGGTTTTGAGTACAGGAGCAGGGATGTGTTGTTGCGGTTGTACAGGACCTTGGTGAAACCACACATGGAATACTGTGTGCAGTTTTGGTCTCCTTTTTCAGAGGAACGATGCTCTTGCTCTTGAGGGAGTGCAGCGAAGATTTACCAGGCTGATTCCGGGGATGGCGGGTCTGATGCATGAGGAGAGATTGACTAGGTTGGGATTGTTTCCGCTGGAGTTCAGATGAATGAGGGCAGATCTCATGGAGACTTATAACATTCTGACAGGACTGGACAGGGTAGATACAAGGAGGATGTTCCCAATGGTCAGTGTGTCCAGAACCAGGGGTCACAGTCTGAGGATTTGGGGTAGACCATTTACGGCAGGGATGAGGAGACATTTCTTCAACCAAAGTGTGGTGAGCCTGTGGAATTCATTATCACGAGAAGTAGTTGATGCCAAAACATTGAATGTATTCAAGAGGCGACTTAGATATAGAACTTGGGGTGAATGGGGTCAAACTTATGGAGGGGAAGCAGTATTAGGCTATTGAGTTGGATCAGCTATGATTGTGAAGAATGGTGGAGCTGGTTCGAAGGGCCGAATGGCCTCCTCCTGCCCTTTCTTCTATGTTTCTATGATCTGCCCTTGGCCAAACAGGACAGATTCAGAATATCAGCGCTTGTTTGGGTATACAGATTTCTTTTAAAGGTGGCGTGGGGACAAGGATGCCAGCCTTTTGGACATCTGCTGCGTAATGAATTGTTCTAGGATCAGTGTGTGGTAAGACGGATCTGGAAATGACGTTATTCAGGCATGTTAGGTACTTAACAATTTTGCTAAAATACAGCAAGAAAGCTCACTAAGGCTTCATGACAAAAGTCCATCTAAGAAACTAGATGCAACTCAGGTTTGGCCAAGAAATCGCATGGTTCAGACAAGAGTTCTAATGACAGGACATCTCAACCTGAAACATTAATTGTATTTCTCTCCACAGATACTGCTAGCCCGGCTGAGTATTTCCAGCAGTATGTGTTTTCATCCAATTAATTATTCATCCAGTGAGGTGGCGGTGGGGAGTAGGGTTTCTAAGGTCAGGGCTCATCTGCTCTGTCTGCTTTTCCTTTCAATTATTTTCCTTTTTTCTGTCTCTTTCCACATTTTTTTCCTCTTCTATTTTGCCTACCTCTTGTGAAGAGCAAGGGAGCTGGTGGCAACGGCATCAGTGGCGGCAAATAGGCCCAGTGTGGACGCACGATAGCAGCATCAGACAGTTTGGGGTCATCGACGAGGCGGTCCTAGTGCCGACTCATGGCTGCTGTGACAGAGGGGAGTTTGGGCTCCTGACAGCATCTGCGTCCAGGACAGATTCACGGAGGTGGTGGCAGTGGTGAGTTTGGGCCTGATATGAGACCCCATGGCTTCGGCAGTGGCTGCATCCATGAGATGGCCCCAAAACGGACTCATGGCGGTAGAGATGCGTTTTGTGCCAGTGTGTTACCTGGCGTCAGTAGCATCTGCGTTGGCGACGTTCAGCGAGGACTCATACTGCCAAGGGTGTCAGTGAAGTGAGAAGGCGCGAAAGAGTCGTGACTTTCGTTCCATTGGTGGCAGAGCAGAGAAAGGACTCGTGCCTGGCCACCAGCCCCATGGCCTGTGGCGGAGCACTAAAAGGACTAAAACGTTGAACACTTTTTCTTTATTCTTCTGCCTTTATATTCTATGATTTGGTTTATTTTTCTGTATTTTAAGATGGGGCCGGGGAGTGGCAACAATATACAACGCTTTTCCCTGTAATTTGTAACAAAATACATGAGATAATAATAAATCAAATCAAGTTATTTGAATGTTTGTGACTTCAGTTGTGCGCCAGACTGTAAAAGTGCGTGTGTGTGAGAAACTGTGTGTGCACATTAGGTTGAGTGTCTGCACACATGTGCCCATACTTTCCATGGAGATAGGTCTTTTTATCATGCCATTGTGCATATTCTCACTTTTTATACACAGTATTAGCATCAAACAAGCCTCTGTCAGGGTTAATTTCCAGTGCAAAGCTTTGTTTCATTGCTCCAACAACATTGATGCTGCACCGTCATGATTTTGCACGGCCTATTATCTGGTTGTATCTCTGCGAGCAACAACAAACTTAGTACAAATTAATGGTTGATGAGTTTGTTACTAGCAGTTGCATGGAGTCATCCTAATCTGAAATAATTTAGATCCTTCTCAGCTATTAGACACAAGAGACTGATTACGTCCATGGGACTGGATTGAAACCAGAATTCAGCGGTGAAAGGATAATTGATCTCTTTTAGATTCTTAGTCTCTCCTCATAGGAGAGCATGTTATTTAGATCCATGCTTTACCATTAACAGCTACAGTGTGCCAAAAAAATGCTCAGAAATAGTTTGATATGCTGCAAAGTGACTGTATTGTTGTTAATTTTGGTAAAATTGCCACATACAGTGGATTTTATAATACTGAAATGAGAACAGTATATCATAGGAAAGGTTTTTTAAAAAAAGTCTGCTCATTTAAGTCTACACATTCTAATTTACTGAGGAATCCACTGGCCTATTCCTGTTTTATGTTTCTCTGTCCATGTAAAATGCCACTGAATATATAATTCCATTAATAGATTTATTCATATATAACATCCTGGAGCATATGGCCTCCCCTTTTTTGAATTGGCTGATGTAGACACAGGCGAGCATTCCACTAACTAAAAAAAGTCTCACAGACAAGAATTGATAAATCTCCATCTGTCAGTAGGTTAAATCCACTATATGAACCAATTTGTGCCAACCTTTATTTCTGTGTCATCTCAAATCGTCTCTTTGATATGTAAATGAATGAAAACATATGCTATAACTGACAGGACCATCAAGCCATTTCCCACATTGGGAATTAAATGTAAGAATGCTCCTGTGACCTTCACCCATAGCCATAGGCAATGCAGCCTTGTGCTTTGCAGTATCCTTCCTGTTTCCTTTCAAGCAATGAAGTGCATCTGTTATTATTGAGGTGTTTATGAAAAGAAGTGCTGGAAGAGTACGAAGGTCTTTGGACTGATTTAATTCAATTCTTTGGTTTCTTTGAAAAGAAAATACACAATAGATGAACTGACTAATCCCAGATAATTGCTATGGTTTTTGGTTTCAATAAATTGCTTTGAGTGGTCCAGTCATGGGAACAAATGTCGATGATCATGAATCTTTTAGAAGCTTTTCTTTTCATAGAAATTTTATACAAAGCATTACATTTAATTCAGTTCCATTAACATGCATTTATAAAATAACATCTGCACACAGTACAGTTATTCAAATTATATTGCTTGTAGGAATTTGCTGGTTATTTTTGATCTCAGCATTTGTTGACAGTTTCTTGCATGAAAGGGAAAAATGGCTTGTTTGTATTACAACATTTAACCATCCACTGATAGCTACATTTCAGTGGTCCCTTTCATCCCACATGACACTGAGAAATAGGTCTGTTGGTCAGAAATGTAGTTAAAATTTAATTACAGGATTTTGCATTATTATTATTACTGAACTTATGTCTATCTGGAAAATCTTCCAGGACTATTTCACAAAAAAACTTAATTATTATTTATTCTAATATGAGGATCTAATTATATACCTTCTATCAATGGAGGCTAATTGAGATTTCGGGATTTATACCAGGATTTTATAATGGGCATAGTTGCAAGGCACAAACCATTTGAGAATCTGAAGAGACTAAGGTTCAAGTGAGAGAGTGGAATTGAGTGAAATCAGTACCAGTAAGAAAATGGTGCTGGGGAAATGAATGGTGTTAAAAACTAACAAATTATCAGGGCCTGATAGCCTACATCCCAGACTGTGAAAGGAAGGGGCCCTAGAAATATTGGATGATTTGATATTCACCTTCAAAAATTATACAGACTCTAGAGCAGTACATAAAGATTGGAAGGTGGAAAATACAACACCACTATTCAAAAAAGGAGGGATAGAAAGAAAACAGAGAATTACAGACCGATAAGCCTGACATCAGTGCTGGGAAAATGATAGATTTTATAACAGAACATTTGAAAGGCATTAAAGGGATTGAACAAAGCCAGCATGGGTTTCTGAAAGGCAAATCATGCTTTACAAATCTGCTTGAGTTCTTTAAGAATGTAACTAGTAGAATAGGTATGAGAGAACCAGTGGATGTGGTGTATTTGGATTTTCAGAAGGCTTTTGTTAAGGTCCCTCATAAGAGGTTAGTGGGCAAAGTTAATATATTGGAATGGGCTGAGAATTGGTTGACAGACTGGTAACAGAAAATGGAACTAAATGGGTCTTTCTTAAGTGGCAGACGGGAATTAGTGGGCTACACTAAGGATCAGGTCTTGGGCCCAAGATATTCACTAACTGTGAAAATGACTTGGATGAGGGAACCAAATTCAGCATTTCCATTTTTGCTGAGAACACAAAACTTGGTGGGATCATGACTTGAGGAGGATGCAAAGACAAATGGTAATTTAGACAAGTCAAGGGAGTGGGCAAACACATGGCAGACAAAGTACAATGTGGTTAACCTTGAAGTTATACACTTCAGTGTGAAAAAACCAGAAAGGAAGAACATTATTTACACGGTGATGTTTTGGGAAGTGCGAATGGACAAAGGGATCTGGGTGCCCTTGTACATCAGCCAATTAATGGAGGCAGGCAGGTGCAGCAAGTGATTAGGAACGGAAAAATTATATTGAACTTCATTCCAGGAGCTTCTGAGATCAGAAGTAGGGATGTTGTACAGGACATTAGTGAGATCAGGAGTATTGTGTGCAGTTTTGTTCCCTCTACCCCCTCACCTCCAAACAAGGCAAAAAAATAAACCTTCGACATCAGAGGTTCACCTGCTCATCTGTCAATGTGGTCTATTACATCCGCTGCTCCCGATGTGGCCTCCTCTACATCAGGGAGACCAAACGGAGACTGCTTTGTAGGGCATCTGTGCCCTGCTCGCGACAAACAATAACACCTTCACAATGATGCCACCTGCAAACTGAAGGAGCAGCACCTCATATTCCGCCTTGGGAGCCGACAGCCCGATGGCCTAAACGTGGATTTTACCAGTTTCAAAATCTCCCCACCACCCCCGGCCTCATCCCATAACTAACCCTCCCTCTCATCCAGCCCTCCTTGACCTGACACAACCTGTCCATCTTCTCTCTCACCTATCCACTCCTCCCACCTCACTTCCAATCCCGACCACTGTCTACCTGCACTCACCTATCACCATCCCACCTACCTTCCCCAGCCCCACCCCTCCTCTATTTATTTCTGAGCTCCCCTCCCCCTCGCCATTCCCATTCCTTAAGAAGGGTCCTGACCCGAAACGTCAGCTTTCCTGCTCCTCTGATGCTGCCTGGCCTGCTGTGTTCCTCCAGCTCCATACGGTGTTATCTCTGACTCCAGCATCTGCAGTTCTTGCTGTCTCCAACAGGGCAGGGCAGGACAGTCTAGATGCATATGGAGGTTTTCTTGGATCAGGAATCTCGAATCAGGGGACTCAGCCTTGGAATGTAGGGTAGACCGTTTAGGACAAAGATGTGGGAAAATTTCTTCCCTGAAAGGATACTGCAACTATGGAATTCACTGCCACAGAAAGCTGTGGAGACCAAGTAACTGAATATATTGAGGAAAGAAATAGATATTTTGCTTAGATTTTAAATGTCAATGTTACTGGGAGAAAGCAGGATATGACACTGAGATACAGGATCAGCCATGATCATATCAAACAGTGGAGCAGGCTCAAAAATCTGAATGGCCTACTCCACACTCATAATTACTATGTTTTTATGTTACCCATGTCTAGTTTCATATCATATGGAGCCTAAAAAGTACTGTCTCATTCAGGTACAAATACACGGTTGAAAATTAGAACAGGCAACATGATTACTGATTGCTGCAAAAGATCACCTACAAAAGGTCTTTAGTTTAGAAAGGCATCATGTGTCGGTGCAGGCTTGGTGGGCTGAAGGGTCTGCTCCTGTGCTGTGCTGTCCTTTTGTTCTTTCTCAAGCACCTGATCACATTATAGGCAGATGGTGCCAATGCTGACAGCTTGCTATCCAGAGACACAAATTTTATCACTTCTTGCCTCTGGACATGCCCCAGTGCTGAGGATGAAAATTCTTCCACTAACACCATTTCTTTATTTGCCAGTGTAGCCTGACATGGTTGGATGTTTCCAGCATTTTCTGTTTTTACTGAGAACTCATCTAGCCACAGTTGAACTATTGTGTCCAAATCTAGACACTACACTTTAGGAAAGATCTGATAGTTTTGATGAAGATATGAAACAGATTTACTGAACTGGGTCCACAAATGAGAGATTACAGTTATGTAAATAGATTAGAGAAACTGGGTTGTTGTTCTCAGAAAATAAAGACTAGGTGATTTGGTAGGTATTCAAAATATTGAAGGGTTTAAGACAAATTGCTTTCAATGGCTGAAGTATCAATAATCAAAGGACACAGATTTGCCATGATTAGCAAATAGATTCAAAGGCTATTTGAAGAAAAACAATGAGATAAATTTCTGGCCTCTGGATCATCAGAGATCAGACATATAACAAAACGTGCATCTGGACCTGTTGGAAGTTCTGACACATGTATCTATATTATAATTTCTGGGATATTTAAACTTCCGATTAGTAATTCCCCTATTTCCTGAATGTCTCTGACACTGAGTTACAGCCAAATACTTAAGAAAGTTTTTTTTCAAAAATTCTTTCATGGAATGTGCACATTGCTGGCTAGGCCAGCATTTATTGCCTTTCTTCTGTTTACTAGCATAGTTAGCCAGGCAAAATTAGATTAAAACCTAGTCTAATACTTGGATAACTAGACATCTCACTTTCCAGTCACACATTTCTCTGGTCACTGACAATCCCCACACATCCAACTCTCCCTGCTCCAACCCTGACATAACCTGAAACTCTACTGGCCCAACCTGACTATTCCTCTGACTCAACTAATCCTCAATCCAATGTGACGACCTTCCAACCTGACCCGACCAACATCCCAAACATGTGACTATCCTCTTACCTGACCTAATTACTCCACCGACACAGCCTAGCTACTCCCCAACCTGAGCACACAACTACCATTCCAATCAGCTGATTAACCCCTAACCAGAAAACTGTTCCCAATACCTGACTAACCCACTTCACCACAATCTGACTAACCACCCAATCTGATCTGACCGGCCCATCTAATACCTATCCACTAATCCACTTAGCCACCCATGGGCCTACTCACTGACAAGCCTAAACAACCCAACCATCTACCCACACTCAGATCATCCACCTACCCATGAACCCATCTATCTACATCACCAGCCTACTCTTTTCACCCACCTACACATTTACTCAATCAACAACTTATCCACTTACCCATTCACTTACACTCAAAGACTGAAACCTTTAAACTAATACCTTAATTCCAAAGTTGGTAACTGAGTATTTCTCTTTCCTATCTTTTATGACTTTTTGATCTTTACTATTTCATAATAATCTGCTGTGATTTAAACTGGGTTTTTAATACTATTTTTATACTGCATTCATAGTTTTTTTTAAAAAAAGCTTTTTGCATGGTTAAAGGGTAAGATTTAGCTCTTTCCAGTATTCTGAAACATATGGTTCTCTAAGCTTAACTGAATTTGGTAGGGGAACCCAAATCATTGCGTTGAACCATCTGCAGCATGTGGAAATTTCTAGATGTTTCTGGCAGTTGGGATCACCGGGTCTTCAGGAAAATACTGAACAGATTGTCAAATCTTGGAACTTGAGAGTCCGCTGGAGGCACAGAGTGTACATCATGAGCTGAAGACCATGTAGACAGCATGCTTCCTGAACAAAAAGTTGCTGGAAAAGCTCAGCAGGTCTGGCAGCATCTGTGAAGGAAAAAAATAGAGTTAACGTTTTGGGTCCGGTGACCCTTCCTCAGAACTGGAGATTCCTCAGAACCCTTCCTCAGAACTGGAGATTCCTCAGAACCCTTCCCCAGAACTCAGACACACTTCCTGAAGTTGTCAACCCTCATACTATGCGGTCACAGGCAGAGAGGGAATGTGTGGCCACCAGGCAGAGGAAAGGGGTGAGACAGGCAGACAGAAAAGCCCCAGATGACATCCTACATGATAAGTGTTCTTTCATGCTGTTTGAACTCTGGATCACTGGGACCATTTCTGGGGAAGGTGGGACCTGTAGAAGTGGCACTTTCTGCACCTGAACCAGAATGGGACAAATGTCCTTGCGGGTGTGTTTGCCAGTGCTATTGGGAGGCATTTAAAATTGTTCAACAGAGGGAGGGGACACAGCATTAGTACAGTAAGGACATAGCACAGCATTTGTGAAGACAAGAGGAATTAACATTTTGGGTCCAGTGACTCTATTTCAGAACTGATAGAAGCTAGGAAAAGGGTGGTATGTACTGTGATGACAGATGGAGAGGGATTGGGGGTAAAGGAGTATGCACTAGGTAAAATGGATCCCAGAGGGAAAGAAAGACAGTTAGGCAGACAGAGGGATGGGCAATGGCAAGGGAGACAGAAAAGGTGATATGGGAGGGAGGGGGGAAGAAACCATGAGTAGGTGAAGATAGGTTGGCGGCGCTGAAAGCACCCACATAAGGCATAACGTGTGGGAATGAGCAAAGGGCATGGAAGGTGGTGTTCCGGCCCTAAAAATATTGAACTGAATATTGAGCCCTGAGGTTGCAAGGTCACCAAGCGAAAAATGAGATGCTGTTCACCCAGCATGCGTTTCATCTCCCCAGCGTAGAGGAGACCACATTGTGAAGCAGCGAATAGAATAGATTAGATTGAGTGAGGTGTGGGTAAGTTACTGCTTCACCCTGGAAAGTGTGACTGGAGCATTGAATAATGAAGCGTTGCACTTTCTGCAATTGTATGGGAAGGGGTTATGGGCAGGTGCTGTGGAGGAGGAGTGGGCCAGGGTGTACCAGAGAGCATGGTTCCTTCAAAATAGTTTCAAGGGAAGGGAGGGGAATATGTATTTGGTGGTCGCATCCCAGGCAGATGGCGGAAATGGCGACTTACGATGCTTTGGATATCGGTGTTGGAGGAATGAAAACTGAGGACCGAGGGGAACTCTATTGCAGTTGTAGGAGGGAATAGAGGGGCTGAGGGCTGAAGTGTGGGAGATGGGTTGGACCCAGCTGAGGGCCCTGTCAACCACGGTGCTGGGAATCCTCTATTGAGAGAAAAGGTGGACATTCTGAGACCCCCGATGGAAGGTGGCAACATCAGAACAGATGTGACAGAGACACTGAAACTTGAAGAATGGAATGGAGTCCTTACAGGAAGCAGGGTGCAAGGATGTATAGTCCAGGTAAATGTGGGATTCGGTGGGTTTGTAGTGGACATTGGTGGTCAGCCCATCCCTAGAAATGGAAACAGAGAAGTCGAGGAAGGGAAGGGAGGAATCAGAGATGGACCAGGTGAAGGTGAGGGCAGGTTAGGAAACTGGAAGTAAAATTGATGCATTTTTCCAATTTCCGGGAAGAGGTAAGCAACACTGACGATGTAATTGATATACCGGAGAAAAAGTTATGGGTAGGGTCCAGAGAAGGATTGGAACAAAGAATGTTCCACGTACCCCACAGAAAGACAGATATAACTGAGGTCCATTGAGGTACCTATGGCCACACCTTTGATCTGAAGAAAGTGAGAGGAGTAAAAGGAGAAGTTGTTTGGGTGTGGACAAGCTAGGAAAGAGCAGGGTGGTGGTGGATGGGGACAGTTCAAGACTTCTTTCAAGAAGAAGTGGAGAGCCCTGAGACAATCCTAATGGGGGATGGATGTGTAAAGGGATTATAATGTCCATGGTGAAGAGGTGGTGACTGGATCGGATGTAAAACATCAGAAGAATCATGAATGGAAATGGGAAGGGACTGGATAAGGGGAGAAAAAGAAATGCCATGTTGAGGTAGGAAAAGATAAGTTCCATGGAGCAGGAGGAGGAAGAAACTATGGGTCTGCCTGGGCAGTGCTGTTTATGGATTTTGAAAAGGAGGTAGAAGCGAACTGTGCGGGGCTGGGGGCTATCAGCTTGGAGGCAGTGGTGGTGGCAGCGGGGGGGGGGGCGGGGAGCAGATGGGAATGGAGAGATCACCAGATAAAATTAGATTACTGACCATTGTTGACATGATAATCTGACGTTCCATGGTGGGGTCATGGTCCACGGGGAGATTGGAGGTGGTGTCCGAGAGCTGGTGCTCAGCCTCTGCAATGCCAGACAACACCACCACCACCCTTTTCGGCAGGCTTGATTCCAAAATCAGGCAGGATCTGAGATCACGGAGTGTAGTCAGTTCAGAAGGAGATATGTTCGCGTGGGTGAATGAAGGGGGACAAAGAAATTAAGGCGATCAATGCCACACCGACAATTCTCAATGGCCAGGTCGAGTCCAAGTAAAAGGCCAGCGGGAGGGCTCCAGGTGGAGGGAGAGTGTTGAAGTGTGTGAAAGGGTCTGTGGGATGGGGAGAGGATGCTTGTCCATAGAAATGGGCATGGAGGCGAAGGTGACAGAATAAGAGTTCAATGTCAGGCTATACCCAAAATTCATTGAGATGGGGATGCAGACAGATAAAACTAAGACTTTTGCTGAGTACAGAATATTCAGCAGCAGAGAGCGGAAGCTCAGACGGTATAGACAAAATATGGGGTTAGGAGAATGGATGGAGAAAGAGGGAAGGAGACAGAGGGAAGGTTCCAGAGGGATGTGGGCACCTCTGAGTTGTTGCAGCTTGTGTTTTGTAATGCCTGAAAGAGAGAGAAAAATACATTTGTTTGGCAAATAGCTCAGTTTAGTAAAGGAGCCAGAGAGAGTTTGGCTATATTGTGGACAAAAACAAAGAACTGCTGAAAAAGCTCAGCTGGCCTGGCAGAATCTGTGAAGTTAAATCAGAGTTAACATTTCAGGTCCAGCGACCCTCAGGCCCTTCTGAGGTGGGCTCACCATCCTGAAATATTAACTGATTTTCTCTTCAGATGCTGCCAGTCCTGAGCTTTTTCAGCAATTTCTGTTTTTGTTCCTGATTTATGCAGCATCCACAGTTCTTTCAGTTTTCATCAGCTATTTTGTGATTCAGGGGAGGGCTGGATAGACTCTAGGAGCATTATAGCTAAAATGGATGAGTTAAGGGCGTGGATTGACATGTGGAATTGTAATAATGTTGCCAGAATAGATGCGATTGTGAAAGAGCCAGCACTGGCAACTCAGTATTCTGGGGTAAAGGGTCTCAGACAGGTCAGGAGAGGGTGTAAAGAGCAGATGATGTTGCACTATTAATGAAGCAGTCAGTTAATGCAGTAAGGAAGGATGATATCTTGGAAGGGCCTTCAAATGAAGCTTTACAGGGAGAACTTAGGAATAAAAAGGGGTCAGTCATATTGTTGGGAGTGTATTATAGACCCCTAAACAGTCAATGGGCAATATAGCAGCAGATACATAATCAATTCACTGGGGTGTGCAAAGATATAAATAATAGGGTAATTACATTAGAGGATTTTAATTGCCTGAACATTAATTGGAATACTTACTATGTGAAGGAGTTAGAGGGAGTGGATCTCTTAAAAATCCTCTCCTCAGTACATTTCATGTCAGCATGTAGAAGGTCCAACAAGGGATTTTGCTGCGCTGGACGTAATTTTATGAATGAAGCCAGACAGGTGTTAATTGTTGTGGTGGGAGTACATTTTAGTGATAGCCACCACAACACTAAGTTTTTAATTTGTTATGTAAAAGGGAAAAGATGGTCTGCAGAAAAACAGTTTGGATTGGAGAAAGGCAGATTTCATTAAAATAAGGCAGCTGCTGGCCAAAGTAGACTGGGAACGGTTACTTGCGGGAAGATCTACAGCAGAAAGGGAGTGGGAGAAGCTGTTTAAAAAGGAAATAGAAACAGTGCATGCCCAACATATTCCCTTTCGGGTGAAATATAGGAGCAACGAGCCCAGAGAATGCTGGGCATCCAGGAGTATTTAGGTCTTGATAAACAGGAAAAGAGAAGCTTTTGGCAGATTCAAAGGGGACAAACCAATGGAGACCTTAGTGGAATATAGAAAGTACAGTTGGGGAAGTTAAGAAAGCAATTAGGAGAACAAAGAGCAGACATGAGAAAAATCCTAGGAGGTAAGATTAGGGAGAATCCCAAGATATCCTATTGTATATTAAGGGAAAGAGGAGAACCAGGGGAAGAGTAGGGCTCATCACAGACTAGGCAAGCAATCTGTTAGTGAAACTGGAGGACATCAGTAGGGTGTTAAACAAATACTTTAATTCTGTCTTCACTCATGAGGAGGAGTATGTAGGTACAGAATTTGTGGTGAAGGACTGTGAAGTTCTTGCACAGTTTGGCATAGTGAGTGAAGATACACTGGAGGTTTTGGCGGGTTTAAAAAAAATGGGTAAATCCCTTGGTTTGGATGAGTTGTATCCCAGGCTGCTGTGAAAGACAAGGCCTCTGACCCAAATTTTCAATCCATCTCTGGCCACACAGAAGAGATGCCAGAAGAATGGGGGACAGCTGATGTAAGTTCCACTTTTCAAGAATGGTATAAGAGATAAACCAGGGAATTACAGACCAGTGAGTCTCACGTCACTGAATGGGAAACTACTGAAGAAAATTCTGAAGGAGAAAATGAAACTCCACTTGGAGAAGTAAGGTTTGTTCAGGTATAGTCAGCATGGCCTTGTCAGAGAGGTCATACCTAATAAATCTGATTGAAGTTTTCAAGGAGGTGATCAGGTGTGTAGATGAGGATGGTGCAGCTGACAGTTTTTATTGATTTCATCAAAGCCTTTGACAGGCTCCACGTGGGATACTGATAAAGGTAAAAGTACATGGGATCCATTAGCAAGTTGGATTCAAACTAGCTTAGTTGTAGGAGACAGAGTGGTGTTAGGAGACTATGTGTGTGACTGGAAGCTGGTGTCCCACCGGCAACAGTGTTGGATCCCCTATTTTTACATATCATCAACAACAGTGTAGACGAAAGTGTGCGGGTGATGATAAGTAAGTTTGCAGATGACATGAAGATTAGCTAGGTGGTTAACCGTGAGGAAGAAGATCTTAGGTTATAGGAGGATATACATGGATTGGTCAGATGGGCAGATAAATGGAATATAATCCTGAAAGTGTGAGGTAATGAAATTTGGAAGAAGTAACAAGGGAAGGAAGCACTGAATAAATTGCAGGACTTATTAGAACATCAGGAACATTAGGATCTTGGTGTGCTTGTTCCCAGATTCCTGAAGGTGCCAGGACAAGCTATTAGGCTGGTTAAGAAGGCATCTGGGACACTTTCCTTTACCAGTTTTACAATAGCTTATAAAAGCAGAGAGATTATGTTAGAGCTGCACAGAACTTTGGCCAGGCCATTGCTGGAGTACTGTGTGCAGTTCTGGCCACCTCATTATAGGAAGGGTGTGATTTACAGGAGGAGTGCAAAAGAGATTCGCAGGATGTTGCCTGGGATAGAAAGGTTAGCTATGAAGAGAAGATGGATAAGCTTGTCATGTTTTCTTCAGCACAGAGGAGGCAGGGGGGGACCTGATTGAGATGTATAAGGTGATGTTTTTCTTAATTGATGGATCAGTAATGATGGGGTGTAATTTTAAGGTGAAAGGCAGGAGGTTTAGAGGGGATCTGAGGAAAACCATTTCACCCATAGGGTGGTGGGGATCTACAGCTGACTGCCTGGAATGGCAATAGAGGTTGGAAGCCTCACAACCTTTAAAAAGTACAAGAATAAGCATTTGAAATGCCATAACATTCAAGGCTATGGGCCAAGTGCTGGAAAGTGGGACTAGTGTGCATGGGTCAGCGCAGACTCAGTGGGCTGAAGGACTTCTTTGGTGCTGTAACACTATAACTGTATGGATGCTGTATTGTATATTTCTCTGAAGGCCGAGATTGAGGATGCTAGAAGGAATGTGCAGCTCTGTTGAGTCAGAACTACCTATGGTGCGATGGCTTTCTGCTTGTCAATATCGCTGCTCAAAGATTTGGGTCGAACATTTTCTGTAACACGTGGTTGAGATTTGGAATGAAAATTTGGTCTGAAAAAGTGGGGGAAACAGACTCAAGAAGAAGAAGTTTCAAAGTGGATTTTGAAAATGGTTGGAAGAGAAAAGTGTTCAAGGGGTGTGGTGAAAGAGTAGGACAATGGGGCTAACCTGGTTTACTCTTTGAAAGTGGCAGTGCAGACATGATGGGCTGAATGGCCTCCTTTAGCATTATACTGTTATATAATTTTATGATTACAACACAATAGATGCACAACAGGCAAACAATTCATCAAATTACAACACCAATAATTTCTGCGTCCCACTGATGTCTGGAACAGAGGTGGACAGGGCCCAAAAATAATGGCAGTTGCCATCACCAACTTCCTGATAGTTCTCAACACTGGCCATCTGAGGTGGGTTCCAATCCTCGTGAGGCTGCCTGCTTTTACAAGGCAATCAGTAAATTAGACTCATTAAGAACCATGTAAAGGCACCAGGAGGAGACTGACTGGAATTTTTCAGTTGCCTACCATTTTCCTGATGCAACAGAAAGAAGTTCAAGTGCCTGGAGATGGGCACTAGGTAATAAACTGGGTTGTCAGCACCCAACAGGCCTATGAGCCCTCCATGCCTGCCAGAACGAAGGTACAGCCAAGTGGTGCCCTGTAGAGCAATTCACAGCACCTTCACCCTCACTCTCACAACTGTGGTAGCCTGGCTGCTTTTTCTGATCATCACGTATAAGTTTGGAAGTGGTTGGAGAGAAGTGCTTCCATGTTGAAACTGGAGCAGAGGCTGAGGGGTGACCTTACAGAGGTTTATAAAATCACGAGGGGTATCGAAAGGGTGAATAGCCAAGATCTTTTTCCTAGGGTGAGGCTGTCCAAAACTAGAGGGCATAGATTTAAAGTGAGAAAGGTTTAAGGACCTGAGGGGTAACTTTTCACACAGAGGGTGGTCTGTGTATGGAACGAGTTGCCAAAGGAAGTGGTGGAGGCAGATACAATTAAAACATTTAAAAGGCATCTGGATGGGCATATGAATAGAAAGAGTTTAGAGCGATATGGTCCAAATGCTGGTAAATGGGACTACATCAGATTGGGGCATCTAGTTGGCATGGATGAGTTGGACCAAAGGGTTTATTTCCATGTTGCATGGTTTTATCATTCTATGACTCTATAATTATAGAGGTCTCTGTCATCAACCTAGGCATCAGGCCATTTTTATCGTTTTCATCGGTCTGAATCCTGCAAGTCCTTCCTGCTATCACTATGATAACTATCATATGGACTACAGTGCTTCAATACTGCCTTTGAAGGGGTCATTAAGGATGGGCACTAAATGCTGTCCTTGCCAGAAATATCCTAAGAGCTACCCACTTCTGTTGAAACGGCAATGTATTGTGCACTGGGAACAGAAATATCACATTGAAGAAATGCACATGGGTGATTTGTTTCTACTTTGTGGTATGAATTAATTATACATTTGGTATAGAACGTTTATTTCATTGATTTTTAAAAAAACAATTTGTATTGTGGCCAAGCTGGCAGTATCATGTTAAGATAAGATATGGGACTGGTGATGAATGGGGACCTGGGTTGTGATTGCTTATATTTCACTTTACTCAACTCTTCCATATACACCAAAGCAGAAATGATCTATTTACAGAAAGCTGCAGACTTTGAGAATCTTGAATCTTGCTCCGCCAAATACTGCAGGGCTCCTTCAGTGCAGTCTAAATAGCAAAAGCATTATTTCAGCAAACCTTCTTACCTTTGTAGACAGTCCACCAAGATCAAGGCTGACTTTCTGGAATTATAGGTTTGAGCTGATTAAACAGTCCAATGCTGGATTTGCATTCCATGCCTTAGATGAGTCAGGTGGTGTTTGCTAAAGTTAGTGGGTATGATTCTTGGGTTTCTGCCTGTTCCTTCTACTGTTGTGCTTGGCCTCTACCTGGGCCCGTCAGAGAAGCCCAAAATGGTTAACTCCTTTGCAGATGCTTGTTCTCTGGTTTGGATGGTCTCTGGCTTGAGTTTCCCACATGTCAGCATGGATATGCATCAATGTGGATATTGTAGTTTCCAGAAGAGGTTGCTTTTACCTCCTTCTAAGCCTAGTAATAGTTTGCTATGATGAAGCTCAGAGGGGAGAGCTTGTTTTGGAAGTCTTGTGTCAGGCATGCAGACGATGTGGCACACACAACACAATTGACTGAGAAACTAGTGCTTCAATGCTGGGGATAAGGACACTGACATCACAGCGCTTATCCTTCAAGTGGATTGGTAGGATTTTATAGAATCATGCCCGATGATTTTTCTCAAGGCTTACGAGGCGTCCGTTGTATATTGTCCACGTCTCTGATGCATACAGCAGAGCTGGTAATACTTGCTCTGTAGACTATAAACCTGATGCTGTATCTGAGGTTTTTTGTCATCAAACGCTTTGTTCTACAAAGGCTGCACTGGCACTGATAATGAGTTTCATTGTCACTATCTGCTTTTGCTGGAAGAAGGTTCCGAAGGAGAATTGACCTATACTGTTCAGTGGCTCCCCATGGACTATGATAGCTGGGGGCAGTGTTGCACAGCTGGAGCAGAAAGGTAGGAAACCTTTGTCTTCCAAGTGTTTAGCCTAAGGTTCATTCTTTCACAGAGCCTGATGGATACATAGATAATGGTTCAGTGGTTGACCCCTCAGTCAGCTCACATGCAAGCACCATCTGCACACTGCAGGTTGATGTCATAGGTTGGGTTGGTCTTGGTTCTGGAGGGGAATTGATGCAGGTTGAACAGATTCCTGTAAGGCCTGCAGAGAAGCTCCACCCCAGCAAGGTGCTGCATGCAGGGGGAATGGGGCCTTACTAAGAGGAAGATGGAGAAAAGCATTGGCACGATGACACAGTCGTGCTCGACCATAGTTTAGACTCATTAAATTTGTGCTCGGTTTGCTGATGAGGACTGTGGCCTACATGCTGTCATGCGGAAAGCAGACAATGGTAAGAAAATTCTGCAAGCTCCTAGCCCCTCCTGATTGACAGAATCAGAGACATGTTGAGATCAAAAGAAGGCCATGTGTATGTGGCTTGGTGCTGCTATCTGCACTTTACTTGGACTGGTCTTAGTGTGAAGATCATGTTCACTGTGCCTCTCAATGGACAAAATCTGCATTGTGCCTCTGGAAGAAGCTCTACAGCCACTGGGAAGAGGTCATAGTCATAGGGTCACACAACACAGAAACAGACCCTTCGGTCTAACTCTCCCATGCTGACCAGACATCTCAATCTGACCTAGACCTATTTGCCAGCATTTGGCCCATATCTCTCTAAACCTTTCCTGTTCATATATGCATCCAGATGTATCTTAAATGGTTGTAACTGAACCCGCCACCATCAATTCTTCTAGCAGCTCGTTCCATACACACCATCCCCTGCACAGAATTGCCACCCTCACGTCATTTTTAAATATTTCCCCTCTTACCTTAAACCTCTACCCTCTAGTTTTGGACTCCCCCACCGTAGGAAAAAATACCTTGGTTATTCACCCTATCCATGCTCCTCATGATTTAATAAACCTCTATGAAATCACCCCTTAGTCTCCAACACTCGAGGGTAAAGTGATTGAGGAGGGTTCCTGCAATTATTTTCCTTTTGGTAGACAACAGGGAAATGGCTCTATCATTAATGCAATTGGTCTTGCCATGTTTCTTGAAGACAATCACAACTACAGTGTCTTGGAGAGGGCAACTTACACTTTCCTCCTTCTAGATGAGAGAGCTAAGATCATGCTTACATGTCAAGAGACCTTCCCCACTACAGTGTAGGAAATTGGTTGTGATTCAAACTGTGTTGGTTCTAAACTGTAGAATGTGGAGGTGCCAATGTTGGTTTGGGTTGGACAAGGTCAAAAATTACATGACACTAGGTCATAATCCAACAGGTTTATTTGAAAACACCAGCTTCTTGAGCATTGCTCCTTCCTTGGGTGTAGTGAGAGAGGAGGTATCAAGATAGAGTTCTGTGTCATACCTCCTCTCTCACTACAACTGAGGAGGGAGAAATACTCCAAAAGCTAATCATTTCAAATAAAATTGTTGGGCTATAACCTGGGGTTGGGTGATTTTTGACCTAAACTGTTGAATGACTTTTTCAAACTCATGTCAGGCTGAAGTTGTGTCAAGATATTGAAGGGCAGTACATTGTGGGATGACATTGAGGACTCCTCATCATGCTCCTTCCATCCTCAACATGCTCCTTCTAACAAGCACTCACTTCCTCTCAGTCCTTTGAGCTCCTGCTGCATCCTTCGATATCAGTGGAATTGGTCCTTGAGTGTTTGGGCTGCGGATGGTATTGGCTTTGCTGAAGAATCCATGCATGTTACAATGGTCAATGAGTCCCTAGATTTTCTCTCTCTTTCCCCCATCATTTGTTCTTTGGATCACGGGTTTTTTGTTGGACAACTGCCTCCATTTATCTGCTGACCTGATTTCTTTCCCTTGAGTTTTAATGCTAAGTTGAGCTCAGGAATACCTTGCAATTTGTGATTTGGTAGCTCTTAGATCTCCTGATAATTTTAGTCAAACTGATCTCGATGTTTAAAAGCTTGCGTAAAGATATACTATGGGGCAATTTTCAGGTTCATAGGTGACATCAAGATAGATAACTGTGTTTGAGAAGATATATTTCTCACTAGGCACTTTCTGTGCACCACATTTGAGAATAAATACTTTATATTTTGCAGTAACAGGCTGTCGATAGCATTTGAGAGAAAAAATTACTTTTTCAAAGTGCTCATTGGGAGAGTATTTCGGGGATATTAAATGGGTTTTTTTTTAATGTTGTTCCTACTTTCATTCTCAACAGAGAGGGTTAAATAAACCGAGCTAAAGTGAAAAAGCAAGCACAGACTACGAACGTGGAAGCTCGTGTTTCCTGTATGCACCAAGCTTAAGCACATTGGGAGATTAATATTCACATATTTTGAAACCGCATCTTTTTGTCAGAGAAAACTTTGTATTCAGTATTTTTCCGTCTGGCTTTCTGTTCCAGGGATATAATCCACCTTTGTATCCAACACTTCTCAGAGGGCCTTATAATTGCTTGGAATTTTGTATAATCAGTTGCAGTCTGGTGCACAATTAGAGATAGATTATAAAATTTCTCAGGGCTCAATTTTGTTGAAGTTATGAAATGAATGGGATGCAGTAGTGTGTGGTGCAAATGAAAGTGAACTTTCAGCAGTTTACGTGAAATAAACTTTTGCAAGGTCTAATAAAAGGCCTGGATCTAGTATACATAACATAGTAATGGGGTTTACTGACACTTGGGAAGCAGTTTTGGTCAGTTTTATGTTCATAACTATAATTTTGTCAACTGCAATAGAACAGTTGAATGAGTGCTTTAGAAATTCAAGCACTGCATGTGTGCTATTTATCCTTTGAAACATGAGATTTGAGAAGAAACAATAGATGCATTTATAGTAGATCTTACCGCCCATATGTTTTATATTGATAATTTTGATTATTAAACATTGGATTAAAACAATGTCCTTACTGCAAGGAGGAGAGTTTCTAAGAATCAGATTCTTTAGGTGACTTTGTAGAATTACATGAATAGATATAAAATTATCTGTAACAGTGGAAATTTGGGACAAAAACATATGACAATTATTATAAATGCAACTGATACAATGACATTTTACTAGTAATTAGACTGAAAATGTTAGCAATGCAACAATAAAACTTTTATATATGTTTCAGATATCAGCCTGGCCAGGTAAATTGACACTGTTAAAGACAGTGCATTAATTGAAGTAATCACTGCAAATCATTGAAATGCATTACAACATGGGGCACTATAAAAGCATTAAAATAATACCTTGACATTTTTTACAGGTTCATACATCCTACTTAGCAAAATGTAATGGCGGTGATTATAAGACTTCAGAATCCTACAAAAAAGGTCAAATCTTTTGAGAGCTGGTTCAATCAAGAGGCAAGACAAAAATCAGCTGACAGAACTTATTGAATAATGTGATACAACAGAAACATTCCATTAAATTGCATTCTACACGAAATGGTACTTTAAAGGGCAAAGTAAACTAGCCATCTTAAATATGGTTAGCTGGTCACACCACAATCAAGGTCTACACAGATAGAGAAGTGGAGGACTGGTATGCATGGGCAGGCAGTGCAGGGGTCCCCTGTGACCATCCCTCTCTCAGGCAGGTAAACTGTTTTGGATACCATTGCAGGGGATTGCCTCTCAGGGGAAAGCAACAGCAGCCAGATCAGTGGTACTTAATACAATTGGATCTGTCATACTGCAGGGAGGATCAAAGTATAAGCGAGTGATAATGACAGGGGACTCAATAACTGGGGCACAGGCATTTGTGTGGCTGTGAAAAAGACCCCAGAATAGTTTGTTGCTTCCCTGGTGCCAGGGTCAAGGATGTCTCAGAGTGGGCACAAGATACTCTGAAAGAGAGCGAGCAGCGAGTGGTCGCGATCCATATTATTACTAACGATACAGGCAGAGAGAGGGACGAAGTCCTGCAAAGAGATTTAGGGAATTATATAGGATTTTAAAAAGCAGGTCCTCAAGGGTTGCAATCTCATGTGTCACATGCTAACGAGGCCAGAAATAGGAAGATAACACAGTTGAAAGCGTAGCTAAACAGGATTGAGGCTTCAAATATCTGGATCGTTGGGATTTGCTCCAGGGCAGGAGAGACCTGTACAAGAAGGACGCATTGTGCCTAAACTGGTGGGACGGGGAGTAGGAACCAGTGCAGTAGGACGGCATGTGGTGAGAAGGTTGATAAGTCAAATAAATCTAATAGGAAGAACAGGCAGGGCCAGGTTAATGTACACGGTAGGACTGGTGGTCTACAGCATGTTTATTTTAATGCGAGGAGCATAACAGGTAAGAACCTGACTTAGTACATTAGACTATAGTTTGCAGGTGTGGGAGCTATTACAGAAACTTGGTCGAGAGAAGGGCAGGACTGGCAGCTCAATGTTCCAGGGTTCAGAAGTTCCAGGCAAGATAGAGAGGGTTATAAAAGAATTGGGAGAGTTGCATTACTGATTAAGGAGAATGTCATATCTGCAGCAAGAGAGCACATCTAGGAAGCTTCATCCAGTGAGATGGTATGGATAGAACTCAGGAATAAGGAAGTTGCAATTGCTATGATGGGGTATCACTATAGGCCTCCAAATAGCCAGCAGGAGATAGAGGAATAAATATGTAAACAGGTCATGCAAAGATGTAATAACAACAGGATTGTTGTAGTGGGTGATTTTAATTTCCCCAATATTGACTGGGACTCTCAATGCCACAGGCTTAGATAGGGCAGAATATTTCAGGTACATACAGGCAGTTTCTTGAAACTACATGTAGATAGTCTAACTAAGGAAGAAGCCATATTAGACATATTATATTGTACTGGGGAATGAACCGGGCCAGGTGATCAAAGTTTCTGTGGGGAAGCATTTTTGGAACAGTGATCATAGATTTTTAAAGATAGTTATGGATAAGGATAAGACTGGTCCTCTCATGAAAGTGCTAAACTGGGGGAAGGCTAATTACAGCAGTATTAGGCAAGAACTAGAGAAATCAGATGGGCATGGCTGTTTGACACGTTTGACATCTGGGAGTCTTTTAAAGGCCAGTTGATCAGAATTCAGGATCAGCATGTTCCATTAAGGATGCAAGATAAGGATAGCAAGATTTGGGAAACTTAATAGACAGGAGATATTCAAAATTTAGTCAAGAAGGAAAAGAAGGCTCATGTAAGGTTTAGGAAACTAAAATCAAACAAGGTCCTTGAGGCATATAAAGGAAGTAGAAAATAACTTAAAGAAGAAATTAGGAGAGCTAGAAGGAGCCATTAAATGTCCTTTAAGTAGGATTAAGGAGAATATGAGGGCATTTTACACATATTAGGAGCAAGAGGGTAACTAGGGAAATGGTAAGTTCACTCATTGACAAAGGAGGGAATTTATGCATAGAGTGTGAGGAAATGGGTGAGGTCCTTAATGAGTACTTCACATCTGTATTCACCAAGGAGAATGACATGGAAAATGATAAGATTAGGGAGGGATATATGGGTATTCTGGGGCATCTGATATTAAAAAAAGGTGATGGGTATCTTGAAAAATATTAAGGTAGATAAGTCACCGGGGTCCGGATGGGATCTACCCCAAGATTGAGGGAGGCAAGGGAGGATATTGCTGGGGCCTTGACAGATATTTTTATATCCCTTTTTGCCATTGGATGGTCCCAGAAGACTGGAGAATAGCCAACGCTGTTCCTTTCTTAAAAAAGGGATAATCCAGGGAATTATCACCTTAGAGATAGTAGGAACTGCAGATGCTGGAGAATCTGAGATAACAAGGTGTAGAGCTGGATGAACACAGCAGGCCAAGCAGCATCAGAGGAGCAGGAAAGCTGATGTTTCGGGCCTTATATCAGTTCTAAGGAAATTATTGAAGGTGCTGAGCAACATGATTTACTTGCATTTCGAGAAGAATAGACTTAGTAGGGATAGTCAGCATGGCTTTATGCAAGGTGATGTCTTGTCTCACAAACTTGATTGAGTTTACTGAGGAAGTGCAAAGATGATGATGGAGGGTAAAGCAGGGGTGCTATCTACATGGATTTTACTCAAGCATTTGACGAGTCAGTCATGGTAGGCTGGTCCAGAAGATTAAATCACATGAAATCAATGGTGAGTTGGCAAGATGACCACAAAATTGACTTGGGCATAGAAGACAGTGGGCCGTTATGAAGGGGTGTTATCCTGACTGGAGGTTTGTGACCCATGGTATTCTGCAAGGATCAGTGCTGGGACCTCTATTGTTTATAATATAAATAAATGATTTGGGTGAAGATGTCAGTGATCTGATTAGTTAAAGAAGGTATATGCTTGCATGTCTTCATCAGTTGGGGCATTGAGTATAAAAACTGGCAAGCCATATTGCAGCTGTATAAGGCTGTAGTTAGGCCTCATTTGACGTATTGTTCTGATTGCCACATTATTGGAAGGATGTGGTGGCTTTGGAAAGGGTGCAAACGAGGTTTACGCCAGGATTTCTGAGTTCTGAGGAAGGGTCACCAGACCCAAAATGTTAACTCTAATTTTTCTTCACAGATGCTGCCAGACCTGCTGAGCTTTTCCAGCAACATCTGTTTTCATTTCTTATTTACAGGATCTATAGTTCTTTCGGTTTTTTATTAGGTTTGCCAGGATATTATCTGCATTGGAGTATATTAGCTATAAGGAGAGGTTGGCCAAGCTTAGTTTGTTTTCACTAGAGCATTGGAGGTTAAGGGATGACTTGATAGAAGTATGTAAAATTATGAGAGGCATGGTTAGGTTGGATAGCCTGCGTCTTTTTCCAAGGGTGGAAGGCGTTCAGTTCAAAGTGAGAGGGGGAAAGTTTAAAGAAAATGTGCAAGGAAAGTGTTTTATGCAGAGGGTGGTAGGTGCCTTGATCACATTGCCAGATGAGGTGATAGAAGCAGATATGCTAGCAAAGTTTAAGAGGCATTTAGATATATCCACTGCAGGCAGATGGGACCAGTTTAAAATGGCATCACGGACAGCACCAACATAGTGGGCCAAAAGGCCTGTTCCTGTTCTGTACTGTTCTATGTTTTATATTCTATGTAATCCACCAATTGTTGCACAAGTCTTCTTTAAAAAGGGATATTTTCGATTGATCAATGTTATTTTTATAAAAGATGTTAGGATAGCAATAATGGTATTACATGGAACAAACAGCACTAAAACAGCCTGTTTGCCCACCACTAGACTGTCCAAGCATTTATGATCCACATGTGCCTCTTTCCAACCCATGCATCTAACCCCATCTGAAACCTTTGACGCCTCTCCATTTTGTATTTCGCTACCTTCTGCTTAAATCCTTCTGTGCTATTTCTTGTGGTAATAATTATCATGCTCTAACTAGTTTCTAGTAGAGACATTTCCTCTGCATTTTCCAGCAGATATTTTTTCTTGCCTATCTTAAATTTGTTTCAGAGTGCTGAACAAGTTTGACCATCTTATCTACATCTATCCTACTTAATTCTTTCAACATCTTAAAGAAGAGGTCACAGCCACATCTTTTAATGAGAAAAGAAGCTCAACTTCTTTCTTTCTGTATAACTTTTCAGTATCCTTTATCTAACAGGGAGACCACAGAAATGTGCACAATATTCCAAGTGACCAAGTTTCTATACAAGTTTAACATAACCTCTCTGCGTTTCACTGTTATTCCTTTTGAAATGAACCTTGGTGCTTGATATGGTTTTCCATATTTGACTTTTCACCCTTCATTGTTACTCTCAGGGATTTGCGCATATGTACCCCAAGATCACTCTGCTCCTCTGAGAATTTTGTTTTCTAACGAGTATATGACTTTTTTAATCTTCCTATAAAATACATTACTCAATGATTACCTATACTGAAATTCACTTGCCAATTACACTTTGAAAGCTTTTTTTTGGTTATATCTTGTAGCAATCTTTGCAGTTAAATCCTGAATTTGCCATAGTCTACAAATTTTCAAATACTATTTCCATTCCTGAGTTCAAATCATTTACATGCGAGCAGTGCAAACATCAATCCTTATGGAACAAAATGTCCCACTTTTGTCAGTCTGACCCTTAACCACAACACTGTGTGCTGCACATCCAGCTTGCTATTCATTCTGCAGCTGGTCCCCTGATTCCATGTGCTCTGACCTTGCACATGTTTCGACTACTTGGCACTATACCAAAGACCTTTCTGAAAATCCTAATAAATAATAAAACAACTTAAATTTCTGTCATATCATGTTATGTCATGTTATTTATCTAGGTTGAGAATAGGCAAACTGACTCATGCACCAGCCCCACATTTTGACAGTTTCCGCCTCATGCAGCAAGTCTCTCATGCAATACGTTAGTGGCTTCTTCAACAAAACGGAATCAGTTTTTTTCAAAACAAGACACTGAATTCTGAAGAGAGTAGGAACTGCAGGTGCTGGAGAACCCGAGATAACAAGGTGCAGAGCTGGATGAACACAGCAGGCCAAGCAGCATCAGACGAGCAGGGAAGCTGACGTTTCCGGGCTAGCCCCTTCTTCAGAAATGGTCCAGAGGGAGGAGGGTAACTTCAAGTTAGGCATCCTTAGAAGAGGCTTCGCAGTGGGGTTAAAATTGTTTCAGAAACAATAGGAACTGCAGATGCCGGAGAAGGGTCTAGGCCTGAAATGTCAGCCTCCCTGCTCCCCTGATGGAGCTTGGCCTGCTGTGTTCATCCAGCTCTGCACCCTTTTAATCACTGAATTCTGAAGGTGTGCTGTGCATCCCACGTGAACCCTGTATATCCTTAATGATCATTTTTTGTTGCTCTATTATGATTCTTTCTATTAGCTTCCAGAACACAGAACAAATTCATTGCTTTAAGCTTTATTGCAATCTAATTTCTTTTTTTTAAAGTAAGGACATCAAGGAGCTTTTCTCTAATCATGTAGCACAATCAATCCCAGTTTTAACTGAAATCGAGATAATATTTGCCAAGCATCATATAAACTGAATCAGGTCCTGGTGCATTTTCTATTAATCTGCTTTTAAATTTCTAGCATCTGTTTCCTTGAAATGCACATGTTGTCCTGTCTGAGTTTAGAGAGGTAGTGGGGTCCAATCTTAGATTATAAATTTGATAGGGACCTTGCAGAAACAAACAATTAGCTACATAGATGACGCAGTTTTTGTAATCTTTTGACAGTCCCTAGATTCTGGAAAAGTCTGGGTGGATTGGAAAATGACCAGTGCCACATCTTTATTTAGAAGGGGAAGGAGCCAAAAGGCTGGTAACTATAGGCCAGTTAGCTTGACATCTATTATTGAGTAATTGTTAGAGCCTGTTATGAGAAATTAAAGAAGAGCATTTAGAAATACATAATACAATCAAGCAGAATCTGCATGCTTCATGAAGGGGAACTTAGTACAGTTCACTGAAGTAGTAAAACACAGAATGGTTAAAGGGGAAACCAGTGGATCTCATACTTGGAATTCAAGAAGTGCTTGGTAAAGTGCTATACATTAGGCTACTTAATAAGTTAACTGTCCATGGAGTTGGAGATAGTATATTAACATGGATAGAGAATTGGCTAAATAATAGAAGACAGAAAGTTGGGCTAAGGAGGTCATTTTCAGGATGGCAACCTGTAACTAATGTTGTTCAACAGGATCAGCGCTGGAACTACAATTATCTATAATACATAGTAATGACTTGGATAACAAAAGAAAGAGTATTATCGCAGATATGCTGATGAAACAAAAAAAAATTGATGGAAAGATAAATGGTGAGGGTGACAAAAAGTCTGCAGTATATAGACGGGTTAATTGAGTGGGCAAAAATTTGGCAGATGGAATAAAGTAGAGGAAAATGAAGCATTATGCATTTTGACAGGAACAATTGGGGACTTGAATATTATTTAATCAGAGAAAGAATGTACAAAGCAACAGCGCAGAAGGGTTTGGGAATCCTTGTGGATAAATCATAAAAAAGCTAGTGTACAGATTCAGCACTTAATAGAGAAGGCGAATGGAATATAAATGAGGGGCAGTCTTTCTCAAACTATTCAAAACTCTTGTCAGATTACAGCCGAAACACCGTGAACAGTTATTGAAAGAAAGATATAACAGCATTGGAGCAGTCCAGAGAAGGCTGGAAGAATTGTCTTCAGGGGTGGAGTTGGGAAGTTAGAACTTGTACTGTTTGGAGTTTAGGAAAATGAGAAGTAATGTATTTGTATATACAAGATTCTTACAGGACCTCACTGGTTAATGTGGATGTAATAATTTGAACAAGGTCAGCCAAGTGGACATCACAGGAGTTTTCTAATTGGGGCTGTTAATCTGGTCTGATCAGGGTGCCCTGGCTGACAAACATAAATAGGGGTCCCAGAGGTTTGTTCACTGTAAGAGCTGGCTCTGAGGAAGCTGGATCAGTGCAATACAGGGTAACTTAGTGACGGGATACTGGCCTCTCTGGAATTATTTCAGTGGGGTTGAGGGATGTAAGGTGGGCCAAAAATCCCCATCAGTTGTTGGGCATACCCTGGACTTAAAAACCCTCTGAAGGGAGAAGTTATGGAAATTATGGTATACTAGATTAAAGTCACTAGGACTCCAGGAACCATGAGCTGCAACTGAGCTAGGAAAAGGCTGGCTGGAACAGACTGGGGAATATATAAGCCCAGAGGCAGATGTCTGGGACAGGGGTTAGCTAAATGAAACCAAAGGAAACCTCCCATTCATGCCTCAGCTAAAACAATGCAAGCCAGCCTACAGGAAATAAATAACCTCAACAATTTCAAACCCTTTGGAGCCTACACAGGTATCAACCCATTCAATTCCAGATCAGTGCTCAGGCACAAAGGTACTGAACATTCCACGTCACTGTGTTACACAAAAACCTGTTTCACCTCGGAATCTTCACACCACTGTGCGATCTGAACAGGTACCCGTCCAAAGGAAATGTTAGACATTCCAAACCCATCAAAACCATTCTTTCCAATCAAAAAACAACCATCATCCACTCCAGCGCTCAGGAAACCTTTCCAGCCCTGAAAGGAGCAACAATAGCTCAGAGATTTGGCTGCAGTGGGGGTATAACTGGAGACCCCGAGCCCAGCATAAGGGAGAGAGAGAGAAAGTGAATTGGAAGGTGCAGCGAAAAGCGAAGGAGAAAGGAGAGAGAAGCAAGAAAAGAGAGTGAGAATCCTGCGCTGTGAGTGGGGCACTGTGAAACCAGTACAGCGAGACCAACTACTGAAACCTAACTACTAACCTCCACTTGACATCCGGAGGCGACTGAAGGTGTCCGGAGACACGAAGCACTGACCAGGGCAACACCATCCACATTCTCCACCAGCTGCAACAACAACCCGCTCCCAAAACCCCCAGGAGGAGGAAAAAATCCCAGGGTACTCACCGAGATAACAAGGTGTGGAGCTGGATGAACACAACAGGCCAAGCAGCATCATAGGAGCAGGAAAGCTTGACGTTTCGGGCCTAGACCTTTCTGATGAAGGGTCTAGGCC
>JAHRHZ010000012.1:70349480-70414290 GCA_024137785.1 Ginglymostoma cirratum | reverse complement strand
GGCCTAGACCCTTCATCAGAAAGGTCTAGGCCCGAAACGTCAAGCTTTCCTGCTCCTATGATGCTGCTTGGCCTGCTGTGTTCATCCAGCTCCACACCTTGTTATCTCGGATTCTCCAGCATCTGCAGTACCTATTATCTCTGATTCAATTTTAACCCCAGGGTACTCACCAGGCCGGTCCCACGTGTACAACCGCATCAACAGACACCGCCCGACTGACTGATCGGCAACGGCGCCCTTCGCAGAGTCCCAGCTACAGCAAGCGACTAGGGACAGAGCCAGTCAAAATCGCAGTTATCACATCAGGGTGAGCCTAAGGCCATCAAGACCTCTAACCCAGCTGGGCTAGTCATAGACAGGGAATGGGGGGCGGGGGTCAATGGTGTAGGGCGCCTCTAAGGAAGGGAAGTGGATTGGAACAGGTAACACTCTCTCTCTCTCTCTGCACTCCCCCCCCCATTGGTATAGTAACAGTCACCTATTGTATTTATTTTACCCATTGTATTTAATTAACTGGGAGACAGTCTCAGTCAGAGACGGGGAGGGTGTTCAATTTGATATTCACTTTCTTGTTTTGAAAATATGTCAATTTTGCTTGTTTGTTTAATAAAATCAGAGTTTTCTTGGCCTCTGAAATATCTGCCTCCAGTGTTTTTCCACCACACCACATCACACACATAAATTTAGTGTCAGAACCAGGCAGCACTCCCTACAAAGAAGAGCACATTCCTGAAGAAATTCACTTGCAACAGTTGTCTATGAGTTGGTGCATGCATTTCTGCCATTGTGCAGTTATTTGGGAAGCTTTGAGTCATTTTATCCTGCCATTGAAGACTGGGCCTAGTATTTGGAAAGAATGTGTTTTTTTTTCTAGGCAAATGACCTTGGGGCAAATGAAATGCAATGAGTAATTCTCTTGACAGCTTATGGACCCGCAGCTTTTTTGGTTATTTGGAAGCTAACTTTCCCAGAGGCACCAGATATGAAAACCATTCAAGAGTTGACAGATTCAGTTAAGGAATATTACGACGCTCAAGCCTCCTCTAATTCTGAGATATTATTGATTTTACTCGGCAATTCAAGAACCAGGGAAATCTATCTCAGGATTTTTGATTGGGTTAAGATGACTGGCAGAGGCACGTGATTGTGGATGCGTTTAGTGAGATGCTGAGAGACCATTTGGTGATTGGGAATAATGATGTAGCCAACCAAGAGCGGGTACTAGCTGAAGCCCAAGTGGACTTCAGACAGGCACTGTAGCTGGCTTTGTCATCAGAAAATGCGGCATGGAGCATATGAACTGCAGGGAATTCTGATGGAAATGGACACTCTCGCCAGTCTGACTGAGTTTGGGGAATGTCACTTGAGTAAACGCAATTGCATAGCCTCACCCAGGATGTATCCTGAACAGAGGGACTCTGTATCAGTTCACAGCAAAATCCCCAAACAAAGCCAGTTCTCGGCCAAAAGGTTAAAATTTTCTTCAGGATCTGGGCACGGCAAGCCATTGTGGTTGCTGCCAGTATGTGGACTGGAGACACCAAAAGAGTCACACTGGACCTAAATTGAGTAAGAGAACTCATAAGATGGTACCCATGACGGTGCACACCCTGGGAAGTCCACCTAAATCTGGTTTGGACAAGTTAAATTGCTTAGCAGCATCCAAATCAAAATAAACATCTTGTTAGATGGTCACCTGATTCTAATGGACAGCACAACTGTCGGACATAGTAAGGACTGCAGATACTAGAAGCCCAAGTCAATAGATATGAAGCTGGAAAAGTACAGCAGGTCTGACAGCATCTGATGAGCAGGAAAGTCAACGTTTTGGGCTGAAGCTTGATGGGGTGAAATTGCTTGAGAAAGATTCAACTTGATTGGCTCAACATTTTTTGATTAGAAAATGGCTGCCTGAGTGAAATTCTAATTAAATGCCTGGACATTTCCCAGGAAGGTCTAGGGACTATCGAAGGAGACAAGGCCACCCTCAATGTTGACCAGGAAGCAATTCCATGATTCACCCAGTGCTATTTACCTTTCAGGCAAAAGTAGAGGTAAAAATCAGAAGTCTGGAAAATGAAGGAATAGTCAAACCAGACCAGTTTGCAGAAAGAGCAGCACCGGTTGTACTGATTGTGAAGCTCAATGGGTCAGTTTGTCTTTGTGGGATTCTAAATAAACAGTAAACCAGTTTTCACAGCTGAATAAATACCCAATCCCTCACATAGATGATTTATATGCAAAACTGGTAAGGGAGCTGCTCTTCATGAAGCTGGACATGAGCCATGTGTACTTGCAAGTGTGGTTAGATGAGGACCCCCAGAAGTATTGCTATAATTAATACCCATAAGTGTTTGTACCAATGTACGAGACTGTCATTTGGGGTATCGTCAGCCTGTGCAATTTTTCAGTGGACGATGGAACACATTTTACAAGGTCTACCCCAGATCGCCATTTATCTGGATGACGTGCTAGTAACAGGGAAGACCAATAAGGAGCACTTAAAGAACTTGGATATAGACGTTTCTTCCAGGTGGCTGTAAGCCTTAGAAGGGAAGAATGTTGCATTCCAGGCTCTCCACGTGACCTATTGGGCTACAGATTCGACAATATCATATTACACCCGTTGGAAGATAAAGTGAGGGCAATCAAAGGTGCCCTGTCTCCCATGTCTGTACAGGAGCCTCGGTCTTGCCTTGGCTGGTGAATTATTACAGCAAGCTCATATATAACCTGGCCTCTGACCTGGCACCATTGCATCAACTGTCAAAAAAGGGTCAGCCTTGGAAATGGTCGCATAGTCAAGCCATAGCTTTCATGGAAGTGAAGAAACAGCTATCATCCTCTAAGGTGTTGGCACACTATGACCCCATGCAAGATCTGGTATTGACATGTGATGTCACCCCATACAGCATCAGAGTAGTAATAGCTCATAGATGGCCAAGTGGAGAGGAATGTTCAATAGCATTTGCATCCAAGACTTTGGCTAACGTAGAGCATAAATTCACCCAGATAGAGAAGGAAGGCTTGACAGTCATATTTGGAGTCAGAAAGCTCCACCAATACCTTTACACAAAAATTTGTAAAAATAATGGGCCACAAACTCCTTCTAGGTCAACTTAAAAAGGATAAAGCAGTACCACCCATAGCTTCAGGCAGAATTCATCATTGGGCTCTAACACTAAGTGCATATAATTACAAGTTGGAACACATTCTGTGAGGCCAAGTAGTAAATGTGGATGCATCGATCCGCCTCCCACTGCCAGATACACCACTTGGTATTGCCGCGGCTGGAAGAGTCTGTAAAAGTTTTAAATTTTCTGGACACATTTCCAGTCACAGCTGACAATATCAGACTTCGGACACAGAAAGAGCTGGTCCTGGCAAAACTGAAACAGCTTATGGTGATGGGGGAAACCAAAGAGTCGTCACAAGCAGAATTGGAACCTTTCTGGACCCAGAGAGACCAGGTCAGAGTAGAGGAGGGCATTTTGTTATGGGGAGCAAGAGTGATTGTCCTGAGAAAAGGTTGCTGTCAGGTATGAGCTGAACTCCACCAGGATCATCCATGGGTTTCCAAAATGAAGATGTTGGTGATAGGTTATGTCTGGTGGCCAGAATTGGATGCAGTCATAGCTGTGTTGGTGGGGCAGTGCCCAGAGTGCCATCAAGGGCAAAAATTACCACCAGCACCTCCCCCACATTCGTGGAAACGGCCTGGAATAGGTTACACCTCGGCTATGCAGGTCCTTTCATGGGCTCAATTTTCTTTGTCATTGTGGACCCTTACTGAAAGTGGCTGGACATGCATAGAGTTCATTTGTAAAATGTTGAAATGACAATAGAAAAATTATCTTTTGCAATACATGGACTGCCAGAATTGCTGGTCTCAAATAATGGGCCATCATTTACCAGCAGGGAATTTGAGTATTTCCTAAAGTTGAATGGTATTTCTCATATAAGGACCGCTCCATACCATCCATCATCCAATGGTCTGGCAGAAAGACTTTGAAGGCAGGCTTAACAAAAAAGCCTGCAGCTTCACTTGATACCAAACTGCCCCTGTTCCTATTTGAGTTTAGGATCACCCCTCATGGATCTACAGGAATAGCTCCAGTAGAGTTGTTAATGGTGAGAAGTCTCTGCACCAGGTTAAACCTGACCTTCCTGGACATGGCAGGGAGGGTGAAGCAGCATCAGGAATGTCAATGGGCACAAGACTCCTCTAAGTGAGAGGGATAGTTTAATTCAGGGGATGAAGTTTGGTGTCAGAACCATGAGAATGGCCCTGCATGGATAAGAGACATGGTCGATGTGAGGTCAGGTCCAGTGACGTATAAAGTTCAGGTGGGTTTGATGATCCTGAACAAGCATGTGGTCCATTTGAAAGCTGAGAACATGCAGAAGGTGTGGGACCAAAGTATGCCCAGCTCCCAACTGCCTTTTCGACTGTTCTGGAACCCATGGTTTCTCCCTTTCTGCTGAGAATTGAATGGTACATGTCAGAGCCTCAATGCCTTTGTTGCCTGAAGGAGAGAATGGATTTCTTCTGCGATGCTCTGGTCCCAAGAGTTGAGCTACTGTGTGCTATACACCATCTGTATTAGAGGCAGAGTTGGAGGAACCTGACCCAGTGCTAAAATGCCGCAGGAGGAGCTACAAAATAAAGCATCAGCCTATGTCCTCGGACTCAGAGGGGGAAGGATGTAATGATTGTAACGGGATCAGCCAGGTGGACCTCGTAAAATATGACTTCTCTGATTGGAGTTGTAAATCTGGTCCAATCAGCGAGCCCTGGCTGACAGATATAAACGGGGTGTCAGAGATTCTGCTCACTCTGAGAGCTGCTTTGAGGAAGTTGGATCAGTGTCAAGGACTCCCCATGTGTAAATGCAGGGTGAGTTAGTGACAGATACTGGCCTCTATGGAGTTATTTCAGGTTGTTTCTCCTTTTTGGGAGAGTCTAGGACCAGAGGTTATAATCTCACTGTAAATGGTTGCCCAATAGGACAAAGGTAAGGAGGTGTTCTTTCTCTGAGATGGAAGTGATTCTGTGGAATTCTTTACCACAGGGGATTAAGGTTGGGTTGTTAACTATATTCAAGGCTGAGATAGGTTGACTTTTAATGATTTAAGGGAATCAGGGTTAGGGGGAAAAGGCAGGAAAGTAGAGTTGAGGATTATCAAATCAACCATGATCTCATTGAATGGTAGAGCAGACTCAATGGGCTGAATGGCCTACTACTACCCTATGTCTTATGGACTTACTGTGCAAACAATGTAAATGGCTTGTTTGAATGTTTCTAAGCAGCTATTGCCAATCTTTTGCTGAGGCAAAATCATATAGTACATCTGTGAAATGTGGTATCAATTATGCTGATAGAAAAAATTACCTATTTGATTTTGAGGTTTAAAGTATAGTTGCCTAAAAAAAATAGTATTTATTGAATTGTATTTTTAGTGTTCAGTTACAGCAGAAGTCATGTTATATTAAATACTACCATATCATCCTTTCAGCAATTAACTGGAAGTTTGAAATTTTTAAAAAAATTTCTTAGTTTCTACATTGATCATAACAGCTTGTAAGTATGTGATCCACCAGTTATTTTATCACATTACATTATGGCTTTCCTCTATCCAAGTCAAAAAACAAACGTTCTCAAGTACATTTTTATGAAAATGGCCTCTTTTAATTTTGATGGGAGTATTACAAACCTGGGATGCTATATTAATTGCCATATAACATGATTTGATTGGAACTCATGCCAAAACTTTGCTGAACAGAAATGATGTATTACAGATATAGGATTTTTAAAGTCAGAAATGCAACATCTTTCTCAAGTGAGTGATGGAGTTTAGCTTAAATGACTTAACACAATGATCTTACTCAAAGGCAGAAAATAATGCCAAAAATCTGAAGATGCTGCCAAATTTGTCACTGTCTGATGTGCAAAACAGAAAAGCTCACTAATACTTACAACTATAAGTCTTTACTTAAGTTTTGATCCAGTCTCACACAGTCCAATAACACAAAGTAAATGTTAATCTTTTAAATTTCATGTTTCATTTATGAAATGTATGGAAGAATTCCTTAAATGAACAAAGTCAAATATTTTACAAGCATATTGCCAGTGATGAAGAACCTCTACAAACTGAAAGACCTGAGAAATTGAGATTGTTCTCCTTGGACTATAAGAGATTAGAAAGATATTTAATAAAAATTCTCAATTGTAAATGTTTTGATGGTATTGATAGTAATAAATGACTTGCACTCGTAGGAGAACAGATAAGCAGAGGATACAGTGTTAAGAGATTTGGCGAAAGACTAGGGGAAGCCCTTTCTTCTATTTGAGTTGTTATATCTTGGAATGCATTGTCTGAAAGGGTGGTGGAAGCAGACTGAATATCAGAGTAGAATTAGATATATTACATGCTCTTACCAAAGCAAATCACCCCCTGATAGTTTGAATCTAGGGCATTCTAGAGTCAAAGGAAGCACTGCAAGGCCATTCAGAAAACCTTATTAAAGAGTTTTAAGATTGATCTCAAGTCCAGGGTGAAGTTTGCTGCAGCTGGCTCTGCCAAATTAAAAAAAATGTGTGGCCTCCATAAAATGCAATTGCACATCAGTGGTGTGGAGAGAAGACAGCAGAGGAAATCACGAGACATCAAACTTGTCCAAGATTCTGGTTCCTGCATATCCTGGGCTACCTATAGGATAACCTTCTGAGTGTGGATTGCTCTTAACAAGTCATTTACAAATGCTGACTGGAATCCTACCAAATACCTCAAATGATAAAAATCGGCATCTTCATCTTGGGCTACAAACAAGGAAGAAGGGAAATACAATTAAAAAATGATGCATTTTCAGGACTGTCAAGAAAGAATAGGTGAATGAGAGTAATTGCTACCTCTTTTAGAAAATCTGTACATACAATAGGTTGAATTGTCTCTTTCAGCACCATATGAACCAATGAATAATTGACTTCAAATAAATTCTAGGGTATTTACAAATTTTCAACAGTAACCATGTCTAACTTTTAAGTGTAGATGAAGTTCATGCAAATCAATTTTCGATAAACTATAAATTAAATTTCACACTACTTTTCTCCAAGCACAAAAAGATAACTGGGCAATGGAGATGTGTTTCTTTCGGAGCTATAAGTTGTTAATGTAGATACCGTAGCACGCTACATGGCCACACTCAGGAAGTTTTTCTGCAGGTTCAATTTTGTAACAGTTTTGTCTGTCCAGGCAGCAGATCCATTGGCAGTTTAGTTAAATCATCCCACCTGGGGAACACAGTACTCCAGCAAAGCTTGACAAATCTAACTAGGTTTGCTTAGCAGATCATAAAATAGAAATCATCTTGGGACGCAGCTCAGTTGCAGTGTTTTTTTGATCTAAGTGACTAGCATGTACATAAAAAGATGATATTATCATCGCCATTATACTTAAAAACAGCATCACTTTCTGGCAACACAAAACCTGAATCAGACTGACTTGTCTAATCTAGAATCAATAACCTGTATTTGTTTCTCTTTTCAGGCTATGCACAGATACTTGGAAGCTACAATAACAAACTTGTACAATCTCTCCTTTATTTATCAACTAGTTCAAATCTGATACTGCTAATATCCTCTCCCTTGAGTGTTCTACTTTGTTTTCAGTATTTCAGGCCCAGTTTCAGAAATACAATGAGGAAATGTCTTTAATGTTTTCTCAAGACAAACAGAGCTCTTTTATGTCACAGATTTGGTCCATGGCACTTAATAATACCTTTTTCATTATAATATTTTTAGACATTGGATACATCTGGAAAAATATTCAAGCAGATAATTAGATTGCTTTAGAAATGTGTCTGTTGTGGTTTCCTGGATCCCAAAGAAGGCAGTTCTTTATGAATCCCTTGGCCGTTGTCTCCACAAAAATCTGCTTTGTAAATCGGCCCACACTAAAGCATGTGGAAAACATTTTTTGGCTGAAACTGGAAACCATTCATGTGGCTTTGGGATTGGGGAAGCTTCAGCTGCCAACATCAATACAACTTTGTACTACAAACCAAAATGGTCGTTTAGACATGTGTACTTTCATACTTGCAAATGTGCTGAGGTCAAATATTTTCAATCATGCGTTTTTTTTTGTTCTTCGCACTGCATCAGATTTCACAACTTTGTGCCCAGGAAATGAGACTGTCGTACAATAAACACAAATCATTCATACTGACAGAGCATATTAGGTTCAAAACCTAAGCAATGACTGTAATTGCTCTCCAAGGCTCTGGTTCAAGGTAACTGTTGATTTAGCTCAGTTGGTTTAAATCAGTGCTGGAAGGTCTTAACGTGAAAAGATCTCACTTAAACAAACAGGTTAGGCCACATTACATCTGTACCATTAGGTCCCACAGGTATTAGCACAGAGCACCAGCTAACATTTAAAAAGATTGTGTTTGCCTGACCACTGCGGGCAGTAATTACAAAAGTCTACATCTTTTGTCAGACCTGGCATAACCTTTCCTTCTGGCAAAGTGATGACAGCTCCTGACTGAACAAAAATAATGTTTCCATTCAGGATGAAATCCATCCAACTTTCTACAGATGTTCTCCCATCCTGATTGTAATTGCGGCAGCACACTTTGATCAAGGAACTGGGGAAACTTTTCAGTGTGCTTGGTAACCTTTACAACTGGGGCTCATGCTTGTTGAGACTACACTAGGGATATTTAAAAAAAGTCAGTACAATCCATATCTATTTCTGTGTTGAATTTTGAAAACACAACCTACCAGATTTTCTGTAGAAATGTATAGAATCAAGAACATTACTGATTTATATTCTAACAAGTTCACAAGTAGACTGCACAAACTGTAAGTAAAAAGAAAATCATGTCTTCTTATTAATGGCTTTATGTACAAAATAATTTCTAAATGAACAAATCATTGAAAGCAATGGTTCATTTTTGGATGGTGAAAAACCAAAGGTTTTCAAAATTATCGATACCAATTATCAAAATTCAAAATCATCAATTAAAGACATTTTGGGGAAATCTCTTGACAGCAAAAACTGTTGCAGCAGCATGAAATGTTTTGCCTGGAAGCGCAGGTGAAGGTGTGATCATAGGCTAAGAGTTGGAATAAGCTCACATTCAGGCATGGGGATTGTGACTTGTGATAGCCAGATGCATGGTCCCTTTAAGACTGGCTGCTCATTATCGCAACACAAAGTCCTTCAGAAAATGTTCTGCCGATTAACTCCACATTTAGCAGTGGTCCCTACAAATGTGGTTAATAAAATTAAAAGCAAGCCTGCACCTCTAAAAGTGTCAGTGAACTCCCATTACCATTGCTGTTAGAATATTCTCAGAAGAGCTTTGATGGAAGTGAGAAGATAAAAATGGAACAAAGAAACCAAAGCTGCCAGATTCTCAGCTGTTCCACTAGAGGTCTCAGTGGTGGCGATGGAAATGAGGAGAGAGCTGATGCTTCCACAGGGGTGAGAAGGACCTTGATGCAGGCAAGGAATGGGAGTAGGTGGCCACACAGTCAATTCCCAGTTCTAGCCAGTCAATCTGGCTAGAATTACCTGGGTGCCACAACAACAAGTTAAACAATGTCACCACAATGGTCAAAGTCAGTGAATGCATTTCTAAAGGACCTCTCCAAACCATTGCCTCAGCAACATCTCACCCCAACTCAACATGTCACAGCCCCAACACCCACCTCTCAGTAATCAGGGGTCATATCTAACATTCTGATGTGCTGCATCACCCTCAAACAGTTAAGCACTAATCCTAGCCTTACACACTCCTCTTGTAACTTCTGTATTCAGGAAGTCAACAGTACAGTTACATGTTAAAATAAATCAAAGAATTGCTGCAGATCTGAAACAAAAACAGAAATTGATCCAAAACTTACGATGGTCGTGAAATCACTATGACTCTAAAATAATGTCTCAGCAGTTATAATAATCCTGAAAAAAAATCAGATTGTGCAGTTTTAAAGAAGTTTCATGAAGTGTATACTGGTCATTAGGCACAAACGGGCAGCAACCAGTCTGGGGCATAGTGCAGCAGGTGTTTCAGCTCATTGGAGGGTGAGGTTGTAGATGAATTCTGCAGAGGCTGAAGCAATGAGGTAGTGTAGTGCAGAGTGACAGGGAAGCACATTTAGATGTTTGCTGGATGGGCAGGCCTGTCAGAAGGTTCATTGTCACTATCAAAGGCCATGGAGGAATCTGGCTCCATCTTGGCATAGGACTTTGCAGAAAACTGAAGCTTATCTTTTCCAGTAACAAAGTGGTGGTCAACTCCATAACATCACTTCGAGATGCAGCTGTGGTGGCCAATTTCTCGATTTCTATTGCAGTCCTCGCTGACGTCTTGTAGCATTTAGTTGCCATAGTGTCAGCTCAGAATTATGTCATGAAATTGGTGCTTGCTTCCATTCAGGTCTAGTGTGCTCTCATCATAACTGTTGACCCCATGCTGAAAAGGGTATAAAGAATCTCCTAGTAGTTCTGCAACATGTAATAAAAATTGAAGGAGCTGGAGAAACTCGGCAGGTCTGGCAGCATCTGTGGAGAAAGAACCAAAGTTAATGTTTCAACTCTCTAAAATGACTCTTCAGTGAAACTTCACAATCTGTGTTTTTTAAAGATTATTATGGCTGCTGAAGCATTGCTTTGGAGTCATAGGGGCTTCACAACCATCATAAGTTTTTGATCAATTTCAGTTTTTGTTTCAGATCTCAAGCATCTGCAGCTCTTTGCTTTGTTTTATATGTAACTGCTCTGTTAACTTCCTGAAATCTTACCTAAACCGTCAACAACCACAACCCACTTCTTTTGCTCTAATGATGATTCCAACCAGTGGAGATTTTCCCCCGATTCTTCTTGACTCTAGCTTTGCTGGAGCTCCTGGATACCATACTCAGTCAAATGGGACCTCAATATCAAGGGCTGTCATTCTCCCCGACCTGTGGAACTCAGCTCTTTTGTCCATGTTTGAACAAAAGCTGTAATGAGGTCAGGAGCTGAGTGGCCCTGGCAGAACCCGAACTCTCCATCACCGATGACACTTACAGTCATTTTACTAATGATTGAGAATAGACTGATGGGATGGTATTTGGCTATGTTGGATTTATCCTGTTATTTGTGCACACTACATAACTGGGCAATTTTCCACTTTGCTGAGCAGATGACTACACTGTGGTGTTATTTCAACCAGAACATGAAGGCATTAGAGAGGGCATAGAAAAGATTTACAAGAGTTTTGTTCCAGGAATAAGGGACTTCAATTATGTGGGTAGCTGGGCTACTGAGAGAAGAGAAGGTCGAGTGATGATTCAGTTGAGGTGTTCAAAATCATGAGTGATGTGGGCAGAATTTTTTTTCATTCGATCATGAAATGTAGACATCATCGGTTAGGCTAGCATTTATTGCACATCCCTAATTGCCCACATTACTATGGGTCTGGAATCACATTTAGGCTGGACCAGGTAAAGATGGCAAATTTCCTTCCCTAAAGGACCTTAACAACCAGACTGTTTTTTGTTTACAACATTTGAGAATGGCTCCATATTTCTGCTGAATTCAAATTTCACCATGTGACAATGGTCAGATTCAATCCCATGCTGCCAGAACATTAGCCTGGAGTTCTGGCTTACTTGTCCGGTGACATCTTCCTATGCCCTCATCTCCACCAGAGAAATGTTCCCATGGTAAAAAAAAGGGACTCTGACTGAAGTGGAACAGCAGAAGAACCAAAGTTAAGATGAACAAAAAAGAAATTATGGAGTGAATAGTCAGATTTTGTAGAGGCTTTAGAAATTGCAAAATTATTTGTAGAGAAGAGAATTGGTGAGCTAAGGCAAAAAGACTGAGTGGCTGAGTTCATCTTGCAGGATATCGGCATGCACATATAATAGGGCTGAGTGGCCTCTTTCTACACTGTAACTATGCTGTAATTCTACATTTCATGCCCAGAAAGTGAATAATTATAAATGTTGAGTCTTAATCCATTAGGTTATTAATGGGTTGCTGAAAATTTTAGGTGTATCAAATTTTTTAAAAATGAAATTGTACTTTTCCTTTCAGTGTCTTTCTTCATTCGCTGTTAATTCAATCTTCCTTTTCATGTCATTATCAATTGCTCTGTACCTGATTTTATATTGGTTTTATTCACTCTAATTCAAACTCCTCTTAGTTCTTTCTCTTTTTAGTTCTCATTTCCTTCATCTCATTCATAAAGGAGATACATTGTTTGTCTTGTTGTTTACCAAAGTCCCAGATGGACAAACATTGCATTGTTATCAATTTACTCTTCCAGAAAATTTGTAGGCAGATATTTTAAAAACATAAACAAACATGTCTAACAGGGCATACTTTGAAATGCCTCTCGCTTCAGCAAAATCTAGGCAGTTGTAATTACAGTTCTACTGCTATAATAAATCATGCCATATGCTTTTACTAGGAGACCATCTGCAACCAAGAAAAACATTCATATCAGTTGACACAGTTTTAAAAATATTTTTGTTCTTCTGATACTAATAATCATTTTTAATTGATATGAATTTGTAACCTAAGCACACATAGAGAATAATTGGCATATTATCCATCTTTGGCTTCTTCTTATTTCTTATATGCACCTCTCCACACCTCCTCTGACCGATTTATCGTGCTGTTGTATGACATTCAGAACTGGATGAGAAGACATTTCATCCAGTTAAATGTTGGAAGACTGAAGCCATCTTAATCCATTGAAGCCCATACACTTAGAGTTAAAATTGGATCATTGCTTTCAACCTTTGTCACAGTCTCTGATTTTTGCCACCAAATCATACTACTCTTGCCATTATCGGAGCCTGAGATTGTTCACCACCTTCGTGATCAAGTTGGTCCTGAGCTGAGCTTCCAGTCACATATGAATCATAAACTTGCTGCCTTATTTCTATAGCATTGCTCATTTCACCCGACTTATTTCATCTATTGCAAAAACTCTCATTTATGTCTTTAGTTAATATGCTTTCCTTGCTGATTTCTCACTTGGCATCTTCTGTAAATTTGAGCTCGTCCAAATGCTGCCCACATTTTAATTCACAGCAGGTCCCATTCACTCAACTCCCTGGTACTTGCTATGCAATGTTGGTTCCCTGTCCCCAGTGTTTCAAAATTAAAACATCCGTCTTTGGTTTCAAATTTCTCAATGGCATTGCTCATTGTTATATCTGTAATCTCCTTCAAATTGACAATCTTCTGAGATCTCTGAACCTTTCCAATTTTGACCTTCTGCACACCCTTAGTTTTCATGATTCTACCGGTGATGGCTATGTTTTCAACTTCATGAGCCCTAAGCTGTGGAATTTCCTCCCAAGACTTCTCTTGCTGTCTACTTTTTTAAGACATTTCTTAAAACCTATGCCTTTGTGGTTGACCCTCCACTGTCCTCTGCAGTGGTCTAACAAGCTACTCAGTTCAAAGGGGTGGCCCACAAATCCTAGCCTTGCCAGCAATATCCATATCTCCGAGAGAATAAATGAACAAAATGTTAGGTCATCTTTCCTAATATCCCCTTTTGCAGCTTGTGTAGAGTACCTTGGACCATTTTTAATAGGCTATTGAGGTTGACTTTGCTGTAGTGAGGTCCTCAAGACTAGTTGTGTCCCTCAGATGTTGTGCGCTTGAAAAAGTTTAAAAATATCATGACAACATCACCCTAGGAAGCACCCGCAGAGTTGCAGTTTGCTAAATCATGACAAGTAGTGATATGGAGTAAGTTCTGGTGAGGTTTTCCTGACATGAACTTATTTCAGTGCAATGGTTTTCTTTGGTAGGAATTACTATCAGACTATTTAATGACAATCAGCAAAAGCTTTACAGGGTTGGGGATTGTACGTTTGTGTGTTAAATTTAAAAGCCTGGATAAGCTGCTGCTTCTTGGCAAACTATCAATGATCAAGCAGTTTCACAGCAATGAGATATTTACAGGCTGAAAGTCAGAGGAACATTTTTAATTCCTTGCATAATATGCTAATACTAGGGAAAATGAGGGAACCTTCAATTTTAAGAACATTTGAACATATGGGTTGGGAAGAGGAGTAGGCCATTCAGCTCTTTGAGCCTGCTCCACTATTCCATAACATTATGGCTATTTGAATTAATCAACATTTCGGCCTATCCTTGATAACCTTTCACCCCTTTCCTTATCAAAAATATACCTCTGCTTTAAAAGTATTCAGTGTTTCCTTCCACCACTTTCTGAGGAAGAGTTCCAAAGACTCACAACCCTCTGAGAGAACCTTTTTATTAAACTTGATCTCTGTCTTAAATTGGTGGCTCCTAAATCTAAGAAAAAAGACTCCTCATTCTAGATTTTCCCACAAGAGGAAACTTCCTCCCAACATGCACCATCAAAGCGTCGCAGGATCCTACGTTTTTCAATCAAGCCACCTCTTACTCTTTTAAACTCTAGCACCTTCAAGACTAACCTGTCCATCCTTTCCTCATAAAACAACCCGTTCATTTGAGATATTAAAACAGCAAAACGTTTCTGAACTGTTTTCAATATATTTACATACCTCATTCAACAAGATGACCAATGCTGCAGCATATTCCAGATGTTGTCTCACCACTGCCCTATATAACTGAGGTTTAACCTCCTTATTTTTGTTTCAATTTCCCTTGAAATGAACAAAAACATTCTTTTAGCTCTTTAATGTTTTTTGTTTATTCTGTCCAACCTTTTGACCTTCCACCATGTTTGTGTAATTAAATGCTTTTTTGTTATACTTGATACAATCTTTAACATTTTTAGTTAACCACAGATGGCAGCTCTTACTTTCCTTTCTCCTTGAAATGTGTTTTTTCTTTGTGTCCTGAAATTCCCTTTTAAATGACTGCTGTTTTATCTCTATAGACTACCCCTTAACCTAATTTCCTGGATCACCTTAACAAATTCTGCTTTATGCCCTCATAATTGCTCTTATCTAAATTTCTAAAAAATATAGTCTTGAACAAATCCTTCTCTTCCTCAAAGGATGTAAGATTAAAGTATATTATGGTTGTTTCTTCCTAGAAATGCTTTCAATACGATGTCCCTAGTTAATCCTGTTTTGTTATACAATCCAATGTCTAGTGTGGCATGTTCTCTGGCTGGTATCAGGACATGCTGTTCTGAAAAAAACTATCCAAAACATTTATAAACTCCATCTATGGTACCTTTGCTCATCTGATTTTTCAATCTATATGCGATGAAAATCCCCGGTGATTATCAGGTTACCTTTTTGACAAGCATTCAGCGTTTTACTGCCAATGTTTTTGTTCTCTCTCCCCCACACTCAGTATGTAACCCAAGAACTACAGTGAAATTCAAGATGGCACCAAGACAGGGCGACTCTTTCTGAGCTCTCTACAGATACATTCTTATTCTCACATTTCTTACAATCGTTTTGCACTTTTAAACCCCAATTCTAAATCTGTCCGTAACTTTGTATGCCTCACTCTGTTCAATCACTCTATGGTCAAAAATCATACGGCACCAGGTTATAGTCCAACAGGTTTATTTGAAGACACAAGCTTTCAGAGTCTCACTCTTTCTTCAGATGTCAGTGAGAGAGGTGGCATCACACATAAAATTTATAAGCAAAAGGTCAAAGGGTCATCGAACTGATGCGGCGTTGAACAAACCTAAGATGGCTGTTAGATCTTTAATCAGTCAGAAAGGATTAATATACAAATTCCTGAATTTCTTCTAAGTCACCGCCCAAGATAACTAAAGGTTTTATCAGTTTCCTCAGCATACCAGGGGTGAAAATGGTCAGATAATGCAATGTAGGTGTGAGGCCTTGTTTAGAATCTGTGTATCAAATTGGAGTCAGACTGGTTTTATTTCCAAAGTAGGAATTTATAAAATGCCACTGTCTACAAATTGTGTGCTTTTTGAACTAAATAGAATGTACCTGCAATTACAAATCTACAAATGCAAATTCACCCCATAGATTTGTGCGTGTGCATGTGCGTGTGCATGCGCATGCGCAATGGGGTCACTTGTGGTGCGACGTGAACCCAAGATCCCAGTTAAGGCCAGTCTGACTCCAAGTTGATACACAGTCTGATTCTAAACAAGGCCTCACACCTACATTGCGTTGTCTGACCTGGGATGTCACCCCTGGTATGCTGAGGGAACTGATAAAATCTTTAGTTATCTCAGGGCAGTGACTTGGAGAAATTCAGGAATTTTGCATATTAATCCTTTCTAACTGATTAAAGGTTTAACAGCCACCTTAGGTTTGTTCAACACCGCATCAGTTTGATGACCCTTTGATCTTTTGTTTATAAATTCTGTGTCTGATGCCACCTCTCTCACTGACATCTGAAGAAAGAGTGAGACTCCGAAAGCTTGTGCCTTCAAATAAACCTGCTGGACTATAACCTGATGTCGCGTGGTTTTTAACCTTGACCACCCCAGTCCAACACCAGCACCTCCACATCACAATCACTCTATGTTCTGCATGTCCTTGTATGTTAAGATCTGCCTATACTGCATGCAAACTAAAACTTTTCACTGTACTTAGGTACATGTGAAAATAACAACTCAAATCAAAATCAAATTGAATGTGTCCGAGCAAAACAAAGAACTTCTCATCATATCAACACCGAGTAACTCACAGTAGCCTCTAGTATGGATTTATTTACAACTTAGTCACCCATAAATCTTCCTTGCAAATTCTTCATCCCTAGCTATCTTTCCTGTCTTCTTACCAAAGTGTAAACTTACAACCAATTCCAAGTTGGCAATAGTGTTGTAGGCGTGAACTGGCTAACTAGGTAATGTTTGCCTCCTGTATTTGTCAACAAATGTTTGACCTGAAACAAAAGCCAAACTGATATTTATACTGTTCTTATGTATGTACATCTCCATCAGTTTCCAGCCTTGATCTTATTTGTGACTTAATGACTTTAGCACACTGCAAAAGAGCTTCACCAGTCTTCATGCAATATCTTCCCTCACCAGGTATAACCCTTTAGCGTCTCACATCAAAAACCTGCCTGCCCTCTATGCAGTGTCCTCAGTACATCAGTAGATCTCACCAGCTTTTTCCCACATGCACCAGCGCCAACAGCCACCAACTGTTATCTCACTCATACATTTCAAATTTTCTTGTTGCAGGAGAAGACAGCCTATTACAGGGAAGAGAGAGAGACCAGAGGCATACAGGCATGCTTGGTTTAGTGATATACTTAACCATCTCCTTTGAGGTGATGGTCTAGTGGTATTATCACTGGGCTGTTAATCCAGAGACCCAGATAACATTCTGGGGACATGGGTTCAAATCTTTCCGCGACAGATGCTGGAATTTGAATTCAATAAATATCTGAAATTAAGAATCTAATGATGACCATGGATCCATTGTCGATTGTTGGAAAAACCCATCTGGTTCACCAAAGCCCCTTAAGGGAAGGAAATTGCCATCCATACCTGGTCTGGCCTATATGTGACTCCAGACCCACAGCAATGTGGTTGACTCTTCACTGCCCTCTGGGCAATTAGGGATGAGCAATACATGCTGCCTAGCCAGTGACGGCCTCATCCTGTGAATGAATAAAGAATAAAAAGAAGTAAAGCACTCCATGAGAAATAAAAAAGACACTTCCTGACAGCCATTGATTGGATGAGGCCACCAGAAGTGCCAAATATTGTCACTCAACATGGCTCGAGGCTAAATGGATTTGTCATTATTATGTTTGTGAAACCACTGACATAGCCTGTGAGGACAGTCATTGGCAGAATATAAAAGCTGGCTTGAAAGACCAAGCTCTCTTTAACCCACTATGATTTTTAAGAAATACAAAGTTACAAAAAGTACCTTTTAAAAAGGCTTGGATGTTCTGATCTGGTCAGAACATGCAAAAGAATTTGATCATCTGTAATTTCTAATAAGTGTTTGTCAAAATTAATTGGCACATTTGAATGGAAGCATAGGATTCTCTTAAGCTAAAACTGATGGGGTTAAATTTGATAAAATCGAAAAATGAGCTGGAGATCACAATGTGGGAGTAACCTGTGCTCGTTGATTGCATGGATCTTGTTTCTCTTTATTTCAGTGTTTTCCGCATCCATCCTGTTTTAATACAAGTATAAAATGCCGTGGATGTGGGAAATGTGAAATAAAAATGGATAATATTAGAAGTGCTCAAGAATTCTTGTAGCATCTGTGGAAAGAGGACCACAGATAGGTTTCAAGTCTGTGATGTTTTGTTAGGTGTTAGGCATTGCTTCTAGGCCTCAGGATGTGACAGTATGAACAATTCTGATGATAAATCACAACCTTGGAACGGTAACTGTTTTGGCCTCCACAGGTGATCCCAGACCTATTTAACATTTCAGGAATTTTCAGTTTTTTTTTGTTCCAGCCAGCACTAACTGTGGGGGACGATAGCAGGGTTCAAGCCTAGAAGGCCCTGATGTAGTGCATAGGATCACAGGAACTGGTAAAGAAACATGGAAGACAGTCTCTAAGGAAATCCACTATGATAATTATTGAATTTTGTATCATAGTGGAAAGATTTCCTTTAAAATCGTGCTTCTCAGTGACCCTCCATAAATGTCTTCCCTGCACATGCCTTTCTAACAATAAAATATTTCTGATTTACCTCCTTGCAAGTTAAAAGAATACAAGACCTCGGGGGAGGCAGAGACGGAGAGAAATGAGTAGTGGGTGCAATGAAGCTGTATCAACAAACATATTGATTATCAGTATTTTTGGTCAGCATTTGCCCAGAACCATGACCATCCTCCGGATGTTCCGGTTTCTTCCCACAGTCCAAAGATGTGCAGGCTGGGTGAATTGTCTATGCTAAATTGCCCGTAGTGTTCAGGGATGTGTAGATTAGGTGGGTTGTAAGGGGATGGACCTGGGTGGGATGCTGTGAGGGTCAGTGTGGACCTGTTGGGCTGAAGGGCCTGTTTCCACACTGCAGGGATTCTATGATTCTGTATGATTTGTCAACAGTAAATGACATGTCGGTGCCACTAAACAAATGCCAAACCAGGACAATGTTACATTCAGAAACACTGAGTAATCAAAATGCAACTAGGATAATGTCTAAGATGCACCACAAACAAAATAATTCCGACCAACATTCTGAAAACATCCTCCGGCAAGTATGGCATAACTTAAGCTGGATGGAGTAAGCCAACTAACAATGTTTCAGAGAGTTGCAAATTTGGTGCTCTGTGTTAAAGTACACTCAGACAAAATGTTGCTTAATTTTCTCTCATGTAAGTAGTTTGATTCTTTAATGTAAATGTTTGGTTTAAAAAAATGGGGGTTACTGTGATATAATGCGCCCATACTTTCAGAAGAGCACATTAGATTGCTGTCAATCACTATTACACTGACACAGGATCTAACATATTAGTCCTACGACTGGTAGTCTATCTGCAAGCAGCAAGAGAAGAGATCAGATGTAGCATTCTTGGTTTCCCAATGAATGTTATCTGCATATAGAACTTCAACTTAGAAAAGAGCTACCTTTATTATATTACCAATCCTTGCACGTGATTAGTAAATTTATGTTGCAGAGAAATATGTAGCAGTTAGTGGCACTTGCTCAAGAAAAAAGGAGGCATATGTCATGTACAGACAACCAGGATCAAGTGAATCCCGAGAGGAGTATAAGGGCAGGAGGAGTATATGTAGAGGAAAATAAGGAGGGCAAAATGGGGACATGAGATAGTTTTGGCAAATACAGTTAAGGACAATCCATAGAGATTACATTAAGGCTAAAAGAGTAACTGGGGAAAATAGGGCCCCTTAAAGATCAATGTGGCTGTCTATATGTGGAACCACAGGAGATGGGTGAGACACTAAATGAATATTTTGCGTCAGTATTTACCATGGAGAAGGACACGGAAACACGTGTAGTTGGGGAAATAAATAGTGATATCTTGAAAAGAGTTCATATTACAGAAGGGAAGGTGCTGGAGGTCCTAAAATGCCAAAAGGTAGTTAAATCCCCAGGATCTGATTAGGTGCTTCCCAGAACTTTGTGGGACACTGGGTAAGAGATTGCTGGGCCCCTTGCCGAGAGATTTGTAACATTGGCAGCCACAGGTGGGATGTTGGAAGACTGGAAGGTGGCTAATATAGTGTCATTTTTGAAGGCAGGCTGTAAGGAAAAGCCAGGAATCTAATAGATCGGTGAGCCTGATGTCAGTGGTGGGTATGTTGTTGGAGGTGATTCTGAGGAATGTACAGGCATTTGGAAAGGTAAGGACTGGGAAATCATGTCTCACTAACTTGATAGGGTTTTTTGAAGAGGTGACAAAGAAGATTGATGAAGGTAGAGCAGTAGTTGTCTACATGGATGCCAGCAAAACATTCGACAAGTCTCCGCTTGGTAGTCTGGTCAGTAAGTTTAGATCACATGGGATCCAGGGAGCTAGCTAATTGAATACAAAACTAGCTTGAAGGAAGGAGACAGAGGGTGGTGGTAGAGGGTTGCTTTTCAGACTGGAGGCCTGCGTACAACGGTGTGCCACAAGTATCAGTGCTGAATCCACGGGTTTTTGTCATTTATATAAATGATTGGGATGTGAATAAAGGGGACATGGTTAGTAAGTTCGCAGATGATGAAAATAGGTTGTGGATTGGATAGTGAAGGAGATTATCTCAGCGTACAATGGGACCTTGATCTGATGGGCCAATGATCCAAGGAGTGGCAGCTGGAGTTTAATTGAGATTAATGTGAGCTGTTGCATTTTAGTAAGGCAAACCAGGGAAGGACTTATACAATTAATGGTAGGGCCCTGGGCAGTGTTGATGAACAATGAGACCTAGGACTGCAGGTGCATAACTCCTTGAAAATGGAGTTGCAGGGAGACCGGGTGGTGAAGAAGGGTTTGGCATGCTTGCCTTCATGCAAGAACATTTTGTATTGGGAATTGGGATGTCATGATGTGGCTGTACAGGACATTGGTGAGGCCACTTTTATAATACTGCATGCATTTCTGGCCGCCCTGTTGTTAAACTTGAGAGGGCGCAGAAAAGATATACAGGGATGTTGCTGGGACTGGAAGGTTTGAGTTATAGGGAGAGGCTGAATAGGCTGGGGCTTTCACCCCTGAAACATCTGAGGCTGAGGGGTGACCTTCTAGTGGTGTATAAAATCACGAGGTGCATGGTTAGGGTGAATAGCCAAGGTCTTTTTACTAGGGTGGGGAGTCCAAAATTAGAGGGCATAAATTTAAGGTGGAAGGGCAAAGATTTAAAACAGACATGAGGAATAACTTTAATAGGCAGAGGGTGTGCGTGTTTGGAATGAGCTGCCAGAGGAAGTGATGGAGGCTGGTACAATTACAATATTTAAAAGGCATCTGAATGGGTATATGAATAGGAAGAGTTTACAGGGATATGGACCAAATGCTGGCAAATGGGACTAGGTCAGATTGGGATGCCTGGATAGCATGGATGACTTGGTCTGAAGGGTTGTTTCCATGCTGCACTACTCTTTAACTCTATGACTTTATGTCACCAAACATCATGAAGAAGTGTGCAATCCTGGCAAAGTCATGGGCACAATTCACTTCTTTGTCTCTTGCAAGACAGAATAAAATGTCATTAGCTGTCATTGAGTAGATGACCTCAGTGATCTTTGTTAACCAACAATTGATAAAAAAACTACCATGTTTTGCAAACATCTGGAGCACCAGACTATGATGAGGCAACTGTATGAAAGGTCGTCACAGCTCACCTTCATTACTATTGAAAATAACTCTCAGCCCTTTTAATGTTGCATTTCTGACTACATTAGATTGTCTATTCAAGTAAAAATAACATTGCCAATGTCTCACATATTTTTCCTTGCTGAGGTTTAGGTAGAAGGACTGCTGTTTGAACACTCTGATCAGGTATGACCTTCAGCTGAGAGCCTTCCTCCCTTTCTACATCTTCTAGCAGCTTTACCTGTTCATTTTTATAACCATGAAAATACTGTATTTCAAGGGAAATGCCAACAACTGCACCAATGTATGGGGCATTTGGGTAGAATCCTTGAAATCAGCAGAGTATGCTTCAGCAACTACCACAGCATTCACTATCTACTTTTTCAACATGACACAACCCCGGACTATGCAATCATAACAACAGCCAAACAGATCAGTCATCAATTAACTTGTTAGTAGTTAATAGCATTTTAGCGCTTCAGTAGTCGTGGCTGAGTGGTTAAGGCAACGGATTAGAAATCTATTGGGGTTTCCCTACGCACATTCGAATCCTGCAGACTACGTTTCCTCAACTTGGGCAGCATGGTGGCTCAGTGGTTAGCACTGCTGCCTCACAGCACCAGGGACCCGGGTTTGATTCCAGCCTCTGGTGACTGTCTGTGTGAATATCCTCCGGATGCTCTGTTTCCTCCCACAGTCCAAAGATGTGCCAAGTTAGGTGGATTAGCCATGCTATAGTGCCCAGGGATGTTTAGATTAGGTGGGTTAGACAGGGGGAATGGGCCTGGGTGGGATGATCTTCGGCGGGGCGGTGTGACTGTTGGGCCAAATATCTTGTTTCCACACTGTAGGGATTCTATGACTCTTAAATAGTTTTGGTGAGGAAGTGTCCTTCCAGCTGCTTCTTTTTATTTTATTGTGTGAGTGAGTGTTGCCGGAAGACTGGCCTCTATTGCCCGTCCCTAGTCGCCATTGAGAAGGTGGTGGTGAGCTGCCTTCTTGAACTGCTGCAGACCACCTTCTGCAGGTTAACCCATAATGCCTTTAGGGAGGGAATTCCAGGATTTTGATCTAGCAATAGTGAAAGAATGATAATATATTTCTAAGTCAGGATGCTGAGTGGCTTGGAGTGGAACTGTCAGGTGGTGGTATTCCCACGTATCTGCTGCCCTTGTCCTTCTAGATGGAAGTGGTCATGGGTTTGGAAGGCGCTGTCTTAGGATCTTCGGTGAATTTCTGCACTGCATATTGTAGATAGTGCACACTTCTGCTACTGAGCGTCAGTGGTGAAGGGAGTGGATGCTTATGGATATTGTGCAAATCAAGTGGGCTGCTTTGGCCTGGATGGTGTCAAGTTTCTTCAATTTTGTTACAGCTGCACCCATCCAGGCAATTGGGGAGTATTCCATCACTTTATATGCACCAAAGGAAGAAAATAGGCAACAATTGGCTTGATACTGCTGACTTGTTTGTTGGAAATATCAAAAGCTGTAACAGTTTATTTTCTATGTATGGAACATGTACCAGAAGACAAACTGATGGTGTTTGCTTGCAGGAATTTCTGCTACATCACCATAATTTTGGCAGAAGTATGATAGAAACTCTTTTTTTCGGGGACTTTAGCAAAACTGTGGATGCAACTGAAACAATTTCATTGAAACTTTGGACAAAACTCATGACAAATTCCATTCACAGACTATCACCTGGAGAAGAACATTGTTCATTAAACAGTGCAAAGAACGTGCTACACATACAGAGGGAATTTTCAATCCTTTAAAATTGCTCACCTCATCCCATTGCAGACTTTCAAAGTGCAATCTATTGAATGTCAGGCACCCAATCTGCTACAGAAGCGTTAGACACTGGAATAATTTTGTAAATAAGACTAAAGATCATCCAGACTGCATTATGAGAATAAATTGTACTTATTTGTACATCTTGAACTTGGAGTCATTTCAAATTTCTTAGAAATCTTAGAATCCCTGCAGTGTGAAAACAGGCCCTTTGGCCCAACAAGATCCCTTGGAGCATCCCACCCAGACCCATCTCCCTATAACCTACCTAATCTACACATCCCTGAACACTACAGGCAATTTAGCACGGCCAATTCACCTAGCCTACACATCTTTGGACTGTGGGAGGAAACCAGAGCACCCAGAGGAAACCTGTGCAGACACGGGAAGAATGTACAAATTCCACACAGACAGCTGCCCTAGGCTGGAATCAAACCCAGGCCCCTGGCACTGTGAGGCAGCAATACTAACCACTGAACCATTGTTCCACCCGCAAAAAGAAAAAAAAAAATGTCTTCTCTTATGCTGACGTGGCACTAGTTGTCACTAGTTTCATCACTTACCAACAGATACAGGCAGTTGTGTTCTTTCTAACTAACAGGAAAGGACTAAGCAGTGGCAATATAATGCAGTAATAAAAATGGATATATATGACATTTATTCGTTCATGCCAAAACAATATACATTTTTTGTGGAACATAATGATTGAGCCTATCTCACTCAAATGTATCTACAAATCTAAATATCAAGAGACAGCATTAATGATTTTTTCACAGAAGGTATCTATTTTCAATGTCATAATTCTGGCATTTTAAAATGTGTTGTTATTCTGTAGAATCACTTCATAATCTCTTTTACTTACTTAGTGTAAACTTTCTGCCAAAACAGTAGTGAGTTAATGCTTGCAACAGCTTGAATCTTATTAAATGTTTGCACAGTAAGTATGTTTTTGTAAAGGAATTTTTTGCCCTGTGCCAAACCTGAAGGCAGCTGGTCTACGCCAGACCTATAGTGAGATGGCGTTGTTACAAAGTGATTTTACATTCATCAACTTGTTCCCAGAGTAAATAAATCAGCATTGAAATGTCACTGTATGCTCCATGAGGGCATGTGCTTTTTAATATGTTTGCGTATGAAATGATTGTTTGTGTCATTAATTACCTGATTTTACATCGCAAGTGTGGATTTACTCAAGATTTATGACAATTCCACACTTTCTCGTTTATAAAATTTCTCACTGGGCTGTCCTTTAATCCTCACAACTGACAACTCTAAAAAAATTAGATCAGGGCAGAGTTTATATTTCTGCCCTTGTGATCCTGTGGGAACAATAAATATTACAAGATTTTATATATAACTCCAGAATGCGTTGATGCTTTTACCATATGTACAGCTCCAATCAGTCATGCAGATAAAAATGTTTTCTATCCCTGGCAAAGGACTGTACTTTTGTATGGAACATTAAGGCACTTCAAACAGGTGCATGTAGCAATTACATTCACCAAACGGCAACTGCAAAGGTTCCGTATATCAGTGCTAATCCAAAACTAAGTCCAGCTTTACACCAAAAAGTCATAAAGCAGCATGAAAAATACATTTTTCTTAACGTATTCTTTCATGGGTTGTAGATCTCTCTGTTGTCTATTTCCTGTCCATCACAAATTGTCCTTGAGACTGCGGTGCTGAGCTGCCTTCCTCAATTGCCACAGTTCATGTGTTATAGGACTTCACCTGCCAAAGGAGCAGCGCTCCGAAAGCTTATGATTTTAAGTAAACCTGTTGGACCTGGTGTGGTGTGATGTCTGACTTTGTATATCGTGCCATTGGTTTCTTGTTCCACATATTTGTCATGTGCTATGATTCCTCATTGCGACGGTTCTTTACTGATGTTTCATTTTAACTTGTTAGTGGGCTGATAACCAAATTATGTAAGAATACTGAATAATATTTGTGTTGGATATGTGAAAGCAGGAACTCAGAGGTAAGTTGGTCTGAGGGAAGGAGCTGGAATGGGGAACAGGAGGTTCATAGTCAAGCCATTTGCAGCTTGCCACTGTGTCAGTTAACAGGATGAGAGTCATTTGTGAGTTGAGAAGGATATAAGGCTGGACATTCTCAATATTAACACTGACACTGATGTCACAGGCTCCCTTGCAGCCAGCCTAACGATGTAGGCAATCATTTGTTCTGTAGGCTCAGGAGGCATAGACATTCTTGTCCTGCCTCACTTCTGCTCTGCTCACTTCAATTGTACGTCTGCAAAAAGGAGGGAAGAATGTTAGTGCTGACAAACAGGCTGAAGTTTAGAAAGGTTTTATTTAGTTTACCTTGGGTTTGGGACAGTCCTTTGAAGTTCTTGGAAAAGGATGATTGTGTAGCATCTTGCTCCTGAGAGGCAAGAAGTGAATAGTGAATAAAAATGAACATTAGACTGAGGGTAATTTTAGTCACAGGACAGGTGTTGGGATAAAACCCTGAAGAGGTGACTTAAACATTAAACCATAGCAAAATAGAAACACAGGAGCAGAAGTAGGCCATTCAGCCCTTTAAACCTGTTCTTCCACTTATTATGGTCATGGCTGATCATCCAAATCAATAGCCTGTTCCTGCTTTTTCTTTGAACACTTTAAGCCCAAGTGCTATATCTAACTCCTTCTTCTTGAAACCATGCTGCTTTCTGTGGTAGCATATTTCATAATTTCACTCTCTGGGCGAAGACATTTCTCCTCATGTCAGTCTTAAATTTTTAACCCTATATCCTTAGGCTGTGACCTCTGGTTTTGGACTCCACCACCATTGGGAACATCCTTTTTCATCCAAACTGTACAGACCTGTTAGAATTTAATAGGTTTCTATGAGATTCCCCGTCATTCTTCCAACAAATGTAATTGTAACCAATTGATCCCACCATCCCAGGAATCAGTGTAGTAAACTTTCACTGCATTCCCTCTGCAGCAAGAACATTTTTCACCAGACAAAGACTAAAACTGCACCCAATAATCCAGGTATAGTCTCGCGAAGACTCTGTATAATAGCAGCATGATGTCCCTGCTCCCATATTCAAATTCTCTCGCTATTAAGGCCAGCACACAATTTGCCTTCTTTACCACCTGTTGCACCTGCATGTTTACCTTCAGTGACTGGTGCACAAGGACACCCAGCATCATATTCCCCTCTCTCAATTTATAGCCTCCGTCAGCTGAGGGCATTGAAGCAGGTGAATAATAGCTCCAAGAAGAAGCTATCTGTAATTCTGATCTAAAAGATTAAATCAGTAGTGACATAGAGACTCTGTAGTCAAAGACTGAACCTTTGAAAGTAACAACATAAGATCATAAGAACTAAGAGTAAGGGCAGGCAACTCAGCCCTTCAGGCCATTCCAGCATTCAATATGATCATGGTACGAGTGTCCTCCACCAGGAAAACTGAGGCAAAATATTGATTTTAGTGTCTCTAACATTTCTGTACTCCCTACAACTAACTCCCTAGTCTCATCCTCCAAGGGGATAACATTCACTTTAGCTACTGTCTTCCATTTTATACACTTATAGAAATTTTTGTCTTCATCATTAGATTATAATTTTGTTTGGAAGAATTGAATATCTCCTTAAACATCTCTCACTGTTCATCAACTGACCTACCTTGTATTCTTCCTTCCCAGTCAACTAGGACCAAATCTGTCCTCACGCCTATGTAATTACCTTTGTTTAATTCCAGAACACTAGTGTGGGACTCCAGTTTCTCATCCTTAAACTGAATTTGAAATTCTAACATGCTATGATCATACCTCGTTAGATCCTTCACAATGAAATCATGAATTGATCCTACCTCATTACACCAAATCCAGAATAGCCCACTCCCTGGTTGGTTCTCCAACATATTACTCCAAGAAACAATGCCTAATACATTCAATGAGCTCTCCCTTGAGGATGCTCTTGCCAATTTGATTAATTGGATCAATATGCATGTTAACATCAGCCACGAATTTGGCCATACCCTTAATGCTGGTTTAGGAGGCATATGCTGGTAATGTATAACTGTAAATACATATTTATAAATACGGGTGATAATTGGCTAGAGTTCGATACTTCACCTGGGTTTCTTAAATACAATAATAACCATAATTATATTGAGGAACTCTCTGGCAAGCACTGAAGTGCGCATCCAGATCTGTCCAGGCATCTTGAGCCGATGGCTTATTAAATGTCTAATCTGGTTATCATGAACACAGCAGGCCAAGCAGCATCAGAGGAGCAGGAAAGCTGATGTTTTGGGTCGAGACCCTTATTCAGAAATGAAGGGTCTAGGCCCGAAACGTCAAGCTTTCCTGCTCCTATGATGCTGCTTGGCCGGCTGTGTTCATCCAGCTCTACACCTTGTTATCTCAGATTCTCCAGCATCGGCAGTTTCTACTATCTCTGGTTATCATGTGGCTTTCAATATTTTGGTTGAGGCCTTGATTGATGGTGTTCCTCACGCATTTCACCATCCAGGTTTTTGAAAGCAGTACGCAACTTTTTTCACTTAACTCTTTAACATGGAACTGAATTTGAACCTGTCTAAGCTTTTCACAATCACAGTATAAAAACAACATGGCAGCTTCCAGAGAATCTGGATATGACATTTTTGACTCGAGTTTGTGTTTGCACACAAACATCATTGGTCCCACAAACTATTGTGAGGTTTTTTTTTACTTGAAGCTTGATGTTTACTGGAGAAAAATAGCAACTATTTACATTCACTGTGCATATGCGTATACCACACACGTTGAATATTAACCTGTATTTTCCAAGCATTTTTGAGCTGTGGCAAGATTCATTGGGCAAAGGCACAAACTTATAATTCATGTACAAAGAATTTCCAGCTATTTGCCAAAACATGGCTGGTATTTCTGATAAATATTTGTTAGAGGTGCACGATGTAGTGGCCAAAAAACAGTGGACAAAGCTGATGTAGATGAGGAGAGGAATGTGATTCAAACTGGTAGCTGTGCAATGGACATGCGGTCATACCTGGTAAACAAAACAAACAAGGAATTATATGTAATAGCTGTCCATCACTGGCCTATCTCAGAAAGATATGAAATAACAAGCTGTAGAGCTGGATGAACACAGCAGGTAGCATCTTTTACTTTTACCAGAGAGAATGGGGAGTGCAAAAACTTGAGATGGGGAGGTTTTGTTTTCAATCTGCAAAATATGTTAGCTGAAACATGAACTTTTCTCAAGGCCGCATAGGTGGCAGTCTTTGTCAAGTTTGTTTTACAAGCTGGCAGACAGCAACCTTGAGTTGCAAGTTGCATCACCCATATTGATCTATATATCTCATCACGAATCACTCCTCTGTGCAGAAGCTTTGTAATAGTGATTGATAGGCCCATTGATGTTCATCAAGTACTTTTCAGAATGCTATGGTGTTACCAGAATAAGGGTAAACCCAAGTGTTCAATTTTATATTTATCGCGTTTTTCATTCTTCAAGTAGTTACTAAATGAATCATTTCCCATCAGTTTTGTGTTTTATTTTCTAAATGCTAGAAATTTTTAAAAAAATCTGTTTTTGTGTTCAGCATTACCAGTATCTGGCATTATATGTGAAGGATTCAATTATCTTCTGGGACCTTATTTCTTCTGAATGTGACCTGACTTGCGTCAAGTTGCTGTTAAAATATATTGGGATCACAGTTTAAGGATACAAGAAAAACCATTGAGAACTGAGATGAGGAGAAATTTCTTCGTGCATGGAGTAGCGAGCCTTTCTCAGCAGAGAAAGCAGTCAAGGCCATAATGTGATCTCAAAAAGGAGTTGGAATAGTGCTTGGAGCTAAAGGGATGAAAGAACATGGGGCAAGGCAAGGCCATAATTAAGGGGAAGGTGCTGGAGAAGTTGAAAGGTCTGAAGGTGGATATATCACCCCGACCAAATGATCTACACTCAGAGTTCTGAAGGAGGCATTGGTGGTGATCTTTCAGGAATCACTGGAGTCAAGGAGAGTCCCAGAGGATTGGAAAATGCTTAATGAAACACCACTGTTGAAGAAAGTAGGGGGGCAGAAGGCAGGAAACTACAGGCTGGTTAGTCATTGGTAAAGATTTTTAAAGTCTATTATTAAGGACGAGATTGTGGCTTTGGAAATCTGAAGCACAAAAGGATTAGGAGTCCTAGTTCAGGTGTCTGTTAAGGTTGACATGCAGTTTCAGTGGGCAGTTAGGAAGGTACATGCAATGTTGTCATTTGTTTCAAGAATACAAAAGCAGAAATGTACTGCTGAGGCTGTATAAGGGTCTGATCAGACCACATTTGTAATATTGTGAACAGTTTTGGGTCATGTATCTAAGGGAAGATATATTGACATTGGAGGGGATCCAGGGAGGTTTAGGATAGCCGAGATGCAGGGCTTGTCATATGAGGAGCTGTTTAGGACTCTGGGTCTGTATTCATCAGAGTCTCGAAGGATGGGGGTCAGTCTCGTTGAAAATTGCAGAATAATTGAAGGCCTGGATAGAGTGGATGCGGAGAAGACGTTTCCCCTAGTAAGAGAAATTAGGACCCAAGGGCACAGCCTCAGAGTAAAGGGACAACTCTTTAGAACTGAGATGAGCAGGAATTTCTTCAGCCAGGGGCTGGTGAATCCGTGGAGCTCATTGCCATAGAATGCTGTTGAGGCCAAGTCATTGAATATATCTCAGATAGAAATAGAGAAGGTAGGAGAATAGACTTGAGAAACATATCAGCCATGTTCGAATGGGGATGCTGACATGTTGGGTCATGTAGCTAAAGCCTGCTCCTATATACTGTAGCCTTATGATTAATAATACTATGCACGAGATGCACTGCAGAAATTCAGTAAAGGTCCTCAGACAGAACCTTCCACCCATGAACACTTCTGTCTAGAAGGACAAGGACAGCAGATATCATCTTCAAGTTCCCGTCCAAGCCACTGGCTACCCTGACTTGGAAATCTATCGCCGTTCCTACACTGAGGCTGGGTCAAAACCCTGGAATTCCTCCCTAATAGCATTGTGGGTCAACCCACAGCAGGAGGTCTGCAGCGGTTCAAGAAGGCAGCTCACCACCACCTTCTCAATGGCAATCAGGGATGGGCAATAAATGCAGGTCAGCCAACGACACCCACATCTTACAAAAATGAGTAAAACAAAAATGTTGAGGTGGATAATCAGCCATGATTATAATGAATGGTGTAGCAGGCTCAAACGGCCAAATGGCTTACTCCTGTTCATATTTTCTACGTTTCTCTGTTTCTGTGGATGAATCTAACTTGCAGTTATATACCTCATATCTTACATGGACTTTGCATAACTATATTAGGAAAGTTGCAGATTGCTTTGATATACGAAAATGCTCCAGCATCATAATAAATGTTAATGAATCCCAGTAGTTATATAACAATCATAGTAGATTCATACTTAGTAGAATATAAATGGCAAGTTTATGTGTAATCATTAGGTTAATAGCATAGGCAGTATTAAATCTTACATTAAATGTGACTTATAGGACACAAATTAACTGCATATTAAAATGGTGAGAATGGCATCTTGGCTTATTTTAGTGAGAACACTCATTAATTAGTAATTTAATTAGCATTTAGTCACTGTGCACTAATTTATTCTAGCTGGGTCTAATTCAATGCAGAAAAAGCAGTCTGGTGGTAATTACATAAAAAATAGCAACATTGCCAAAAGAAGCATCTCTCAATTAGCGACAAACGTTATTAGACTCAGGACAATTCTAGCCTTAATATTTACAGGCTTATAATCCTGAACTGTACATCTTAAACTTTGTGACACCCTGGTCCACTCTTCCATCATTCCTAACATTTCATCACACCCCATGGCAAATTGCCGTGAAATCTCTTTCCCATTTGTCCATTGACCTCTTACTCGTCACCAGCCAAAATCCCAAACACACCTTCCTGGTGAAACGGCAATTTACTTGTCCTGCTTTCAATCTAGTCTACTGTGCTCACTGCTCACAATGGAGGCTTCTTGACAATGGCAAAACAAAAAGAAAAATGGAGTAATCGCTTTGCAGAACACCGTCGCTCTGTCTGTATAAATTACCCTGACCATCTAGTTGCCTGCCATTTCATTAAACCATTAGGGTCCCACACTACCATTTCTGCCCTAAGTCTGTTACAGTGTTCCTATGAATCTCAACGCAATTTGCGCGCAGAGATAACAAGGTGTAGAGCTGGATGAACACAGCAGGCCAAGCAGCATCAGAGGAGCAGGAAAGCTTGACGTTTCGGGCCTAGACCCTTCTTCAGAAATGGGGGAGGGGGAGGGTGTTCTGAAATAAATAGGGAGAGAGGGGGAGGTGGATAGAAGATGGATAGAGGAGAAGATTGGTGGAGAGGAGACAGACAGGTCCAAGAGGCAGGGATGGAGCCAGTAAAGGTGAGTGTAGGTGGAGAGTTAGGGAGGGGATAGGTCAGTCCAGGGAGGACGGACAGGTCAAGGGGACGGGATGAGGTTAGTAGGTCGGAGGTGGGGGTGGGGCTTGAGGTGGGAGGAGGGGATAGGTGGGAGGAAGGACAGGTTAGGGAGGTGGGGACAAGCTGGGCTGGTTTTGGGATGCTGTAGGGGGAGGGGAGATTTTGATACCATTGGGCTGCAGGGTTCCCAAGTGAAATATGATTGTTCCTGCAATCTTAGGATGGCATCACTGTGGCACTGCAGGAGGCCCAGGATGGACATGTCGTCTGCGGAATGGGAAGGAGAGTTGAACTGGTTCACGACTGGGAGGTGCAGTTGTTTAGTACAAACCGAGTGTAGGTGTTCCGCAAAGCGGCCCCCAAGCCTCCGCTTGGTTTACCCGATGTAGAGGAAGCCACAACGGGAACAGCGGATACAGTGTACCATGTTAGCAAATGTGCAGGTGAATATCTGCTTGATGTGGAAAGTCTTCTTGGGGCCTGGGATGGGGGTGAGGAGGGAGGTGTAGGGGCAGGTGTAGCACTTCCTGCGGTTGCAGGGAAAAGTGCTGGGTGTGGTGCGGCTGGAGGGAAGTGTGGAGCGGACAAGGGAGTCACGAAGAGAGTGGACCCTCCGGAAAGCAGATTAGGGTGGCGAAGGAAAAATGTCTTTGGTGGTGAGGTTGGATTGCAGATGGCGGAGGTGTTGGAGTTTGATGCGTTGGATCCGTAGGTTGGTGGGGTGGTACGTGAGGACGAGGGGAATTCTGTTTTGGTTGTTATTGCGGGGAGAGGGTGTGAGGGATGAGTTGTGGGAAATGCGGGAGACACGGTCGAGGGCGTTCTTCACCACTGAGAGGGGGAAGTTGCGGTCCTTGAAAAACGAGGACACCTGAGATATTCGGGAGTGGAATGCCTCATCCTGGGAGCAGATGCGGCACAGGTGAAGGAATTGTGAATAGGGGATGGCATATTGGCAGGAAGGTGGGTGGGAGGAGGTGCATTCTAGGTAGCTGTGGGAGTCGGTTGGCTTGAAATGGATATCGGTTTCCAGGTGGTTGCCAGAGATGGAGACAGAGAGGTCCAGGAAGGAGAGAGAGGTATTAGAGATGGTCCAGGTGAACTTAGGGTTGGGGTGGAATGTGTTGGTGAAGTGGATGAACTGTTCAAGCTCCTCGTGGGAGCACGAGGCGGTGCCGATAGTCGTCGATGTAACGGAGGAAGAGGTGGGGTTTAGGGCCAGTGTAGCTTTGGAAGAGGGATTGTTCCATGAATCCTACAAAGATGCAGGCATAGCTTGGGCCCATGCGGGTACCCATGGTCACTCCCTTTGTCTGTAGGAAGTGGGAGGAATTGAAAGAGAAGTTGTCGAGGGTGAGGACGAGTTCAGCTAAGCGGATGAAGGTGTCAGTAGAGGGGGACTGGTCGGGCCTGCGGGACAGGAAAAAGCGGAGGGCCTTTAGGCCATCTGGATGGGGAATGCAGGTGTATAGGGACTGGACATCCATGGTAAAGATGAGGTGTTGGGGACCAGGGAATTCGAAGTTCTGGAGGAGGTGGAGGGCCTGGGTGGTGTGACAGAAGTAGGTAGGGAGTTCCTGGACCAAGTGGGAGAAAATAGAGTCGAGATAAATGGAGATACATTTGGTGGGGCAGGAGCAGGTGGAGACCATGGGTCAACCAGGGCAGTCAGGTTTGTGGATTTTGGGAAGGAGATAGAAGCGGGTGGTGCGGGGTTGGGGAACGATGAGGTTGAAGGCTGTGGGTGGTGGGTTCACCTGAGGTGATGAGTTTGTGGGTAGTTTGGGAGATGATGGTTTGGTGGTCAGGGGTGGGGTCATGATCGAGGGGGCGGTAGGTGGAGGTGTCAGAGAGTTGGTGCCTGGCCCTGGCAATATAGAGGTCAGTGCGCCATACTACAACTGCGCCTCCCTTGTCCATGGGTTTTATGGTGAGGTTGGGATTGAAGTGGAGGGAGTGGAGGGCTGCATGTTCTGTGGGGGAAAGGTTGAAGTGGGTGAGGGGTGGAGAGGTTGAGACAATTGATGTCACGGCAGCAATTGGAGATGAAGAGGTCGAGGGGGGGGTAGGAGGTCTTGGGGTGGTGTCCAGGCAGAGGGGGTGTGCTTGAGGTGGGAGGAGGGGTCAGTGGGGGGAGGGCAAGGCTCACGATTGAAGAAGTATGCGCAGAGGCGGAGGCGGCGGTAAAACTGTCCAACGTCCAAGCGTGAGCAGTATTCGTTGATGTGTGGGTGGAGGGGGACAAAGGTAAGCCCTTTACTGAGGAATGACCGTTCATCCTCAGTAAGGGGGAGGTCTGGGGGGATGGTGAAGACTCGGCAGGGCTGGGTGCTACTGTCTCTTCTGGAACTGCTGGCTGTGGAGGTGATGGGCGGAGCGACGTCGGTGGTGGACGACACAATTTGCACGCACCTTATTTTGCACTCAGGCACTTTACAGCCTATGGGATTCAATATTGAGTTCCACAAAATCAGAGTATGACCACTGTATTTCATTCCTCTAACATTCCCCATCCTCCCCCGGCCATGCCTTGCTCGTGTCTTGTTTTTGCTCTCAGCTGAGCGATCCCTTTTCTTTCCCTTTTCACAGCTAACACTTAACCTATGTTAAATTTCAATCTCTCTCTCTCTCTTTTTCTTCACCATATCACTGCATTTGTCTTTTGATCTGAGTACCTTTACTATCCATTCCACTTCCTTCTCCACCATCTCTGCCACTTGCATCAAAGTCAGCATTTTTCAGCTTTTTCAGTTCTAAAGAAGATTAATACTGGACTCAAAACGTTAACTCAGTTTCTTTCTCCACAGATGCTGTCACGCCTGCTGAGTTTCTCCAGCTCTTTCGAGTTTTATTTCAGATTTCCAGCATCTGGGGAGGTAATGACCTAGTGGTAATGCTGCTAGCCTGCGATCCTGGTAATGTTCTGTGTGCCTGGGTTTGACTCCTGCCATGGCAGATGATGGAATTTGAATTCAATAAATAACTGGAATTAGAAGTCCACTGATTGTGAAATGATTGTTGGGAAAAAGCTATCTGGTTAACTAATGTCCTTTAGGGAAGGAAACTTGCCTGGTCTAGCCTACATTTGACTCCAGACCCACAGCAATAGGCTGATACTTAACTGTCCTCTCGGCAATTAGGAATGAGTAATAAATGTTGGCCTTGCCAATGACACCCACAACCCGTGAATGAATACAAAAAAATCTGCAGTATGTTGCTTTTCTTCAATTTTGATATCAGACATGTGATATTTTCCCAAATTAAAAACAGGACATACTGGAGGAACTGCATATCACTCACCTGGCAACGAACCTCCTCATGACACCTATAACCCCTCATCCAACTAACACCCTATGCCCTCACTTGTGTTATCCACTTGCCTTTCCTCAGTACCATCAAAATGACTTAAGGATATTTAACGTAAAGAATACGGCTCTGTGTGTTGAAAAAGGAGAGAATTTCCACTCTTCCACTCCTTTCATCTCCCTATCACAGGAAGGACTGATTTGCAGACTGACACAGATCTTGAATTGGCCAGTTTCAGAAGGTTTCAACTGGTGGGGTGCATCATGCTCAGCGCTACCTTTGGCAATTTGTCAGTTTCATGGAATTAAAACCAGAGACAGGATTTGGAGCAAACCATCTGTATATGTTCCAGGCCTGCCAATCAGTCAACCACTTCAAGTCAAAAATAGTCAAAATCAGTTCTTTGACAACACTTTGTACTTTTGATATTTTTCTTACTGGTTCTTTACATGTAACAGGTTATGTAATTGTCATTTAACATGTGCAGAATAAATCCTCTTGCAGTTACTGGGTTAAAATCCAAATTATTAAGGCATTATGGAACCACTGGGTATATTAAATCTCATATATAACCATGCCCTTGGCTTAAGAGAAAAACACAAACACAAAATGATTTGAGGATTTTGTAATTAGCTAGATTGCATCTGTTGTTGTTATTCACTTCCTCTACTATCTGCTCACATAAAAATAATAAATTGAACAATATCTTACTATATTACAGTTAGTAGAAAAGACTGGAAAGCCCACAGTGACAGTGGGTAAGTTACAATGAACCATTAAAGTTTCAATCAATTGGTATTGAGTTTTGTTCTAAATGAAATGATTTATTGTTTTCCATTATCACAATTTCATTTATAAATCTCTCACTTGACACAGATTTATTAAAGGCAAAGATTGTGTTGAAAATATGGAAGATTTATTGCTGTTCTAAGAGCCTCAGTATAAACCATTTGCACTTGGACTATGCTGCCTTCGTGCAAGTTCTCTATCTGTGTTGCAGAAGTACACTTCAAATAATCAGCATCTGAAATTAGGGATTAAAGAAAACAAGAAGGTGAGGTGGCTGGGTAAAACTAAAAACACATCGAATCAACATTCTTTGATTCCGAAGCAAAGGATTATGGCCATGTATTAGAATGCACTTACATGGATTAGTCATGGAATGTCATGACCAAAGACTAATTGCACAAATCCTATTTTTGAGAAAAGAATAAACACATTTAAATTCCATCCCCATCAGCCTTTCTGTTTCTTTTCAGTTCACCCTCATTCATTTCAATTTATTCTTTAAAAATATTATGATTTCCGATGATGGTACCACTGGTCAATTCACACCCCAGAGTCAAATGTTTATTTTTTTCATTTAGTTAGTTGACCACAGAAATATGTTCCATGAAGCTGCAGATTTTCTTTAAAAACAGAACAGTTGTTTATTATACAAAAAGAGAATTAAAAATAAAATAGGCTATCAATATAAATGAAACAGAATTATCTTACAACACAGAGCAAAGCAACATTTCAATCTGTTTTCCAACACTCTGCTACAAAGACTCAAGTCCAAAGCTATTTAAGTGACTCCTTAGTTTCTTTAATAAGGATTGTGGAGACAATTTGAGTGCTTTCCAAATCTGCAAACATGAATCTTTCCAAAATCTTAAAGCTGAACTTTTTTAATTTTAATACGTCGCAGGTATCTTACCAAATACTCCTGGTTTAGAAGCTTTAATAACTAAACTCTTCTGCTGAGGTGACTGGATCTCTGAACCACCCTGTCGCTTTTCAGAAGAGAAACAAAACTTGTTTTTGAACTCAACTTGAGCATTTTCTGAAATGAGTAAAATGACTTGCTCAATGCCAGGTTTTTCTAAACTTAACACAAAGGCAATTAGTTTGTTTTCAATAGAAGGTCAGTGAAAATGATGTCACCTGCCCTGACAGCCTCAATTGCACCTGTACCCAAAGTCACCGTTGTAGACATCAGAACGGCCTTCCTAAGGGTGAACCCATGGAAAACGACTGGCCCAGATAGAGTCCCTGGCCACGCATTCAGATCCTGTGTGAACTAGCTATAGGGAGTATTTACAGACATCTTTAACCTCTCCTTACTATGATGTGAGGTTCCCACCTGTTTCAAGAAGACTATCATCCCAGTGCCAAAGAAAAGTCAGGTAACATGCCTTAATAATTACCACTTGGTGGCTCTGACATCCATCATTATGAAGTACTTTGAGAGGTGCCCTAGAGGAGATTTACACCACCACAAACGCTCTAGAGATTAACTTTCCCGAGGCCCTATTCATTGTGGCCGGCGACTTCAACCAAGCCAACCTTGAGCGAGTGATGCCAAAGAACCACCAACACATCTCCTGCCCCACCAGGGGACCGAGCATTCTGGATCACTGCTACACAACCACCAAAGAGGCATACCGCTCCATCCCCTGCCCACACTTTGAAAAATCAGAGCACAGCGCTATGATCCTCCTCCCAGCTTACAAGCAGAAGCTGCAACAGGAGAGTCCTCCATGAAAAGAAATAGCACTGGTCTGAGGCTGCAGAAGACCGTCTCCGGGACTGTTTGAGTTCAGCAGAAAACCTAGATGAGTACACCCAGAATCACAGACTTCATTAGCAAATGTACGGAGCACTGCGTACTAAAGAAGTCAATCTGAGTGTTCCCCAACCCTAAACCTTTGATGAACATGGCAATTCATTCCCTACTGAAGACCAGGCGGGCAGCATTTAAGTCAGGTGACCCAGACCAATAGAGAAAATCCAGACATGACCTCCACAAAGCCACCAGGGAGGCCAAGAGGCAGTACCAGACCATGCTAGAGGCCCAAACCTACCAAACAGACTTCCACTGCCTATGGCAAGGCCTAAACAACATTACAGGATACAAAATGAAGCAGAGCAAGATAGCAGACACTGACACATCTCTTCCTGATGCACTCAAAACTTTCTACGCTCAGTTTGAGCAGAATGCCAGCGGCTCAGTGACACCTGCCCTGACAGCTCCGGGCATACCTATTCCCTCAGTCACCCGCTGCAGACGGCAGGTCGGTTTTCCTGGGAGTCACCCCGAGGAAAGCGATGGGCCCGGACGGTGCCCCCGGCCAAGCACTCAGATCCTATGTGGACCAGCTGGCGGAGGTATTCACCGACATCTTCAACCTCTCCCTCCTACAAGCTGAAGTCCCCACCTGCTTCAAGAAGAACATCATCATCCCCCTATCCAAGAAAACCCATGCAGCATTTTGACTGCAATAAACTGACTTCAATAAGCATGAAGTGCATCAAGATGCTGGTCATGGCCTACATCAACTCCAGTCTCCCATCCTGCCTCGATCCTCTACTGTTTGCCTACCGACATAACTGTTCCACAGAAGATGCTATATCCCTAGCCTTGCGCTCATCCCTGGAACATCTGGACAACAAGGACAACTATGTCAGACTCCTGATCACTGACTACAGTTCTGCCTTCAACACCATTATCCCCTCCAGACTGACATCAAAACTCCGTGACCTTGGTCTCAGCTCCACCCTCTGCAACTGGATCCTCAGCTTTCTAACCCACAGACCGCAATCAGTGAGAATAGGTAACTGCGCCTCCTCCACAATAATACTCAACACTGCAACCCCCCAAGGATGCATCCTCAGCCCCCAGCTCTACTCACTTTACACCAATGGCTGTATTGTCAAATTCCAAACGAAAGCCATCTACAAGTTTGCTGATGACACAATATCTAATAATGATGAGTCAAACTACAGAAGGGAGATAGAGGGCTTGGCGATGTGGTACAATGAAAACAATCTGTCTCTCAATGTCGGCAAAACTAAAGAATTGATCATTGATTTCAGAAAGAAAGGAGGAGAACTCACCTCCATCCACATAAACAGAACTGAGGTTGAGAGTGTGAAGAGCAACAAGTTCCTCAGTGATGATGACTGGCAACCCATCCTGGACATCCCATGTAGATGCGACAGTTAAGAAGGAACTACAATGCCTCTTCTTCCTCAGACAGCTCAGGAAATTTGGCATGTCCATAAGGACCATCAACAACTTTTACCAGTGCACCATTGAAAGCATACAGACCAGGTGCATAACAGCCTGGTATGGTAACTGCTCTCTCCAGGACCATAAGAAACTACAGAAGGTGGTGTGCATAGACCAGACCGTCATGGAAGCCAACCTTTCATCCATGGACTCCACTTATATGGCTCGCTGCTGCAGAAAGGCTGCCACATCATCAAAGACCAATCACACTCCAGTAATGATCTCCTACAACCTTTTCTGTTAGGCAGAAGCTAGAAGCATGAACACACGCACGAGCAGGTTCAGGGACAGCTTCTTCCCTGCATTATCAGACTGATGAATGAACTCTCTCGCCTCAAATGACGCTGATCTTGCTAACATTGATCTCGCCTAGCACATGCCCTCTGCAATGTAACCCACATGCCTCTGTCTAAGTCTTTTTGATCTGTACATCCTTTGCTTACTATGATCTGCCTGTACCACTCATAAACAAAGCTTTTCACTGTACTTCGGTATATGCGACAATAAATTAATCGATCAATAAATGTCACACAATAACTTCAGCCTCCCAGATTGTTTTGATTGAAGGCTCCACTGATGATGTCACCTAGCATTGTGACGAAACGTCTGAACAAAACCAAGGCAGCTCGGTGAGCAAGTCAACAACCTTGCCTTGATCCACTACAACTTGCCTACCGTTATAATGGGTCCATGGCAGACATCATCTCCCTACACTCATCCCTGGAACATCTGGATAACAAGGACACTTACATCAGACTCCTATTTGTTGACTTTAGCTCCACCTTCAACACCATAATTCCAACAAAACTCATCCCCAAACTCTCTGCTCCCCACTCTGCAACTGGATCCTCAACTTGCTAATCCGTCGACCACAACTGGTAAGGATTAGTGACAACATCACGTCCACAATAATCTTCATCACCAGTGCCTCGCAAGGCTGGATACTCAGCCCCTTACTATACTCCTTCTATGCTCACAACTGTGTGACCAAATTCAGCTTTAACTCCATTTACAAATCTGCTTTTGACATCACCGTAGTGGGTTGGATCTCAAAAAACAGCAAGACAGAGTACAGGTTGGAGACAGAGAGCTTAGTGGCACGGTGTAAAAACAATAATCTCTCCCTCAATGTCAGCAGAATGAAGGATCTGGTCATCGACTACAGGAAGCAGAATGGAGGACACACCCCTGTCTCTATCAATGGTGTTGAGGTGGAGGTGGTCAAGAGCTTCAAGTTCTGTTCGTGATATTTACTCCTAATCTGTCCTGGTCCGACCACATTGACACTACGGTCAAGAAAGCACACTTCTACTTCCTCAGAAGGCTAAGGAAATTTGGCATGTCCGCAATGACACTAAACAATGTTTATAGATGCACCATAGAAAGTATCCCATCTGGATGCACCACAGGTTGGTATGGCAACTGCTCTGCCCAAGCCTGCAAGAAATTAGAGAGTAGCGAACGCAGCCCAATCCATCATGGAAACCAGCCTTCCTCCCATTGACTCTGTCTGCAGTTCCCACTGCTTCAGGAAAGCAGCCAACATAATCAAAGACCCCTCCCACCCCAGTTATGCTCTCTTCCACCCTCTTCCATGGAGCAGAAGATACAAAAGTTTAAAAACTCTTACTAACAGATTTAAGAATTCTTCCTCACTGTTATCAGACGTATAAATGGACCTCTCATATATATGAATTAACCTTTCTCTGCATCTTCTCTTTGCTGTAACACTTTATTCTGCATTCTGTTTTGTTACCCTGATGGACTTATGTAAGGTATGATTTGTCTGGTTAGCATGAAGAACATTACTTTTAACCGAATCTCAATACATGGGACAATGATAAATCAAATCAAATCAAAAGGCTTCTTTTTTCATTACATATTGCATTTTCAGTAAGAACCTAGATCAATAGCAAGAAGTAATATTGAGTTGAAAGGTGTAGAATCCAGGGAGCAGTGAATACCTACAATACAATTTACCCTGCAGTTTGAGAGATAGAAGCTGGAAACAGATGTAACAGTATTACAATCGAGTAAAGGTAACTATAAAGATATGAGGGAGGAGCTGGCCAGAGATCATTGGAAGGGGATCCTAGCTGAGAAGATAGCGGAGCAGCAATGGCAGAAGTTCCTAGGAGTAATTCAGGAGGTACAGCAGAAATTCATCCCAAGGAAGAAGTTATATACTAAGGGGAGAAAGAGGCAATGAGGCTGGAGAAAATAATGAGGATCAAAGAAATAGGGAAAGAAATGAATGGATATTTTGCATTAGTCTTCACTGTGAGGGACAATGGTAGCATACCAGAACTAGAGAGTCGGGGACAGAGGTGAGTGTAGTGGCCAACACTGAGGAGAAGGTGCTAGGGAAGTTCAAAGGTACGAGGGTGGATAAATCACCTGGACTGTATGGATACACCCTAGACTTCTGAAAGAGATAGCTGAGGAGATTGAGGAGGCATTGGTGGTGATCTTTCAGGAATCATTGGAATCAGGTAGGGTCCTACAGGACTGGAAAATGGCTAACGTAACACACCTATTTTAAAAAGGAGGGAAGCAGGAGACAGGTATTATAGACTGGTTAGGATGACCTTTGTCATTGGTAAGATTTTAGAGTCCATTGTTAGGGATAATATTGCAGAGTACTTCAAAGTGCATAGTAAAATAGGGCTGAGTCAGCGCGGCTTTGTCAAGGGGTGTCCATGCCTGACAAATGTGTTAGAATTCTTTGAGGAGACAATGTGATATATTTGGATTTCCAGAAGGTTTTTGACAGGGTGCCACGCAGGAAGCTGCTAAATAGGATAACAGCCTATGATGTTAGGAGCAAGGTACTGACATGTCAAGAGGATTGGAGCTTACTGGCAGAAGGCAGAAAGTGGGAATAAAGGCGTCCTTTTTAGGATGGCAGCCAGTGACTAATGGAGTTCCACGTGTGTCTGTGTTGGAACCACAATTATTCACTGTTTAGAACTGAGAAAGGAAGGTATTTTCTTCAACCAGAGGCTGGTGAATCTACTGAACTCATTGCTGCAGAAGTCATTGAGTGTATTTAAGATGAAAATAAATAGGTTCTTGATTAGTAAGGGGATCAAAGGCTACAGGGAGAAGACAGGAGAATGGGTTTGAGAAACATATCAGCTGCAATCGAATAGTGGATCAGACTCAATGTGCCAAATGGTCCAATACTGCTCATATATCTAATGGTCTTATCGTAAAGCTTGGATTTAGGCCATTGTTCCAGATGGACTGTGTGACTTTTTTTTAGAAAAGGAAAACCTGTAGCAGAAATAACCAACTCTAGTCTCCTTCTCTTTTGAACTCCATGTGCCAAAAATGAACATAACATACATGAATTACGTAGCTTTCATCACAATATTCACGTTTGTGAAAATAACCCCGATTATTACAATTAAGCACTACAAGAATATCACAAATTTGATTGGATTCCAGATAATATACTTGACAATATTCAATAGATTTTGCCTTATATAGAGAAGTCACTCATATGAAAAGGAACATTTAATCCTCTTTTGTAGGAAAGTAGTTTGTTTAATGTTATAGCCGTTGCCTGGCAAGCATGGTACAAATTATTGCCACTTATCAACCCAAGCCTGAAGTTTGTCTTCTTGCATTAATCATGGAATGCTTCAGGATCTAAGTATTCGAGAATGAAAACAAGCATTATGCAATCATGAGTGAGCATCCCCAAATTCTTTCCTGATAGAAGGGCGGTCAATGATAAAGGAGATGAAAATGTTTGGACCTACTCTTGTTCCTTGCTCGCATGTTCATCATGAAGTAAGTATCTATGTGAATTATTGTTACAATTTACTGGCTACGCTCTGATTATTCTGTGATTTTGCTCTGTTACTGCGACATTCACAGGTTACAATGCATTTTAAAATGTTAATTTCTCACCCTCTTTTCTAAGTAAAGCAATAGTTAGCTCATTTGAGAGAGAATTCCATTTTTTTGCAGTGAATAATGAAACAATAAATACCCCTTGTGCTAATTAAATGCTGAGGGTGAAGGTAGAGTTCATCTACTGAATTGAAGTGTAAGCACTGCCTTTTTGCAGTTGACTCTGTTGAGAAATGGAGACCATTTCTGTTCAAATGTGTATTTTAGTAGAAGTTACCCAAATGCACATTAAAGAAAAACTTATTCTTTTTACAATTACTGCAACAATAATTTCAAATTGGAATCCATCTCCTATGGGCTTCATTTATCACTAATTTTGGAATATGTCTGCTGTTCAGAGATCTTACTGACTGATGTAAAATTTACTGTCTACCGGACAATAAATATTGTAGAAAAATTATCACAATTTTTTTTGGAACTGGGCGTTGCTCTGTCCATTGCTTTGGAATTGTGACCAATTTCTCAGAGAAGATGAGGGAAAAATGTTAGGTATAATTTTGTACCTAATACGTATGTAATGCGACATGCATTATTGGTGACAGTAAGAACTGCAGCTGCTGGAGGCAGAAGTAACACTGTGTGGAGTTGGCGGAACACAGTAGGCCAGGCAGCATCAGAGGAACAGGAAAGTTGATGTTTCTTCAGAAATGGTGAGATCATTATGGTAAGATTTTGGCAGAATTAAATGGGAGGATCGGCACGGCTTTTGACAATCAGTGCGGTGAGTTTCTCACTAGGTGGTGTTGAGTTGATAGTTAAGCTGGATTAAGACTTGTTGAACACCTTCCCAATGCACATTCAGTCTCCTCCCTTGCCAAACGTGCCAAACAAGCCAGATGTTTAAAAATCTTGTCATGGAAATCAGCTCACCACTAGCTCCAGGACTTCCATGTTATTTAGAACCAACCAACACACCCTTTGTCCACAGACATTGGCACCCAAGTACTTGCCAGCCTCTCACACTGGCCTCTCATGACTATCATGTTAACCTTCTAACACATTTGTGGGTTGCTCTGGGAACACAGACCTGTATCGCAAGGTGCAACTAGCATTGAATAACAGTTGCAGAAACATATTGTAGACATGTTCTGGAGAAGGGTTATGAAGTAACTCCATAGAGGCTGGTATCCTGTCACTGAGTCACCCTTTATTTATACATAGAAAGTCCTTGACACTGATTGAGCTCCCTCAGAGCTAGCTCTCAGAGTGAACAGAACCTCTGACATTCTTGTTCTTACCTGTCATTATCTGTTTGGACCAGATTAAAAACCCAAATTAGGGAACTCACATTATGAGGTCCACTTGATTGACCTCATTACAATTACTACATCTCTCCGAAGACATGGGCTGATTCCCTATCTTTTAGCTCCTACTGGGACAATTTAGCACCAGGTCAGGTTCCTCCAACCCTGTCTTGGATGCGGGTGACATGTAATGCACAGTAGCATGCCACTTGAGCTCAGGTTGTTTCAGAAAAAATTAGTTATCTTCTCTAGGCTGCAAAGGCATCAAGGAGGTGACATTAGCATTGTCCACCTCAGATTGCAAGGTGTCTTCAATGCTCGATGGAGAAGGAGAATCTGCTGGTTCCAGAACATGTGGAAAGGCTGTTGAGGAGCTCGCAACGTGCTTACGAGTTTGCACCTTTCATATGGCCCACTCCCTTGATCAGGTCCTTCGCACCTACCTGAACTTTATATGTCACTGGACCTGACCTTGTGTTGATCATGCCCCTTACCCATGCAGAGCTACTTTCCTGCACCAAACTTTGTCCCCTGGATTAAAGTATCCATCTCGCTTAGCCGAGTTTTGTATCTGGCGTTGGCGTTCCTGATGCCATTTCACACTTGCCGCCACCTCAGGTCCGGGAAGATCAGGTTTAACCTGGTTCTCCTTATTTGCAAACCTCCTGGAGCTATCCCTGTAGGTGCACGAGGGATGGTCTTAGAATTCAATAGGAACTGGTACAGTTTGTGTCTAGTGAAGCTGTTGGCTGTTTCTTTAAGCCTGCATTCAGAGTTTGGACTCCTCTTTCTGCCAGACCATTGCATGATGGTTCGTATGGAACTGTCCTTACGTGCTGAATTCCATTCAAATTTAGGAAATACTCAAATTCCCTGCTGGTAAATGATGGCCCATTAGCTGTAATCAGCACTTCCATGAGTCTTGCAAAAGATGTACACAGCTTTTCTATCATTGTCCCCATGTTTGAAGAATGAACTCTATGTGCATCCAGCCACTTTGAGTGGGTATCCACAATGACTAAGAACATTGAGCTAATGGAAGGACCTGCATAGTTGATGAGTAATTGAGTCCAGGGTTCACCCAGCCATTCTCTTGAACATTGGGTGAGCTGCTGGTGGTAATTTTTGTTCTTGTCAGCAGTTTGGGCATTGCACCACCAACACAGCTATGTCTGCATCCAGTCCTGGCCACTAGACATATCTTCTCACCAACATCTTCATTTTGGGAATCCCTGGATTATCCTGGTGGAGTTCAGCGAGTACCTGGCAGTGACCTTTGCTTGAGACAATCATTCTTGCCCCACATAATAATGAGCCATCTTCTACTGTGATCTGGCCTCTCTTTGTCCAAAAAGGCTTCAATTGTGGTTGTGATGGCCCTTTGGTTTCCCCATCACCACCGGCTGTTTCCATTTTTCCAAGAATCGATCTTTCTGTGTCCAAAGTCAGATATTGTCAGCTGTGACTGAAATTGTGTCCAGAAAATTTAAAACCGTGATGAACTCTTCCAGTGTTGATACCATCGGTGGTGTATCTGCCAGTGGGAGGTGGCTCAATGGATCCACATTTGCTACTTGGCCTTCTGGACGGTGTTCCAACTTGTAATTATATGCACTTTGTATTAGAACCCACCACTGAATTCGGCCTGAAGCTATGGGCGGCACTGCCTTGTCCTATTAAGTGGACCTAGTACGAGTTTATGGTCTGTTATTAGTACAAATTTACATCCATAGAGGTATTGGTGGAACATCATAACTGTAAATGTAACAGCCAAACCTTCTTTCTCCATTTGGGCATATTCAATCTCCCCGCATTAGTGAAAGTCCCGTATACATTCACTATTGGGCAATCGTCTGTTTCTTCACTTCCCTGAAAGCTATGCCTTGGCTATGCAACCATTTCCAAGACTGACCTCTTCTTAGGAATTGATGCAAACGTGCCAGGATGGAGGCCAGGTTATGTATGAACTTTCTATAATAATTCACATAATAATTCAGTATTAATTGTGGATGATGTACAACAGTATGCAACCATTGGTGAACATCCTCACTTCTGACCTCATGATGGATGGAAGGTCATCGCTGAAGCAGCTGAAGATGGTTGGTCCTAGGACATTACCCCGAGGGACTCATGCAGAGATGTTCTTGGTTTGAAATGGTCAACCTCCAGCAATCATAGCCACATTCTTTTGTGCCAGATTGAACTCCAACCAGCGGAAGCTTTTGTCCCTGACTTCCATTAATTAGTTTTGCTAAGGTTCTTTGATAGCATACTCCGTCAAATGTGACCTTGATATCACTTCGCTCTGTTGTTCAACTGTTTTGAGCATTTGGGCCACGGTTGCAAAGAGGTCAGGACCTGAGTGGCCCTGGCAAACCCAAACTGGGTGTCAGTGAGCAGATTATTGCTTTAGAAGTGCCATTTGGTAGCGCTATCATTGACACCATGACCCAACCATTACTTTGCTGATGATGGAGAATTGACTCCTTGGGCATTGATTGACTGGATTGGATTTGTCCTGCCTTTTGTGGACAATACATACCTGAGCCATCTTTCCAATTTCCAGGTACCTACTAGTATTTTAACATGACAGGAACAGCTTGGTGAGGGCCTGGTAAGTTCTGGAGCACATGCTTTTAATAATATCGCTGATATGTTGTCAAGATTTATAATGTTCGTAGTTTCCAGTGCTTCACCTGTTTCTTGATATCATCAACTTGGCTGATGCCTGGCATCTGTAAGTTTAGAGATCTCAGGAGGAGGCAGGGATGGAATATACACTTCCCATTTCTGACTAAAGCCGTAAACGAACATTTCAGAGATAACAAGGTGTAGAGCTGGATGAGCACAGCAGCAAAGCAGCATCAGAAGAGCAGGAAGGCTGATGTTTCGGGCCGAGACCCTTCTTCAGAAATGGGGGAGGGGAAGGGGGTTCTGAAATAAATAGGGAGAGAGGGGGAGGTGGATAGAAGATGTGGAGAGGAGACTGACCGGTCAAAGAGGCGGGGATGGAGCCAGTAAAGGTGAGTGTAGGTGGGGAGTCAGGGAGGGGATAGGTCAGTCCAGGGAGGATGGACAGGTCAAGGGGGTGGGATGAGGCTAGTAGGAAGGAGGTGGGGGTGGGTCTTGAGGTGGGAGGAGGGGACAGGTGGGAGGAAGGACAGGTTAGGGAGGTGGGGACGAGCTGGGCTGCTTTTGGGATGCGGTAGGGGGAGGGGAGATTTTGAAGCTTGTGAAGTCCACATTGATACCATCGGGCTGCAGGGTTCCCAAGCGGAATATGAGTTGCTGTTCCTGCAGCCTTCGGGTGGCATCGTTGTGGCACTGCAGGAGGCCACCTCATCATCTCCAACTGCTGTCTGGACATCAATCGCCTCAACCTCTCCACCCCTCTCACTCACTTCAACCTCTCCCCCGCAGAACTTGCAGCCCTCCGCTCCCTCCGCTCCAATCCCAACCTCACCATAAAACCCGGGAACAAGGGAGGTGCAGTTGTAGTAGGGTGCACTGACCTCTACATCGCTGAGGCCAGGCGCCAACTCTCCGACACCTCCTCCTACGACCCCCTTGATCACGACCCCACCCCTGACCAAAAAACCATCATTTCCCAAACCATCCACAACCTCATCACCTCGGGTGAACTCCCATCCACAGCATCCAACCTCATCGTTCTCCAACCTCACACCGCCCGCTTCCATCTCCTTCCCAAAATCCACAAACCTGACGGCTCTGGTCGACCCATTGTCTCCGCCTGCTCCTGCCCCACCAAACTTATCTCCACCTATCTCGACTCCATTTTCTCCCGCTTAGTCCAGAAACTCCCTACCTACGTCCATGACACCACCCCCGCCCTCCACGTCCTCCAGAACTTCCAATTACCCGGTCTCCAACACCTCATCTTTACCATGGATGTCCAGTCCCTATACACTTGCATTCCCCATACAGATGGCCTAAAGGCCCTCCGCTTCTTCCTGTCCCGCAGGCCTGACCAGTCCCCCTCCACTGACACCTTCATCCGCTTAGCTGAACTCGCCCTCACCCTCAACAATTTCTCTTTCAATTCCTCCCACTTCCTACAGATACAGGGGGTGGCCATGGGTATTCGCATGGGCCCGAGCCATGCCTGCATCTTTGTAGGTTACGTGGAACAATCCCTCTTCTGTAGCTACACTGGGCCTAAACACCACCTCTTACTCCGTCACATTGATGACTGCATCGGTGCCGCCTCGTGCTCCCATGAGGAGCTCGAACAGTTCATCCACTTCACCAACACCTTCCACTCCAACATTAAGTTCACCTGGATCATCTCTAATACCTCTCTCTCCTTCCTGGACTTCTCTGTTTCCATCCCTGGCAACCACCTAGAAACCGATATCCATTTCAAGCCCACCGACTCCCATAGCTACCTAGAATACACCTCCTCCTACCCACCTTCCTGCAAAAATGCCATCCCCTATTCACAATTCCTTTGCCTCTGCCGCATCTGCTCCCAGGATGAGGCATTCCACTCCCGAACATCTCAGATGTCCTTGTTTTTCAAGGACTGCAAATTCCCCCCCTCAGTGGTTGAGAACGCCCTTGACCGTGTCTCCCGCATTTCCCACAACTCATCCCTCACATCCCCTCCCCACAATAACAACCAAAACAGAATCCCGCTCGCCTCACGTACCACCCCACCAACCTCCGGATCCAACACATCAAACTCCGACACTTCCGCAATCTGAAACCACCACTGAAGACATTTTTCCCTCCCCACCCTTATCTGCTTTCTGGAGGGACCACTCTCTCCGTGACTCCCTTGTTCAATCCACACTCCCCTCCAGCCCCACTATACCCAGCACTTTTCCCTGCAACCGCAGGAAGTGCTACACCTGCCCCTATACCTCCCCCGTCAACCCTATCCCAGGCCCCAAGAAGACTTGCCACATCAAGCAGATGTTCACCTGCACATCTGCTAATGTGGTAAACTGTATCCGCTGTTCCCGTTGTGGCCTCTTCTACATCGGGGAAACCAAGCGGAGGTTTGGGGATCGCTTTGCAGAACACCTACACTTGGTTTGCACTAAACAACTGCACCTCCCAGTCGCGAACCATTTCAACTCCCCCTCCAGTTCCTCAGATGACATGTCCATCCTGGGCCTCCTGCAGTGCCACAACAATGCCACCCGAAGATTGCAGGAACAGCAACTCATATTCCGCTTGGGAACCCTGCAGCCCAATGGTATCAATGTGGACTTCACAAGCTTCAAAATCTCCCCTCCCCCTACAGCATTCCAAAAGCAGCCCAGCTCGTCCCCACCTCCCTAACCTGTCCTTCCTCCCACCTATCCCCTCCTCCCACCTCAAGCTCCACCCCATCTCCTACCTACTAACCTCATTCTGCCCTCTTGAGCTGTCCATCCTCCCCGGACTGACCTATCTCTTCCCTACCTCCCCACCTACACTCACATTTACTGGCTCCATCCCCGCTTCTTTGACCTGTCTGACTCCTCTCCACCTATCTTCTCCTCTATCCATCTTCTATCCACCTCCCCCTCTCTCCCTATTTATTTCAGATCCCCCTTCCCCTCCCCCATTTCTGAAGAAGAGTCTAGGCTCGAAACGTCAGCCTTCCTGCTCCTCTGATGCTGCTTGGCCTGCTGTGTTCATCCAGCTCTACACCTTGTTATCTCACATTCTCCCGCATCTGCAGTTCCTACTATCTCTGAAACGAACGTTTCAGCTTGTCTTTTGTCATTTCAGTTTGGTAAGCTAGGCTTCTCTATCGTTAAGGGTGGGGATGTTGCTTTGGAATGTCAGATGGTAGTTGTGGATTCATTTGGTGTTTTTTGGGGATGATCACAATGATGGTAGGCTGTATGGTGGTTTAGAGGTTTAGATGATGTCAGGGCACAGTGGTTAGGGAGCAGCGAGATCATAGTGTGGAGCAGAGAGGAGATCTGGTAATGTGTTAGAGGAAATTTTCCTGCTCCATCTGGCCCAAAGACAGTCCTGGAAAATCTCTTAGTGACAGATAAAATGAAGCCATGCAGCCTCATACTGGTATTTAAATGAATAACCTGCTTCTGACAAGCAGATTGGCCGTCCTTAAAACTCAAGTTATGCAAGCTGAATATCCGTTTCAAATTTCTTGCACCTCAGCATCAGACACAAACTCATCAAAACATTTTTTGGAACAAATTCCACCAAACATCACTGAAGAAACTAAATGTTACATTCACAGTGGATGCGGCTGGAATCAGCTGGAGATATTACTCCATTCCTCACACAGAAGGAGCTCTGAACATTTTCATAATTATTGTGACAAGAGAGCAGCAATAAAATTGTCAGATTGAACTGACAGTTAAAATTGACAGTAAATTATGGGCAATATTATGGTGCCTTTCCTGTGAAACTACTATTTCAACAAAATTCTTTTTTGACGTATTAATAGGGTAGAGTTATCTTCAATGCAAAGTTGTTGTAGTATTGAAGGTTGCCTGACATTTTACAGATGAACTGAAAAATCTGTTTTGCCATCTAATTTTCTAGTTATAATTACATTCTAACAGCATAATTTAGGAATATATTATTAACATTTTATGAGTAGCTTAAATTTGATTATCTTGATCACCCTGTAAAACATCACTTCGTAGAATTTACAGAATCCCTACAGCGTGGAAACAGGCCCTTCAGCCCAACAAGACCACACCAACCCTCAGAGCATACCACCCAGACACATCACCCGATAACCTACACATCCCTGAACACTACGGGCAATTTAGCATGGCCAATCCACCTAACCTGCACATCTTTGGACTGTGGGAGGAAACCGGAGCACCCGGAGGAAACCCACACAGACGCGGGAAGAATGTGCAAACTCCACACAAACGGTCACCCAAGGGTATAATTGAACCCGGGTCCCTGGCACTGTGAGGCAGCAGAGCTAACCACTGAGCCACCATGCCACCCCATGAGCCACTGTGCCGCCTAATTCAAGTTAGATAATTATAACACTATGACTGTATTGATCTTAGTGATATAATAAATGCAAATTTAAAGATTAATAAAGAAAAGAACCTGTTGTTTTTGAATTATTAAAACAAATAAACAAGACCTCAGCATGGGTATGTACAATCTATGTGTTAAAAAGGAAATTCAAGGTCAATCTTAGCATAAAATAACTTTGATCATTCAACTCTTATTCCTAAATTTATTGCAGTAATTGCAATTTTGCATGAAGACAAACTCCTCTAAAAAGTTTAGAACAGTGTCTCTCTCTCAATAAGACTTGAATAAAAACATGTAGAGTTGGCCTGAAGGAAGGTTTATTTTCTTAACAATTTCATATACAAAGGAACATCAATGGCAGAAACTAGACTGAAAAACACTTCATCCATAATATATCACAGTATTGAAAGCACTGAATGGCACGAAAGCACAAATATAATACTGTTGAAAAGTAAATACCTAATGATACAAGCACGCTTTTAAGTCACTCTTTTAGCCCCATATTTCCGATCCCCCATTCTCTGGGTTGTATTTATTTGTGTGAGGCTGAATTTGAATGTGGCTCAAATTGAAAACTAATGCTTTACTTAACAGTCTCCTGTTCCATCTTCCTACTTTCCCTCAAAGAAGCAACAACAGGCTAGTGCCCAGTTTGAGAAGAGTCTTGCTGGTTGTAAGTGGTCAACATTTGAGGCCACCTCCTGACATTGTTTCTCCAGAATTTAAGAATGATGACAGCAATGAAGGAGTTCATTCGGCCCTTCAAGTCTATGACAATGCTCTGCAAGAGCAATGTAGCTCATTCCACTTGCCTGCAAATGTTTATCAAATTCCCTTTCAAAAGCTGTAATTGAATCTGTCTCCACAGCAATCACGGGCAGAGTGTTCCAAATCCTTATTTGTTCTGAGAGTCCTTTTTTTCATGCTGCTTCTGATTAATTTGCCAATCATGTAAAATCTACATTCTTGGTTCTTGACATTTCTGCCAATGCTTTATCTAGAAACCTAATGATTTTGAACACCTTTATCAAATCTGCTCTCAACCTTTGCTTCTCTAAGGAGACCAATCTTCACTTGTACAAATTTGTGACAAGTAACCTGGTGGTCAAAAGAGCCTCACGCAACTGCGTACTGAAGGTTCTCATTCTTTCTATAAATTGAACAGTTAGCAAGTAATTGGATGTGCCACTGTGATTCAATACAGATAAATTTGGCTGTGTTACACGTAAATAGAGTATCATTTGATTCGTACACATCAGTTTGCTCCAGGTTCAGTGCAAAAATTTGGGTGAATCCGTTTATGTTTGTTTTGGTCCAAATAGATGAATGATATATTAGATCTGGATATTAACAGAGCTGGACTTGGTGTTAGTGGTAGACAAAGTTTTAGTTGGAATTCTATAAGTGTTTTCAGCTAGTACCAGGTCTTTCTCTTTCGACAGCTTTCTGCTTGGAAGCCAGCCTCCTGGCTAGAATATCTCCCTCTGGGCAGCGAGGACACCAGAGTGAGTTGCAGTAGAGCTGATCACATTATCAAAGAAATCTGGGATTGGTTGGTGGTGAGGTAGGGCAGGGCGATGTTGGCACAGACAGTGGACAGGATTATTTCTGAACAGTTCCAATCAAGGGGTGACTGGTTCCTGATCACTTGATTCTTTGCAGAATAGGTCATTTGCTGCCGTGATGATGAGTCTGGACCCTGTGACAGCACTCATTCTCCCCGATCCAAAATGAGTATTGTGAAAACATCTTTTCCCTAAGGTGGTCTCATCTCCCTTCCCATGCAGTTTGTGAGGCCTGAGAAGCCTGTCAAGCTGTTATGAATTCGCAAAGCCTGGTTAACTGAGAGGCTGTGACAAAAGGTTACCTCTGGGTCTGGGGGCCTGAATGCTTGCTCCTCAGTTGGTAAAATAGACTTGGGATAATGCCTAGCTCTGCAAACATGATCTGAGATAAAGTACTCTGGAAGGTTGAACTTTTTGTTCATGGAGTCAATGGAAGTTAAATGGAAGTGATGGTGGACAATCCCAGAAAGCATTTGGACTCTGCCAGGTGTGGAGGTGGTTTGGGTGAAAGGCGGGCATTGGTGCATTCAAACTTGTTGAAAATATGAGAAAGAACAAAACAAAACCTAGTCCTCCAGCTCTTGCCCCCACATTCACTCATCTCCAGCAGACTCCTCATATCCCATGCCAACTCAAGTCATGTAATGCTCCTTTACATACACCCCCAAGCCTTTTCATACTCTCCATGCTAATGTATTCCTCTCTTTCCCACATTCCATTATCAAACCGTGAACTGACAGGCATCCTACTGTGATAATGAAAGTTTATGAAATCATTGACATAGCACTAACCCAGTAATGACCACTCAGTCCAACATCAGCACCTCCACATCATGGATACCAAAGGAGTTACACTATCATGGAGAAAGGAAACTCTGGGATTTCTACTGCCTCTCAAACATATTGAGGTCTATCTCCATCAGGCTACAAAAACACATTGATATGTACTGATAGTAACACTCTAGCCTTTGTAGAAAAAAATTTGAAAATTCCAGACTATTTTGATGCCTTTTCCAGTGTAGGCTTAGTTTTGAAGATTGTTTTTCACTGCAACATGTATAATGCAATCACCAGTGCTTGTCAAGAATGTAACCTTGTTTAAATTGTCTAAATACTAAGAAATTATTAGACATAATTGTGTTGGTTACATGTGAAGAACACATGACAATGAGTGAGAAATTATCTATTAAGTGTAAAATATGTTTTGTTTCATTCACAATCATATGCATCTGAGATTTTTTTTTTCAAGGGTGAAAGTGTTATGAAGATGCTTTATGTTTAATTTTAAGGACAAAGGTATTGAAGGCTTGTGGAAAAGGGAATTTATTTCTTGTTTTGTGGACATACCTGGAACGGTTTCTTTGAAAGAGTTCATTGAAAATTCAAAGTAGATGTTGGAGATTTGCTTTTAACAAATCCTGGAAATCACATGATTGTGATAATGTTGTGTTTCGCCATGGACTCTGCTAGAGCTGTTTTCTTTTGAACAGTGATGGTCTTGGAAAGTTCTAGTTTAATCCAGTTGAATTGGTGGAAAGTCTGCTAAGAAAAAGCTGGTTTGAAGGAAAACTTCCTCTGAACAAGCTGGATTCTCCTATTTCTGAAGAGGAACCCTTGACATTAATTCAGGGTGAAACTTTTCTTTTGAAAGAGTGATTGGAAAGAAAAATCTCAAAGTTGTATTTCCTGAGCAAGCTGTGTCCGTTAGACTTCAGAGAGATGCTAAATTAATAACTTGGTCATATGTGCCAGAACATCAGAGCAGCAGTCTCCAAAACATCTTGTGCTTTATGTGTTTGCCTTCAAGAATAACCTATTTGGTCAAAATGCTTTTTTCCTCAGACATCCAATCTCTGCAGAGAAATCTGTTTTTATTTCTCTTTTCTTGAACAATGCTCAAGTGTATATATTTGTGCATATTTGCGATATTCAGAAGAATAAGTATTTATACTTCGATATCGAAGACCGTATATGTTAACCAAATATTTATTGAGTAAGTTCTGTTTTGATAATAAAACCACAATTGTGTTTATTTTGTTTAAAATTTTATCATGCATATGTTATGAATTTAATTGGTCATCTTGGTAACTGGAAAAAGTATTTCTCATTTTATTTTGGAACCCATGGAGTAGTGGGCCTAGAATGATATGCACTCTTCCAGCCTCAGTTGTACAACTTGTCACCAGGGATACAGCCTGTTGTCGTTCCTAGAGTCCTGTAAACAGTGCTATGGCTGACTGCTTCGGGCTGAAGATTTCATGGCTGCTGCCAAGATAGTAGGCACTCAAAAAAATTACTGTTTGCGTTTGGTAACACATCAGCAGAAAATTAATGGGATGATAGCACTTATTGTTCCTGTTATTGTTGGTATGTGGGGTCTGCAAAATCACATGTATGCAGTTCATGTCTCTCTGTATAATGGGGAATCCTGTTATCTTGGCAAATTATCCTATGCATGTACCCATCACTCTCAGTTCTTTCTGCTTAGAAAGAAAATGATGAACTTATCTGTCCCCCATATAATCCAGATGTCAACAGGCTTTCATTCGAGTCTTTTTTTTTGTTAAACGTGATTTAACCTAATTCTATGTAAAAAGATCTACACTGCCTTAATAAAAATACTAAACTGGGAGTCTCTGTCTTAAACTATAGCCAACCAAAATTTCAAACTAAAAATTAGGAAAATTAAACTTATCAGTTACATGCTGATGGCTCGCCAATTTTACTTTCCCACAAAAGTCAGATAAAAGATAAGAGCAGGATTGCTTGGAGCACCTCATGCTCTTTTACCCAGTGACGAAAACAAAAACAAAAGCGAGTCTGCTATAAACAAGGCCATTTGTGACGCATCGTGCACCTGCAGTCGGAAAACTAAGAAGTTCTGCGAACAGCAGTTCCACTGAAAAGCTTAGGGTCATTTAACTATTACTAAGCCTGATCCCTCACAATATCTTCATAGATCTATATGCTTACATTATTCGCCAGAGGGGGACAGACAGATGAAAGAAAGGAAATCAAGCTGCAAAATATTAGCAAATTTTTCAATTTAAACTCAATCCACAACATACAAGTCAGTGATCTTCTTTTATACCTTATTGTAATAGCATAAAAACAGCCTCTGTTAATACACTGAGAATGTTGTATATTACTGCAGATGGTGATTACAAACAATTGGCACAATACTTATTGCTGCACTCAGTGACTTCCCCATTAGTTTCTAAATCTTGACTCCTTTATATAAGTAATGACAAAATCTGTAAATTTCAAAAGAAGAGAAATGGAACAACATGTGACTTTGAAATGGAAAATAAAAAATACAGAAAATAGTTTGCAGATCAAGCTGCATCTGTGAAGAGAAACAGAGTCATTGTCTCAATCGTCCAGTCTCTGGATAGTCGGAAACCAGACGCATCCTAGAAAATGCACCTCTTGGAAGACCAGGCACACAGAATATGTGAGGATTGTCCAAGAATTTGAAATGTCTGGAATTACCTGATGTCTGGAACCTTTAAAAAGTTTATAACTCTGTCGTGCAGCGCAGTGGCTCAGTGGTCAGCACTGCTGCTTCACAGTGCCAGGTACATAGGTTTGATTCCAGCCTTGGGCATGGAGGTTGCATATTGTCCTTGGGTCTGTGTGGGCTTCCACTAGGTGTTCCTTTTCCCTCCCATAGTCCAAAGATGTGCTGGTTAGGTGGATTGGTCATGCTAAATTGCACCATAGTGTTCAAGGATGTACAGGCTAGGTGGATTAGCCATCGGAAATATGGCAATAAGGTATGGGGTGTTGCAGACTCAATGGGCTGAACAGCCTCTTTCTGCTCTGTGGGGATTCTATGCTTCAATGAGTAACAGTTGAAGACTGTGAGGTCTCTGACTCACCTTAACAGTTAAGCCTGGTTTATGGAACTGCTTCTGTTACAAAACTTCTGCCTTGGATGTCCAGCCAGAAAATTCCAGGAAAGGTAAGTGGGCAAACTTTATAAGATCTGGGTCCCAAAAAGTGATATCAAACCAGACTGGAACATTTAAGAGCAATATGGCCTTTCATGAACTTTATTTTGTTCTAGGCACTGCCTGATCTGCTGAGTTTTCCAGCATTTTTAATTTGCTTTTGAAAATGTGAAGTGTTTTGACTACTCCATAGAAACCCAACAATTGCATATTAGATGTCTCAAGTTAATTTTCAAATGCTCATCAATGAATTGAAATGTTAGTTTCACTCAAGCAATACCTATTACCATGGAGACGGATGTACAGCGCACCTGCGATCCTTATCAAATGCCCATCGAAATAATAGGGCTGACCATTTTTGACATTGAATTTATCTATGTTAACTAATCAGATTACAAAAATAATTCATCCAGTAAGCCTTTTTATATATGTAATATCTAAGATCTTTTGTAAATAAAATGTAATATGCTGCAATTTAGATTTGTCTATTTTTTGAAGTTTGATGCAGGTTCCTGGCTACTTTTTGGGGAAAGGCAGTCAGCAATGCACTTCAAGAAGCTAGGGTATATATGTCTTCACAAAAACTCAAACAGATGTCCAAATATAATTGTGTATGAAAGACTTTAGATAGCTCAACTTGTCACTTGTGTGCATGCCCAGCAACAGAATCATTTTTCTTTAGTGGAAAAATTGATTTTTTACGCTAGGGTTCAATATATGGGTTCTTCAAATGGTATCACCATGAGTCTTATGAATGTCAATATGAATGTAAAGTTCGGGAGAAAAGAGGCTTAAGGGACATCTTATTGAAGTACTCAGGATTTGAAGGGGTATGATGAATAGAACCATAATAAATTATTTGACAAAAAAAACTCTGTAACTATGGCACGCAGATCCAAGCTTAAAAGAAGGCAAGTGAACAGACAATTTAGTTTTAAGCACTTCACAGATGCCAATGAATATATGGAATAAATTGTCCAGGAAGATTTAATGATTCATTCATAAAGATTTAATGAAGCCAATTTAGATTAAAGTTCAAATCACTGACTTGTTTGGAATAGAATTTATTTTGTCCATTTACTCCTTTTATTCACTATTATCAGACTTCCTTCCCCAGCCAGGGAAAAGAACAGCCAGAGGCACTTCTTTATAGCACATTTAACTGTGTTCTTCATTCAAGTGACAGAAGGCACTTCTCACACAGAGTAAGACAAAGAGTTACTTTTATTATATGGCTCCAAAAAGCTCCTCAAAGATGGAACTTACCCCAGCTGTGAGCAGATAAATCCCATCTGGTAGAGCAGCAGGGACTGGAGAGACAGGTGCCTGTGTCAGTCCAAATGTGATCTGCCAGTTGAAAAAGTGAACAAGCAAGTAATTGAGTTAGTTGACCACCCAGCTTGGAATTTGTATCAAAAAAAAACTGCTAAATTAATTTGATTCTAAAAAGATATTTTAACTGCATTGTGATTGCTTGGCACCAGAAGCTATATTTTTGAAAGCTGAAGGAAGCATCCTATAGTCATTTGCTACACCATATTTACTTCAAAAGGACTATTGTAATACATTTCAAAAACTGCTTAAAGCTGTGCAGGTCCTGTCAGATATGGCAGATAGGGTAAATTGTGACTTCTTTTCTCTACTCAGCACTCCATATACAGCTCTCTGCTGGTGACATTTAGACTTTTGATGTCCTGTATGCTCACAAAAGAAATTCCAGAGAAAATGTCTTTGATTTCTTTTTCAAAGGTTAATGCTGTCTATCTTGCTCTGTATGTGCCTCTACATTAGCCTTAGATCACATAGGCATAGCTTTCTCTAACTATGTAACTCGGTGGCAATATCTACACCAAAGACAAATTCAGTTACTTAACACAATGTCTTAAGGCTTAATTGATTAAATCACATTGAACTGATAAGAAGGCCTTGATTTTAAATTTGGGACTGGAAACTCAGTGCCTGGATAATTTCCATATCCTGATTTCAGACCCATCTGCATTACTCATGGGAGACAATCAAATTAAGTGTTTCAATTGAACCAGAGATGAGCTCAATATCCAATTAGTGGTGCCAAGCAGTACCAGGAGGTGAAAGCTAACTGCAGAGTGGCAAAGATGGATGACAGACATAAAGGGAACTGACATTGCCTTGTTGAAGTCAAGAGAGATGGCTTCAGAGAGTCTGCAGCCTCAATGCATACATAACTGGCTAAGTGGACAAATGGAAGTTAAATTGCATGATCCTGCACAAGATCACCCAGACCTCAAAACCATTCAGTGTCAAAAAAAAAGTTTTTAACTTCTGCCCACAGTCAACCCAACAACTGTGAAGTAATGTGTAACAGACCATTCAGATTGTTGCATTACAAAATGAAAACTGCTTTCTTATTCTTGCCAGTGCCTTCACAAGTTTCTCAAGGAACTAAACAGGCTACAAATTGGAGGCCAGCAAATTTCTTATTCCCTCCTTATCTCCCTCCTACTAACCCGCTCCTTGCTGTGTAAATTGTCTCACATTCCAAAGGTGGCCGGAATCACTGCCACTCTCTCTGAGATCAATTTTAAATTGTGACAAAACTGTTGCTGTTCCGTTGGCAACTAAATATCCAGGCTCATGTTTCTAAACCAACTAAATGTACAGAAAAGCTAATGTAACCAAGCAAAATTAAACCCCTATCCTTTGAAAATATTAACTTTTTCGATGTGATATATAATACATCGATGGGCTGCCATCACAATGCCTTAATTTCTGAAAATAATTACAGACAAGGTCATTCAGTCCATCTTTATTCACCCACACAGGAAGATCTCAAAATGTCTTTTTGCAAAATCTATTTGTTTCCTCCACTGTTCCCTCAGGAATCTTTTTTTCCCCACTGGTTGATAACTCTTTGTCTAGATAAGAGCTTACTGATAACAGTCTAAAAATCACCTTTTACTAGTTAGATCCTGTGTCCCTTGGATTTACTCCTACAGTGTAATTTTAACAATTTTTTTCCATTTCTTTATCAATCTTAGTCACAAATTGGTCTCTCTGCAGCTGACAATAGCACATAATTTTTCCTTGTACTCTTCAACATCTCTACAGTCTTTGAAATGTTTGAATAGGCTATCTCCCTGAAAAAAACATTTTTGCTGTGTAGCTCAATGAAATGCTCTCAGTTGATCCCAATCTAGTCTATCTGAAAATAGCTAAAGCATTTTTGGCAAGGATGTTTCCTCCCATCTCAACAATGTAACTTCCAGAGACCCCAAGAAAACCCCATTGGGTTCCTTCTGTTCAGCATGTACAAGTTTCCTTTGATGGTGCAGATCGAAATAAATATAGAAACTAAGTGCAGGACTGGACTACTTGACCTTCAAGTCTGTTTTGTCATTCAATATGATCATAACTGATCCTCCATCTCAATATCGTATTTGCACTCTATCTCAATGGCCGTCACCATCTCTAGATGTGCCCTGTCCCACCAGCAGGACAGAACCAGCAGAGGTGGCAGCACAGTGTATACAGTTGGGAGGGAGCTGCCCTGGGAGGCATCAACAACAATAAAAACAGAAGTTGCCAGAAAAGCTCAGCAGGTCTGGCAGCATCTGTGAAGAAAACATCAGAGTTGACTTTTCAGGTCCAGTGACCCTTCCTCTCCTTCATAAATGTTGTCAGACCTGCTGATCTTTTCCCTCAACCTCTGTTTTTGTTCCTGTTTTACAGCATCAGCAGTTCTTTTGGTTTTTATCTGGGAGTCCTCAACATTGACCGGACCCCATGAAGTCTCATGCCTTCAGGTTAAACGTGGGCAAGGAAACTTCTTGCTGATTACCATGTTCTCCCTCAACTGATGAATCAGTACTCCTCCATATTGAACAATACCTACAGGATGGCAAGTGTGCAAAATATACTCTGGGAAAGATATTTCAGTGCCAACCACCAAGAGTGGCTTGGTCGCAGTACTACTGATCGAGCTGGTTGGTTCCTAAAGGACATAGCTGTTAGAGTGTGTCTGCAGCAGGTGATGAGGGAACCAGCAAGAGGGAAAAACCTACTTGTCCTCATCCTTACCGTTCTACCGGCTACAGATGCACTGGTCCATTACAGTATCGGTAATAGTGACTACTGCGTATTTCTTGTGGAAATAAAATCCTGCCTTCACATTGATAATACCTTCCATCATGTTGTGTGACACTATGACCATGGTAAGTAGGACAGACATCGAACTGATCTAGCAACGTAAGACTAGGCATCCATGAGGCACTGTGGCCATAAACAGCAGCAGAATTGTACTCCACCACAATCTGTAGCCTCATGGCTTGGCATATCTCCCACTCAACCATTGCCATTAAGCAAGGGACCAACTCTGGTTCAATGGAGAGTGTAGGAGGGCATGCCAGGAGCAGCCCCAGGCACACCAAAAAATGAGGGGTCAACCTGGTGAAGCTATCAATCAGGATTACTTGCAAGCCTAACAGCATAAGCAGCAAGTGATAGACAGAGCTATGCAATCCCACAACCAACAGATCAGATCAGAGCTCTGCAGTCCTGCCACATCCAGATGTGAATGATGATGGAAAATTAAACAACTCACTGGAGGAGGATTCTCCAGAAATATCCCCGTCCTCAACGATGGAGGAGCTCAGCCCATCAGTGCAAAATCTAAGGCTGAAATATTTGCAGCAATCTTCAGCCAGAAGTGCATGATCCATCTTGGCGTCCTCCAGTGGTCCCCAGCATTGCAGATATAAGCGTTCAGGCAATTTGATTCACTCCATGTGATATCAAGAAACAGCTGGAGACATGGAATACCTCAAAAGCTATGGACCTGGACAACATTCTGGCAATAGCACAGAAGACTGGTGAACTTGCTGCTCCCCTAGCCAAGTTTTTCCAGTACAGTTACAACATCTACCCGATAACATCGAAAATTGCCCCGGCATTTCCTGTCCATAAAAAGCAGGACAAATCCCACCAGGCTAATCACCCCCAGTCAGTCTACTCTCGATCATCAGTAAAGTGATGGAAGGTGTCATCAACAGTGCTATCAAGCAGCATCTGCTCAGCAATAACTTGCTCAGTGACACCCAGTTTGGCTTCCGCCAGGGCCACTCAGCTCCTGACCTCATTACAGCCTCGGTTCAGACATGGATAAAAGAGCTGAATTCTGGAGGTGAGGTGAGAGAGACAGGCATTGATATCAAGGCAGCACTTTCCCGGATATGGCAACAAGGAGCCCCAGCAAAACTGGAATCACTGGGTATTATTTGGCAAACTGTCCAGTGGGTTGAAGTCATACCTGACGCATAGGAAGATGGTTATGGTTGTTGGGTGTAAGTCATCTAAGCTTCAGCACATCTCTGCAGGAGTTCCTCAGGGTAGTGTCCTAGGCCCAACCATCTTCAGCTGCCTCATAAATGACCTTCCCTCCATCATAAGGTCTGAAGTGGGGATGTTTAGTGATGATTGCAGAGTGTTCAGCACCATTTGCAACTCCTCAGAGATTGAAGCAATCCACGTTCGAATGATTTGATTTATTATTGTCATGTAAAAAGATACCGTGAGAAGTTTTGAGATAACAAGGTGTAGAGCTGGATGAACACGGCAGGCCAAGCAGCATCAGAGGAGGACCTCTGATGCTGCTTGGCCTACTGTGTTCATCCAGCTCTATACCTTGTAATCTCAGATTCTCCAGCATCTGCAATTTCTATTATCAGTGAGAAGTTTTGTTTTGCATGCTTTCCAGACAAATCATATCTTACGTAAATACATCAGGGTAATAGAACAGAATGCAGAATATGATGTTACAGCTAGAGAGTAGGTACAGAGAAAAATCAACTCGAAAATATGAGTTGTCTGTTTATTAGTCCAATAACAGCAGGGAAGAAGCTGTTCTTGAATCTGTTGTACATGTTTTCAAAGTTTTGTATCTTTTGCCTCATGGAAGAGGATGAAACAGAGTATAATTGGGGTGGAAAGGGTCTTTGCTTATGTTGGCTGCTTTCCCTGAGGCAACAGGAAGTGCTGTTTAAAACACGCCACAGTGTTCTCATGCCAGCGCTGGTTTTGTGGGGTTATATTTTCTCATGACCAGTTCATTGTTTCTGAGAGCACAGATGGGATTACTGATGGGGTACCCAACATAAAAGACTCCAAGTGAACTGGCTGAGAAATTGAAGATTCCGCTGCAAGCTTCCTCTACACTTGATCTCGTTTGAAAATACCCATTAAAATCAGAGAATCCGAGGGTTCCTCTGCAGGTAAGGAAATAGTTACTGAGAAAATATTATGCTATTAAATACACAGTTTATTCCCTGAGAAAGTATTTAACGGACCCTGACCTAACTCACATGTCACAAATACACCTCCCCACAATTCCCCCCATCACCCTATCCCTTATGGTCCTTAGATCCTGACCAAATACTCTCTGGGATCTGACACCTCTTGCAATTGAACCCGACACTCCTGGCCACCCCTCTCCCCCACCCCAGGACATAATGCCATTTCCTTGGATGCTGCTGTCATATCTCACCCCATGCCCACCCTCAACCAGATCCAGTATCTCCCAACACAGCATCCTACTCTAAACACTTGAAACGTCTTGCACCCAAGCACATTACCCCCAACACCCTACATTCCTGCCACTCTAACTTCACTCTCACCTGAGGTAGTTACCCTTTCACAGGAGCTGGCAAAGTGGCAGTCCTCATTGCTTTTTATTTCCCTCTTAAGCATTTGACAAGGTGTTTACTTGAACTTGCTTTCACAGCCACAGCTCCTTTCTCAGAGTCTGTCTCCAACCTTCTCTACCCCGTATGGTTTTCAACAGAAGTGTTTCAAATGCACCCAGGATTATGGTTATCCCTGAGACAGAGGAAGCTCCTCAGCCAGTTCTTTTCACTGCATTATGAAATTCATACTCAATGCATGCATATTCTCCAATTCTCTATGTCAAAGCTGTGTAGATCCCCACTTACGTCATTTTTTAGCTTATTCGATATCTCAATAAGAATTCAGGTATTAAGGAATGCAAACTACAATTGACATTGAAGGGTTCTCAGCCATGTCCAGCCCATTTTGACACTTCTGCTGTCACCCATTTTCACCCATTCCCCCTCGTCCCAGAACAATAGGACTCACTTTGATCTCATTTTTCACCCCACCAATCTCCACATTCAAAAAATCATCCTCTGTCACTTCAGCCACCTCCAGCAAGATGCCACAACCAAACATATGTTCATATTTCTCTCTTGTCAGCATTCCACAGGGACCATTCCTTTTCAGATATCCTGGTCCACTCTTCCTTCATCCAACTTCTCTTCACTCCACCATGGCAACTTCCATTGCAATTGCAGCAGATGGAATAGTTGCCCTTTTACCTGTTCACTAGCCAATGCTTCCCTCATCTTGCAGGCCAAGCAGCATTGTCATTTCAGCTTCGTCCGCTGTATTCACTCACACAATGTGGTCTCCTCTACATTGGTGAGACCAAACACAGACTAGATGGATGCTTTGGAGAACACCTCTGCTCTGCCAACTGGTTATGCACTATGTGTGAAGCACAGATATACCATCTGTCACAGATGTACACATCTGCAAGACTTGATGCATGGCAGAAATTTGTTTTGAGTCCAGTGTGACTCTTCTTCAGAACTCTGTGTTTGTTTTAGATTTGCAGCATCTGCTTCTGCTTTGTTTCTATTACCGTGTTGAACCTGTTTGTGTGGAGCTAAGAAATGGCAAGGGACGGGAGGTGTTAGTTGAAGTAATTTATAGGCAATGGAATAGTTGTGGTAATGCAGGTCAAGGTATTAATCACTAGATTAG